>OY804552.1:17120291-17545291 GCA_963680865.1 Spergularia marina | reverse complement strand
CTGATCCTTGATCGACCACTTCGGATCACTGATCGGCCGAGACGACTCTCTTGATCGATCACCATGGAACATTGATCGGTTGAGATGACTCTCCTGATCGATCACCACGGATGCTTGATCGGTCGAGACGACTCTCTTGATCGACCATCACGGATCATCGATCGGTCGAGACGACTCTCTTGATCGATCACCACGGATCATTGATCGGTCGAGACGACTCTCTTGATCGATCACAACGGATCATTGATTGGTCGAGATTACTCTCTTGATCGATCACCACGGATCATTGATCGGTCGTCGGGAACAAGTGATGCCTCACTAGCATACTCCATAGTCTCGACTTCCTTAAGATGCCGTCAATTGTCTTGGCGTGACATTTTCATGTCCCGCCTTGTCTTTTCCAAGGAGTTGACAAAGGGTCTCACAAACCACCCTCACCCGATGAGCTGACGCCCTCGTCAGGCTCGCCTAAGCGTATGACGATAGATCCTGATCTATTCGTGTCATATTACGTGTGTCTCGTTCGGAGTTGCACAGTAGTCGTCACGACTGTGCTTAGCCATTTTCCGATTACCGTCGTAATCTTATAATGGCGCCCTCGAACTTTTCCCAACCACACCATATCACAAAACAAAACAAAACCAAACCCCTTCCTCATGGGGTTTGTCCTCGACCACTCGCCTACACTTGCGGGTGTCCTTACGAGATCCTCCGCCTACCGCACGGAGTTAACCTACATTCCATAGGCCACGTGAGCTCAGAACATGTATGATCTGTAAGTTTGAGGTTACCTTGTCTTGGGGTTGACTATTAGTACCAAATCGACTGCCCATTTCTTAAAATGGCTCGACTTTGGATCGCGTCCCCTTTGCAAAGGTTTAATCCCCCCATTATCGCTTGCCTTTCATACAAGGTTTACACTAATTCTTCTTTCTTAAGAAGATCATCGGTCTCCCTTTTCTCCAAAAGGGGGCTATGGCCGACTTGTGCACCTAGTCAGACCACCACAGCTATTCCTTCTTTTCGTGACCGGAAACGGGGTTCCCAGTTACCCCATCTCGTTCCTTCTTATGGAACGTCATCCAATCCGGGATGTTTCATGGTAATTCAGGAATCGCACTTTGGATACTTGTATCGTCCTTTCTCATAGGCATGATATTATGATCCGGGCTGGCCAAGCCCCTCCTTGTATCCCATAAATCGCGACGTAATGCCATTTCTTCGGATAACATCAGTATCCGACTCAGACTCTCTTTACTGAGTCTCGGTGGTACTCCCACCCTCACCCATTTTCAGAATCATTCTCTGAAAATGCCTTGTTGGTCTCATGCCCAGTTTGCCATCGATACACAGTCAATTTCGGGAATGGGAAAATCGAGGTGGACGACGAAGAATAAACTTATTCTCCTTTAGTCGCCCTAATAATTACCTCTTAATCCTTTGTACCAATTGACGATATTCACATGGTCCCGACCGATTCTTTCCTCATGATTTTGGCTCATCTCGACCATCATTGTACTTATTCGAGTACGTATTAGGATATAACTAATCCAAGTCCGTACTTATCCGAGTACATATAAGGCTCTGCCTAATACAGTGTCGCACATACTCGAGTGCGCACTACTTGGAGGATATCATTTTTTTTATTCCACTCCACTAACTCTGGAGTTCGGGGTATGACCATCCCTCTTCCTGCTATTTCACAAGGACCCCGTCCCTATAGCGAGGGTCGTTCGACTATTCAGCGTCTTTCATCATGAGCATCGGCTCTCTGTAGCTGCTCATGGCGCTTAATGGGTCGACATTTAGATTTCCTCGTATTGTCATTCAATTCTCAGAATCAAGATAATTCAACCATGCTCGTTGGAAGTGTTTCAAGGTTCCCAAGCTCTGCATGAATGGATCGCACACCCAATGGAGCGGCGTTGATTCATATAACTCAGCAAAAGACCACCGAACATCCATCGAGTTTCTCTTAAGCCAGCTACTGGTAAAGTCGACTAATAGAGTCGTCGGATCAAGGTGCGTTAACACCGAAGAGTCCGAAGTAGCCTAACAAAAACCTTTGGATTTCGTATCTCCGTCGCTGGTTCGATTGAGTTCCTTAGTTTGTGCTTTGGTCTCCATTAGCATGGATCAAACCTGATATTTCCCTAGAAAAATCCTCACAAGATCGCCTGATTCTTTTAAACACACTCCCCGTGGGACAACTCGTAGTCTTACCAGACTTACAAGTTACCCCTACGTCGCTCCCCTGCCTACCTCCTACTCGAGGCGCTTGGTGGAAGACTCTGTATCCAACACATATTACGGGCGGAAGTTCATAGCGTCATCGTGTATTAGCACCACTTGTAATTCTTAAAACGAGAATTAAACAGGAAACTTCGAATCCATTTCATAAACTTGAACCACACAATCCAGCGTATTTACAAAGCAAAGTAAATGATATGAGCGATGAAAAGCAACAACAAGGAAATCACACAAACAGAAATAAAAGCTTGACAACACAGTATAGAGAGCCACTCTTGTCCGCACCTTCTCGTGCATATGCTGATTTCAACAAGCTCCCCATAAACTTGATGGGTCACTGGGACCGGGGGCAAAAGGACCAAAGTCAGTCTTACCTATGGTGCATCTTGCTCTAGCTTTAGCGCAATCCTCCTCGAGTTTGGCAAGCATCTTTTTGAACTCGTCATCAAGACCATTGCGAGGAGGAGTCATGGGGGTGTAGACTGGCGATGACATGTTTAGCGAGGCTTCCGATCCTTCTGAGTCACTACCTGAGTCGGAGGATATCACGATCATCACTTCAGGGCAACAATGGCACGCGACAGGCGCGGGAGTTGGGTCGGAAGTGGGGACTGCTGTAGGGATTGTAGGGACCTTATCTTTGTCAAGCAACCATCCCCCCTGACAAGGGAAAGCCTGATGAGGTTGATTATTGACAGGCGGACCATATTCTTCGAAATCCAACTGTCTAGCAGCTCCTCGATCGGTATTGGTTTCCCAGGCCAACCGGGTCCATCGTCCCACACCCCTTGGTTCACCGAGAACGACGCGTAGGGCTGGGCAGGGTTGAGGAAAGACATATTCAGGGTGCCGTCCAAAACTCCCTTCAATTCAGCCGAAGTGGTATCCATATGAGCCTTTAATTTCTCGGTGTTAGCTACTTGCTCGGTCTACAAACCAAGACATTTACCTTCTGATCTCGCTTGCAAGTCAATCAAGTGAAATGATCGATTCACAATGAAATCAAGACGAGCAAGGGCATCAGTTGGGTCTTCCGCAGCCCTGAGGTCACGCCCTAAGCTTCTCAAGTAGTTCCAAATCTTATTGCGAGTGGGGCTATTGACCCTTAGTCGTGCCCCACCACCATTATAGGATTTAGCAGCATCCTTAGGGGTCGAAGGAATGGTTTTCCTCTCCTTCTTGGGTTTCCATTCAAAGACATACGCTTGCGGATTAGAGGCAGCTTGTCTTCCACTTTCGATCTCATCATAATCATCTCTCAGCAAAGGGACATCGCCTTCACTCTTTGGTGGGACGTAGAAGACACCATTTCGTGTCTTGGTGCGCAGAGGTCTTGGGCGATTCACTTTTGAGTCGTTCTTGCTCTTGCTTGAGATAGGCCTTCTCGGCATGGTGATCGATAGCGGGTCCTTGGGTATCCGGTAGGTCGGACCAAATTGTCACGGAAAATTTTTCTCTCTAGTGATTTAGATACGAATCACTGTATCGTGAGGGCACTTGAGGTTGTCCTCAAGTCAGCCACACGCTACTCACACACGGACACACTCGACAAGAGACTTAAACGTAGGCGAACCCAACAATAAACAAGCAACGAGTCTTTTATTTAATAAGTGGACAAGCCACTGTTTACAGTAGAGAGAGAGAGATCAAGAGTTTTCTGAATATGGCCTCCCAAATGAGAGTGAGGCTCTATTTATAGATGATGACAACCCCATCATCTAGGCATCAACTACCCACTCCTTCGGTAACTACCCATCACTCCACTCTATTCGTAACTTCCGCAAAACTGCTCTCCACTCTCTCTTAGACGTCTACAATCATCATAGTGGAGAGAGGGGACGGTTATTGTAGTGGGGATCACCCACGACCTTGGTCAAGGCAAATACCCACGTCCCACTATCAAGGACGGGAGCGGTTATTGTAACCGTTATCGCAACCGCTTCTAAATCTGCAACCGTAATTTAGGACGTGTGCATAACCATCATCAACCGCCCACTACTGGGTGGTTATTTGGAGAACTGTCCACTATCCCACTCCCCTAGATTATAGGAGAGTCCAACTGCCACGAAGTCATCATGGGGCGATTACACCATTAAGTAACCGCCTAGTACTCGCACGTCTCTAGTGCGCTAGTGCTTGGGGTCATCGGCCTACGTACTGGCCGGTCGTGACTGATCCTTGATCGGTTACGACCATTCCATGATCGCTCATGACAACTGAAGTGGCGTAAATGTAATGTGTTAATTCGGTTGATTTAGGCGCCTTAGTGTGTATTTGGGCATGATTTTATTGTGATTCGTAGACCACACCACTCGGAGTATTTTTGGAGATTATTCATTGGTTTTACGAGTTTTTGGTGGCCTTAGACTCTTTTGGTGAATCTCGAACAATACTAGGGGATCAAGCTATAAGTTGGAGCAAGATTCGAGGAGAAGATCGCTTGACCACACTCCGAGAACCACACACCATCACCTCCAACTTCATTGGGTTATAACTCTCTAACCAGAAGATATTTTGCAGAAATTCCTATTGGAGAGAAAGGTTCATCTTCTTAGCTTTCCATCGATATATTATGAGCTCAAAATGAAGTTCGGAGATGAGAGTTATGCTCGTTCGAAAACTGCCCTGCGCACATTTTCTCGACTTGAGGATCACTAACCTCGACTCGGGGACGGTAATCTCCACTCGAGGATTTTCTCCCTCGAGTCGAGGAGAGTTAACAGGACGGGTATTTGGAAGGACAAGATCCTCGACTCGAGGAGGGTGTCCCTCGAGTCTTGGATTTATTCGATTGACTCGGGGACCCCTCACCTCGACTCGAGAAAGGGAGCTTGCGGGAAGCTTCCTTGAGACTTTTGACGGTTTATTTGTGCCTAAATATCTATTTTATTTTCTAGTGTTTGGTACTTATCTTTAATAAAAGGGGCATGAAATCTCTCCCTAGTAATCATCACCTTATACATTATTTTGCATCTACTTTTCATTTTAGAGAGAGAAACTCAAGGAAAATTAGTATTTTTATTATGATTTCAATCTCAAATATTATTGTAATAATTAGTATGGGAGGCTAATCCCCCTCCTAGACTCTTGGTGTAATCCATTTTTCATCCTATGTATTAGTAAGTATTTTTCTCTCTATTTTGCCTTTAATTTCATTATAATTAATTCCTTGTTCTTTAATGCATGATTTATCCTTGTTTTATCTAATTGGTTGATTGGATTGAATTGGGTATTTCATATGCTTGATTGATAATTGGTGGTCAATGATTATTAGCCTAAAAGAAAGCAACTTTCACATGTTTAGTGTCTGGTTATGACTAACTTGTGATTGGGGAATTAATTAGGCAACAAATAGATTAGATTTGATTAGTGTCGCAGTTGCGGCTAATTAGATACTAATTTGGGTTGTTCTCAATCTTTTATTAGTCCTTGCTCTTCATGCCTTTGGTTGTAATTTGTTTGAGTGGTCACTAGGCAAATAGGACTAAAAGGAGGGGAATTTGGTAGCGGTTGCTAAAATTCCCCATAAAAGAGGATTAATGGGTGAAAACCGGGATTGTTAATGAATTGGTAATATTAGATCGAGAGAGAGGTAGAACTTACTATATTAGGGTGTTAAGAGATTATCACCGAGAGTCGCTTTAAATCAACTTGATATCTCGTTTAATTCGCTTTAATCCAACTTTCAAACCAAAAACCCCCCATTTAATTGCTTTATTCATTTCGTTTTAGTTTTTCCGCATAGAATTCACATTTTAGACTTTCCCTCTTCCTTGTGGATACGATACTCACTTAGCCTTGCTAATTTAGTAGGAATAGTGGTAATTTGACTAATAATTACGACTTATTAGCGTGTCAACAACCCTATGATCGGTCATGACTATCTCTTGATCGATCACATCGATCCCTCGATCAGCCTTGACGATCCTCGATCGGTCGTGACTAAGTGCTGATCGGTCATGACTGATCCTTGGTCGATCCCGACTAAGCACTGATCGGTTATGGCTCATCTTTGAACGATCACTACGATCATTCGATCGATCACGACAAACTCTTTATCGATCGTGACTACGTCCTGATCAGTCATGATCGATCATGACTGATCCTCGATCGATCATTACGATCCCTCGACTGGTCATGACGATCTCTTGATTGATCATGGCTATGCTCTGATCGGTCATGACCATCTCTGATTCGGTCATGGCTGATCCTTGATCGATCACTTCGGATCACTAATCGGCCGAGACGACTCTCTTGATCGATCACTACGGATCATTGATCGGTTGAGACGACTCTTTTGATCGATCACCACGGATCATTGATCGGTCGAGACGACTCTCTTTGTAACACTACGGAATATGGAAAGTGAATTATGTAGTTGGTTTGTCCCACATTGGGAAAATAAAGCTCATATGATCAGTTTATAATAGATTCCTACCATAATACTACCAACAAGGCCTTCACCTTTTAGAGCCCACGAGAGGATATTCGGGCCTAATGGGTGACTTTCCATCTTATTGGGTTGTGTTGCGACGGACGGTGATTCGGGCTATTACAGATGGTATCAAAGCAACCCTGCGACCGCGTGCTGAGTGCTGGGGTTAGGCCCAGATCAGCCGTCTAGCGGGGGAGATCTTGGACCTGTGTTGATGTTAGTTTGGAATAGCCGAAGCGCGACGGGGACGTCGCGTTCTCTAAGTGGGGGAGTTTGTAACACTACGGAATATGGAAAGTGAATTATGGAGTTGGATTGTCCCACATTGGGAAAATAAAGCTCATATGATCAGTTTATAATAGATTCCTACCATAATACTACCAACAAGGCCTTCACCTTTTAGAGCCCACGAGAGGATATTCGGGCCTAATGGGTGACTTCTCATCTTATTGGGTTTTGCGACGGACGGAGGTTCGGGCTGTTACACTCTTGATCGACCATCACGGATCATTGATCGGTCGAGACGACTCTGTTGATCGATCACCACGGATCATTAATCAGTCGAGACGACTCTCTTGATCGATCACCACGGATCATTGATCGGTCGAGACGACTCTCTTGATCGATCACCACGGATCATTGATCGGTCGTCAGGAACAAGTGATGCCTCACTAGCATAATCCATAGTCTCGACTTCCTTAAGATGCCGTCAATTGTCTTGGCATGAAATTTACATGTCCCGCCTTGCCTTTTCCATGGAGGTGACAAAGGGTCTCACAGTAGGCCACTATCCTACCATCGAAAGTTGATAGGACAGAAATGTGAATGATGCGTCGCCGGCGCAAAGGTCGTGCGATCCGTCGAGTTATCATGAATCATCAGAGCAACGGCCAGAGCCTGCGTTGATCTTTTATCTAATAAATGCAGCCCTTCCAGAAGTAGGGCGATGTTGCACGTATTAGCTCTAGAATTACTACGGTTATCTGAGTAGCAGGTACCATCAAACAAACTCTAACTGATTTAATGAGTCATTCACAGTTTCACAGTCTGAATTAGTTCATACTTACACATGCATGGCTTAATCTTTGAGACACCGGATCAACTAGGTAGCATTCCTTGTTCGACGCCGGCACGCATGAGCCGCCTGAGTGATCGAGCGTTCAACGCGCGCTCCGCAGTCGTTCAACTTGAGCAACAACTTGTTTCGGGCGACCAATCAAAAGATCGACCACCACGAACAATATTCGGCACCCGGGAGCTCTGCCGGATGCCGTTGGCCATGCCACTGTGCGCCCGAAGACTTGGTGGCGGGACAACGGGTCCAGCATGAGTGGTCCACCAGGCACCCCCGAAAGAGCGTTAGACGGAGGTGTAACATTTCGGTCGTCGTAATTCCTTTCCGTAGGCATGCAGCACAGGATATCGGTCGTCGGCCAAGGCTGACAAGGGCTCTTGTAGCAATCAATGAAGCGATCGCCGGTCAAACGGTTTGATGCCAAAGCACGGAGCCTGCCAACCTGCGCAAATGTTTGTGAATAATTTAGAGACCCAAAGTGAGATCAATCCTAGGTTTTATCATGCATATGAAGTTGATAAAGAGGACTGTTTGTTTAGATTGTTTTGGACAGATGCAACGTCTAGAATGAATTATGCTTTGTTTGGTGATACGATCTCTTTTGATCCCACATATGGTATGATGCACACCACTTATTAGTGGTTAAAGATGGATTTTTATGCATTTAAATGGTAGCTATTGGATCGGTTTATTGGCTAATTCGATTATTTGATGATTTGTGCTTTAATCTAAGAATTAGTGGTTTTTGAATGTATTTATGACCTCAATATTGACGTGCAAGTGTGTGGAAAGACAATGAGGCGATAAAAGAGGATCCAAGGAGCGAGATGACAAGTTTTGGACAAGTTTTGGACAAGTTTTGGAGGAATTTCAGTCCAATTACAGAAGGTCAAGTTTGAAGCTTCATAAATTTCACATGGCTTTGAATTTTGCAGTAAAACTAACGGCATATTAAACTTCATGATCTTATCTTTCCAGGAAGTGGTCACACGTTCTCACAGGCCAAGTAACGAAGAAGTTATGACCGTTTGAAAGATATCGCCAGAGCTAGTCCGTTTAAGACTAGTCGTCTGACGGAAGACGAGTCGTCCGTCGACTCGTCCCAGTCCAGACGACTCTTGCAGCGACTTCATCAAAACTTGACATAAGGTGCCAGACGACTCGTCCCAGGTCAGACGAGTCGTCCAGACGTGTCGTCCCGGATTGGACGACTCGTCCGCTGCTGTGTCGGCGTATTGACGGGTTTCCTAAATCCGTTTTGTAATCTTTTACTATTTAAACCTAAGTTACGCTTTATTTTCATTATTCCCTTTTTTCTCAAGACTTAAGTTGTATTTTGAAGAATTATGCAAGCCTAAGACCTTTTTATTCTCGGATTATTAATCGAACCTATTATTCACCGACAATTGTGAGTTTGATTCTAATTCCTTTATTCGTTTGAGTATTGTTTATTCTCTTGTTATCATTGTTATTATTGATTGATTTATTGCTTACTTAGGTTGCAAACTAATTAGCTTTCTATCTATCATATTGCTAGATTCTCAATTGAAGGATTAATTGTTTGATTGTTGAATCATTTAGTCGAAACTAGGTCTAATTACATGCTGAACATCGTGATTAGATTTAGGGGAGAATAAACTTATTAATTGAAGATCAAAACCGCGTGTGTCTAGATCTTGTTAATCTTAGTTGATATCGTTTATTTGCTTCATGCTTTCTCTGGATTGAATTTAGACGCGCGTATTTGTTATCCACCGATTAGGACTATTAGGTAGGGCTGATCTCTCCTCATAGTTACAATAAAGAAGCGATTAGAAATTATATTTCTACAACTAAGTGCTCAACGAATTAGGATTAATTGATAACTAGGGCCAATTAGGTGAACGATAGTGGGTATTAATTGTCCGAGATCCTTCTGATTTACAAATTACTCTTTTTGACTTTTGATTAATTGATCATTTACAATCACAAAACCCTCCATTTGTTACTTGACATACTTAGATAATCACCGTTCTCTGTGGATACGATCCCACTTGCCCATTTACTACGTTTATAGGTTTGTGTGGTTTTATATTTGATTTAGGCATACGACTTTAGCCTGTCAAATTTTGGCGCCGTTGCCGGGGAACGGTTTTAATTTGTCTTTGTGTGTTTGTGGTGGATCCTGTACGATCCACACCCGTGCTACTAATAAATTTCTAGTTCCCGTTGAGATAGCAAAATTGTAGATATGAGTATCAGGTCACTCACAACCCTGAATCTCTCGAAGCAACCATCATGCATCAAATACCCAGAGAAAGAAGTGGGTAAAGCGGTGGAGATTAAGGGGGCACTATTACACCAACTCCCACACTTTCTTGGGGGTCAATTTGAGGATCCGAATCGACATGTTTCGGATGTGTTCTTTTATTGTAACGGCATGAAGCCAGCTGCGGTCAAGATTGAAGACTACTTATTGAAAGCATTTCCTTTTACATTAAAGGAGAAGGCGAGAGATTGGCTCTACACTCTTCCTGAGAACAGTATCACTTCTTGGGATGATCTGAAAAAAGCTTTCATTCAGAATTACTTCCCGGCCACTAAATCCTCATCTTTGAAGAAGAGTATTAGTAATGTTATGCAAGAAGATGATGAGCGATTTTCGACGTATTGGGAGCGATTCAAATAGTTATGCTCTAGTTGCCCATATCATGGATTCACTGATCAAGATCTTATACTCTACTTCTATAATGGTCTCAAGCATGATGATCAACGCTATGTGGTAGATGCAAGTCAAGGTGGTATTGATAAATTGACTCCAGCTGATGCATTGGTATTGCTCAATGAGTTGTCGGATCAAGACCAATCTCGTGCTAGTGATCGACGTTCTACAAGGAAGGTGAATGCCATTGGTACCGAAACTTCATTGGAAAAGAAGGTAGATAAGTTGGCATCTATGGTGGAAGCGTTCATGAGAGGAGGCAACCCACCAACAGTGGAGACTTGCGGACTATGCTATGCCGAGGGGCACCTAACTGATGTTTGCCCCTCCATTCAAGAGGATAAGGGTGTAGAAGAGGTGAATGCTATGGGGTTTCAAGGTGGTCGATTCTCTCAATCTAGGTCACAAGGACCCATGCAAGATCAATCCAACAAGCCTATGTCTACGGAGGATATGATCCGTTCTTTGGCCGCCAATATGATCACTATGCAAGGTAGTATGCAGCAGTTGCAAGGTGGTATGCAGCAGTTTCAACACCAAACCCAGTCAAGTATCCAAAACTTGGAGAATCAAGTTGGGCGATTATCAACTATAATTGCATGATTAGAGGCACGAAATTCTAAGAAGCTCTTATCTCAGACGGAAGTTTCCTATGCTAATGTAAGTGCCATCATGGTTAAGAATGAGGAGCCACTTGGAAGCAACATCGTGGAGGAAGTGGATGAAGAAAAGACGTATGTTCCTCCTCCATTCATTCCATATAAACACGTGCCACCTTTTCCAGACGCATTGACTGACACTCGTCCTTATACCAACTATGAGGAGATGTATGAGACATTTTGTGGTTGGGAAGATGATGAACAATTCAAAACTCTCGAGGAAGGTAATTCTAGTATTGCCCAATTCTTTAGAGGTTTGTACTCCTCTAGAAGAGAGGAAAAGAAGAAGATGAAAAAGGTGGTAGCACGTGAGCATTTATCAGCTATATTTCAGAATAAGTTGCCCAAGAAATGTACAGATCCATGTATGTTTTTTGTTCCGTGCACTATTGTTGAGACTAGTTTCCCCCAAGCTTTGATCGATTTGGGTGCCTCAATCAATTTGATTTCGCATTCTTTGATGGAGAACTTGAATCTTGGTACATTGCACAAGACTCATGTGATTATCCAACTTGCTGATCGGTCAATTGTGCAACCTAGGGGAGTGATCCGAGATGTGCATGTGAGGGTAGGGGATTTGATATTTCCGGCAGACTTTTATGTGCTAGATATGGGGGATGATAGGTATGCTGATGCGGGAGCCAAGCAAGAATCGAGTTATGGAGTTTTCCTAAATTCATTCTAGATTAGAGTTTTCCTTATTTCCTTAGAGAGTCATATAATTTGTTTCCGGTAATTAGTATTTCCTAGTTTATTTGGAAAGTCTGATTATTTAGTAAGTTTTAAGTTAGTTTCCTAATTCTATCATAGCTAGAATTAAGGCAATGAGCTAGACATCTCTACCCTATATAAGGTGAGATAGTCTCATGTATTTTCATAGACAGATTTCAGATTACAATTGAGTATTAATATCGAAGAGTCGAAGGGAGTTTCCTTCAAGTTCTTTGTGTGGTTGCTTGCGGGCGACAAACTCATGCGTGAGTGTTAAATCCTTTGCGGAGGATCGAATTAAGGGTTGCGGCTCTTTGAATTCGGCAGATTCAATTACTTGCGGGTATTGAATCATATCTTTATTGATTTTCTTTAGTTTATTTCCATATAAACACAAAAACACAAAAATAGGTTCTTTTAGTTTAATTCCGCTGCAAAAACTCTTAGTGTGTTAATTCTAGATTAGCATACGCATCAAGTGGCTTCAAAGCTAGGTTAGTGAATTTTCTCAAATTTACCGTTCTGTGAGTTACGGTGATCGAAAAAAAAACGTGAATTGATGTTTTAGTTAGGACGCATTATGGCAGGCGATGAAGAGACTCCGAGTAAGTCTAGTGTAGAAATCTCTGATTTAAAGGAGATGATGGCGCAACTGGTCCAATTATCTCTACTACGAGAACGGTCTGAATTGCGCAAGTCAAACAACGAGAAGAATAGTTCGGATTGTGAAGAAGGTGTAACTACGTCAAAGCCTAAGAAAGATGATGATCGAGGCCTGAAACTTGACATTCCTGATTTCAATGGTAAGCTAGATCCCGAGTCTTTCTTAGATTGGGTTAGAGCTGCTGAGCGGGTTTTCGAATACAAATGCTATGATAATGAGAAAAGTTTCAAGATTGCAACTCTTAAACTCACAAAGTACGCATCTTTTTTTTTTTTTGGAAAAGATTAGCTTTTATTCTCCATAGAGGGAAATAAAGAAAGATTACAAATCCTTCCAAAGGGGTAGCAAAGAACCACCCTTTTAGACCAAATCCACTATGCTAAAACAATTAGAAAATTTACAACCAATTCTTAAACCTATCAATGACTCTAACACAAACTAGAAATTTTACATGATTAGCAATTTGGAGACAATTTCTACTTCTATCACAGAAAATACGAGAATTCCTTTCCCGCCAAAGTTCATAGATCGTGCAGGTGAATGCACATCTAATCATATGATGCTTCCCTTCTTTCCCCTTTATACTCCTCTTGAACCATTGTGTTTCCCTATGAAGGCACCAAGCTCTTCTTCTATAACCAATCCACCTGAGGACATCTTCCCAAACAGTTTTAGAAAGCTCACAGCCAAAGAAAAGATGGTTAGCATTCTCCTCGGCATTCCTACAAAGACAGCACCAGTTTGGCATTGAAAGGCCTCTATTCTTCAGGTTATCCACTGTTGGTAACCCATTTTTTATAGCCAGAGCAGCTATAACAGCACTCTTGGGCAAATTACATGAATCCCATACAGTTTTAGCCCAAGCAACTTTATCCCCAGCCTTTCGAAAGTGATCATATACTAACCTGCTGCCTTTTGCATTATACCAGCTCCTAACTTGCTTCGCAGCTTTTTCCTCCTCATTATGGACATCTAAAATGTTATCTCTGATTTGCAGGATGCTCCTCCAGGCTGCTGAGCAATCAGCCTGAGCTGTAACTTTCCAGAAGGATTTGCCCTTTAAATAATAAGCTGAAAACCATCTCGTCAGAATGCTCTTATCCTGATGCAAAATTTTCACAATCCATTTAGAAAAAAGAGTTTTGTTCCAACTCAACACTTCCTTGATGCCCAAGCCACCCTCAGTTTTCGGGGAGCAGAGAAAACTCCATTTCAAGAAGGTTAATTTCCCTTTTTGCTCAGTGATGCCCCAAAAAAACTCCCTACAAAGCCTGCTAATCTGTTTTGCGACATTTTTAGGAAGTAGCAAAACAGAACCCCAGAATGTCTGCAAGCCTAGGATGACTGAGTTAATAAGCTGCAACCTTCCGGCATAAGAGATGAAGGAATTTGCCCAATGCTTGAGCTTTAATCTGATTTTATCCAATAATCGTACATTGCTGATTTTAGCCTAACTGAGTGCAAAGGCACACCCAGATATCTAAATGGGAATAATCCGACTTGATAGCCAGTTCCCTTAGTTATGTCATCTACTGCCTCTTTCTTGACACCACCAAGATAAATGCTTGTCTTCATAGGGTTAGCAGCCAAGACAGATTGTGAGTGGAATTCACTTAGAGTATTAGCCACTTCCATCACTGAACTGAAATCACCTCTCGAGAAAATGAGAAGATCATCAGCAAATAGTAGACGGTTTAAGGAGATCTTATTACACTTGGGGTGCTGCTTGAAATTCCTTGAAATACTGAGCCCCCTTAACATTCTCGAAAGCCCCTCCATACAGATCACAAACAGGTAGGGTGACAGTGGGTCACCTTGCCTCAAACCTCTCTTAGCAGCAAAGAATCCAACTTGAGAACCATTGATATTGAGGGAAAAGTGAGCAAATTTTAAACAAGCCATGATCCAATGAACAAATCTACTAGGGAACTTCAGCTCAGTCATATCATTTGCTAAGTATTCCCAAGAGACAGAGTCGAAAGCTTTTTGAATATCCACTTAGATAGTTGCTCTAGGAGAGATGCCGACCCTATGATATTTACGAACCAGTTCTTGTGATAGAAGGATGTTATCAAAAATTGATCTTGTGAAAACAAAAGCAGATTGCTCTGGACCAATTATTGTGTCAAGCACTGGCTGAATTCTTACCACCATCATTTTGCTGATTATCTTGTAGATGGTGGCATGATATGGTTTTATAGTCAGCAACAGAGTGGGGAGTGGCCTTCTTAGGAATCGGTGTGATGAGAGTAGAGTTTACCTGTTTGAGCATTTTCCCAGAGTGGAAAAAATCCAGGATGGCGCAACTTAACTCATCACCAATAATATCCCAAGCTTTCTTATAGAAAGCAGCAGTTAAGCCATCAATACCAGTGCTCTTCATGTCATCAATGGTAAAAAGAGCAACCTTGACATCTGCCTTTGTAAAATCTCTAGTCAGTTGAGATTGGTTTTCAGTAGAAATGCTTGCTCCACTGATATAATCAGCTTTGAAACTCTCATTTTGATGCTCAGTGCCCAGCAATTTAACATAGTAGTTCAGGAAGGCTTTATTCACCCCTTCAGCATCAGTGAATAACTTGTTATCCATATCATGAATCTTACCAATAAAAGCCAGTGCTCTCTTTTCATTAACCTTAGCATGGAAAATTTTTGTGCTAGCATCATTCATCTTAATGTCCCTAATCTTAGCTCTCTGGAACATGAAGCATAACTCAATGTTCTCCAACTTAACCAGCTCTGCTTTCAGCTTTCTAACCTCATCAAGAGTGGTATTGGCTTTTTGCAGTTCTTCCTGAGCCTGATGGAGTTTGCCCCTGCAGACTTCCACTCTTTCAGAAATATTGGTGTAAGCTGACCTGTGAAGATTCTTTAGTAATTTCCTCAGGATTTTTTGTTTTTTCAACGACTTTATACATTTGAGCCCCTTGAATATTGTGAGCCCAGGCAGACTTAACAATTTGCTCAAAACCCTCATCATCACACCAAGCATTCAGAAATTTAAAGCACTTCGGTTTTTCAGCTGAGCCTAGTTGGATGTCAACTAGAACTGGTGAGTGGTCTGAGAGACCTGGCTGCATGAATTGCACTGAGGTTCTAATATTATTAGCCAGCCAGTTTGAATTAACCATAGCTCTATCGAGCTTTGCCCATACTGCATTACTACCTTCTTGCAAGTTATGCAAGTGTAATGGCATCCAGTTCCATTCAAGTCCATTAAACCTGAGCTAGATGTGCATTCAAAAAAATCAGCCACATCCCCCTTATTAAGAGTCCCTTTACTGAGCTTCTCACTGCTATCAAGAACAACATTGAAATCACCCGCTAAAATCCAAGGCATCTTGCAGCTCTTAGCTTCATTCGAGATAAAATTCCACAAGCTTTTCCTATCCTCACCCCTATTGTACCCATAAACAATAGTAGCATTACAGGTGAACTGAGACTTTTTGCAAACCAGTTTACAATGAATAAACTGAGCATCAGTCCCAATTACTGAAACTTCCACTGTCAAAGGGTTCCAAAGCAACCAGATCCTACCATTCACATGGGAGGAGTAGTTAGTGAACGTATTAAAACTTCTAAACTTCCTTTTTAGAGTATTATTCCCTTTAGCTTCCTTAGTTCTAGTTTCAAGCAGGCCTAGAAAGTCTATTTTAAACTTTTGCAAGTAGTGAATGACTTCCTGCTGCTTATGAGGCTTGTTGCAGCCTCTAATATTCCAAGTAGAGATAATCATCAAGCAGAAAACCCCCCACCAGGGTCCTCTCCATCATCCATTACCACTTGCTCCACTATACTCAGCTTGCTTTCCTTTGTCAATCCAATGGGAATGATGTCAAATTCAGCATCTTGCAAAGCCTTAAATCTATTCTCAGCAAATTCCAGTTTTTTGGCCTAGAGATTGTCTTGCTTTTTTGCTGAGGACAGGGGTGAAGCCATCCTTATCAATAAACTTGCTTCCGGCCTCCTGGGCAGATAAAACTGTCATATCAGGGCTCTTAGCATCAGCCTCAGGTACAACATTAGCATCAGGTACAGCATTAGCATTAGCTACATTAACTGTATCTGCAGGTCCTGTTACATTCTCAACTTGTTTTGGCACATAGACCTGCTTCTTCTGAGCATTATCACTTTTCTTTGAATCCTTTTTCTTCAACCTGCATCTTTGAGTCATGTGACCTAGTTTTTTGCAGCAGTCACAAAAGTAGGGAACCCATTCATATTTGATTGACTGAACAGTTTCTCCATAGGGTGTCTTAACTGCAATAGAGTCATGTAGCTCATTTGCAACATCAACTTCAACTAACACCCTAGCAAAGGATAATTTTGCTTTTACTGTGGTTCTTAAGTCGACAAAAAGAGGTGTCCCAACATAACTGGCCACCTTACTCAATGCCTTCTGTGACCAGAAATGAGGCTCCAAATCCGGAAAGAGCACCCACACTGAAACCCTGGAGATGGTTTCCATATCCTTGCTGAAATTTGGAGTCCACTGCTTCAAAATGAAAGCATGCTCCCCGTAATACCATGGACCCCCTCTTAGAACATCCTCCATATCAGATTTGGAGTCAAATTTAATGAAGAACCATCCCTTCTTAAAATACTGAATAAGTGGCCTTGTCACAAAATTTCAATGCTTCCCAGCATATTCCTCCAAGTTCTTTTCATTTGGTTTAGCTCCAATTATATGGCCAACAAGAGTGTTTTCCCAATAAGAGAGCTGATCAGCAAAGTCCTCTAGATCAAGGGTAACACCAAGTTCATCTGACGGAATAAACTCCAGTGGCATCCCTGTTTTTCTACTAATTGCATCCTTATAATTGCCTGATTTAGCACCTGCATTTTCAACTGTCTTAGGGTTTTCATCTAGTTTTGCAGTATCATTGGCCATATTAGTCCCAATATCCACATCAACACTGGTTTCCTTAGTACCTTTCAAACCCAATCCACCATTACCATTAATGAGCCCATAATTCATATTATTTCTGGAACCAGGGTTTATTAGAGTTGAACTTACATTCCGAGTTGCAGCGGCCAGGTAATCCGAGAATGTAGCTAGTTCAGTCGGACCTGATGACTTCTCTGAATTTTCCGAACCCGAAACCCCATTTCCTAGCTGGGTATTAGTTTTTTCATCAACCTTACTACTATTATTAGGATTATTAGTACCATTAGATGCGGATTTCTGAGAGAAAGAGATTGGTATATTGTTTTTAGCTTGCCGTCGAGTATTCGCCATGGAATTAAGCTTTTCCTATTGAGGTAGAAGAAGCTTGGAGAAGAAGCATTCTTTTTCTCCTTAATTCCTTTTTTCTTAAAAATTACTCTTACGAAACCTCAACATCCGAGGGGGGGGGGATTATCCTTTAGTTCTTTTTTCAAAGTACGCATCTTTGTGGTTTGATAACTTAAAGAAACAGAGCGTGAAAGATTGCAAGCCAAAGATACGAACTTGGACTAAACTGAAGAAGCATCTAACTAAAAGGTTTGTTCCCTCTAATTTCATTCAAGACAAGTACAAGTGTTTGACATCTCTTAAGCAAGGTAATCTTTCTGTTGAAGAATATATTGCTGAATCTGAGAAGTTGATCATGCTATGTGACTTAGAGGAGAGGAAAGAACAAAAAATTGCTAGATTCATTGATGGTTTAAATTTTGATGTACTTGATATGGTTGAATTGCGTGAGTATGAGACTTTCAGTGATCCATTAAGTGTGAGAAGCAAGTACAAAGAAAAGCGAGGACGAGAAATCTGAAATTCTTTACTCCAAGTGAGTCAAACATCATCTCGTTTGATCTAGAGCAAAAAGACACAACAATTGAAAAGAAGCATGAATATCGAAAGCCTACAACTGAGGAAAAGAGCAAAGGACCGATGTCTCATGATCCCAAGTTAAAGAGACAATGCCACAAATGTAGAGGTTTCAGGCATATCAAAGTGAGTGTCCTACTAGCCGTGTATTGACAATACAAGAAGTGGTTGAATATAACAAGTTGACCAATGATGACAATGGAGATGAATTTGTGGACGAAGAACAATCAGATGATAGTGATAACATGGATATCTTATCTACGTATCCAACTTCTGAACCGGTAAATTTGTTTTGTTCTAGTGAATTAATTTCTCCATTAACAAGTTTTGATGATGAATCTGAGGAAGAGATTGAGACAAGTCCAAGTGCACAAGTTGGAAGAATTTTGCCTACAACAAGGGAGCCTGATCGAATTGTTATTGGCATGTGTCAAATACAATATCATCCATCACCTATTGATGCTTTCATTTCCAAGTATAGTGCAAAGGACAACCTAAAGGATGCACCAATTTATGCCACAAGTCTGAATGCTAGCAAAGTTTGGCGAAAGAACAGCAATGAACCTATGCATCAAGGAATTGGTGAACTACAAGAAAGATTTGTGCCAAGAGAAGGAATGTGTGTAAGACACGACAAGGAGTTGCTACTGGCCTTATGTGTGGTACTTGGGTCCCTTGTAACTCTTGTCCTAAAATTCTTTAGGTTGATATTTGATCCGGGTGGAATTGTATATGATTCAGAATTGAGGACAATTCGCTTTCAAGAGGAGGGGAATGATGCGGGAGCCAAGCAAGAATCGAGTTATGGAGTTTTCCTAAATTCATTCTAACTTAGATTTTCCTTATTTCCTTAGAGAGTCTTACAATTTGTTTCCGGTAATTAGTATTTCCTAGTTTATTTGGAAAGTCTGATTATTTAGTAAGTTTTAAGTTAGTTTCCTAATTCTATCATAGCTAGAATTAAGGCAATAAGCTAGATATCTCTACCCTATATAAGTTGAGATAGTCTCATGTATTTTCATAGACAGATTTCAGATTACAGTTGAGTACTATATCGAAGAGTCGAAGGGAGTTTCCTTCAAGTTCTGTGTGTGGTTGCTTGCGGGCGACAAACTCATGCGTGAGTGTTAAATTCTTTGCGGAGAATCGAATTAAGGGTTGCGGCTCTTTGAATTCGGCAGATTCAATTACTTGCGGGTATTGAATCATATCTTTATTGTTTTTCTTTAGATTATTTCCATATAAACACAAAAACACAAAAATAGGTTCTTTTATTTTTAATTCCGCTGCAAAAACTCTTAGTGTGTTAATTCTAGATTAGCATACGCATCATATGTGCCTCCTATTATGTTGGGGAGACCATTTTTGAAGACTGCTAATACCAAAATTGATGTGAAGATGGGCTCTTTGACTATGGGGTTTGAGGGTAAGGTGGTGCGTTTCGATAGTCATCAATGAACGGAGGAGTCCTTTAACAATAATAAACTTGTCACGAAGCAAAAGAAGGACGGTATAGGAACCGTTGGAAGTGATCATGATCTAGATCTCGGCTTTGCTTTGCATGACCGAACACGAGTAGTGGGTTCAACTCCGGTTCAGTCATCCACCCCCATTAGAAAGGTGTTCTCCATGGCTAAGGTGGATTTTTCCACTTTTCTAAAGGATAGAGGCGGTAAAAAGTTATATTGGAGGATTAGGAAGCGGAAGTCTCCGCTTGGTTACCATGATTGTGTGTTTGGTATTGGTTGATTGCGGTGTGACCTGTTGTGTCGAGCCAACGGCGTTAAACAAGTGCGCTTCTCGGGAGGCAACCCGAGCATTTCTCCATTTCCTATGCTTATTTTTTCTTTAGACCTATGCACTACGCGGACGTTGTTTGGTTTATGCATGGGGAGGGATTGTGTATATGTGTATATGGGTTTGCATTGTACAATTTGCTTTGCTTTTATTTTCATTTTGATAAACCCAAAAAATAAAAAACGGAAAAAATAAAAAGAATAAAGAAGAGAGAAGACAGTCAGAAAAGAGTGAGGAGCGTGAAAAGAAAGTCAGGAAAAGACACAAGAGAAGAAAGTGAGTCGATAAGCATGGAAAATTTAACGAGAGGCTAGGTGAAAACTCAAAAGGGCGCCTAGGCAAAATGAGTGGAGCGTGCTACTGTACTGCTGGGGCAATAAGAAGGGTGTGTTCAAAGTTATGTCTGGGTAAGTCTCTCTTGGCTGATATAAGGAGGTTCGGTTGGATTGTATAGTATCGGTGATTGGATAGAAAATCCTCAATTCCCTTGGTTGTTTGGGGCGATTGGTGGCTATATCGAGGTAGTCTTTGATCTGACGGTGTTATTCCGGACCTAGGCTCACGAGGGTGTTGTGTGTGAGCGGCTTAGGGGCATTTAGGGCATTGTAGGTCCCTTTGCCATTTGGTTATTGTTTTTGGTTGTGTTTTATGATGCATAAGATGGTTAGGGACCGTTGCGTAGAGATTACATCCGTGACGACCCCTAACTAGGAAGATGAATACCTTAAACAGAGTAGAGGAGATATGTAGATGTCTTATTCCGCCCATGTTGCTTGTCAAAAGACCTTGGGGACAATTTGGAGATTGTTGGTATACTCGAGTACGAGTAAAGGTCTAAGCATGGGGGAATTTGATGCACACCACTTAGTAGTGGTTAAAGATGGATTTTTATGCATTTAAATGGTAGCTTTTGGATCGTTTTATTGGCTAATTCGATTATTTGATGATTTGTGCTTTAATCTAAGAATAAGTGGTTTTTGAATGCATTTATGACCTCAAGATTGACGTGCAAGTGTGTGGAAAGACAATGAGGCGATAAAAGAGGATCCAAGGAGCAAGATGACAAGTTTTGGAGGAATTTCAGTCCAATTACGGAAGGTCAAGTTTGAAGCTTCATAACTTTCAAATGGCTTTGAATTTTGCAGTAACACCAACGGCATCTTATACTTCATGATCTTAGCTTTCCAGGAAGTGGTCACATGTTCTCACAAGCCAAGTAACGAAGGCGTTATGACCGTTTGAAAGACATCGCCAGAGCCAGTCCGTTTGAGACGAGTCGTTTGACAGAAGACGAGTCGTCCGGGCGACTCGTCCCAGTCCAGACGACTTCTAGATGACTCTTGCAGCGACTTCATCAAAACTTGACATAAGGTGGCAGACGACTCGTCCCAGGTCAGACGAGTCGTCCAGACGTGTCGTCCCGGATTGGACGACTCGTCCGCTGCTGTGTCGGCGTATTGACGAGTTTCCTAAATCCGTTTTGTAATCTTTTACTATTTAAACCTAAGTTACGTTTTATTTTCATTATTCAGTTTTTCTCAAGACTTAAGTTTTATTTTGAAGAATTATGCAAGGCTAGGAACTTTTATTCTCGGATTATTAATCGAAGCTATTATTCACCGACAATTGTGAGTTTGATTCTAATTCCTTTATTCGTTTGAGTATTGTTTATTCTCTTGTTATCATTGTTATTATTGATTGATTTATTGCTTACTTAGGTTGCAAACTAATTAGCCCTCTATCTATCATATTGCTAGATTCTCAATTGAAGGATTAATTATTTGATTGTTGAATCATTTAGTAGAAACTAGGTCTAATTACATGCTGAACATCGTGATTAGATTTAGAGGAGAATAAACTTATTAATTGAAGATCGAAACCGCGTGTGTCTAGATGTTGTTAATCTTAGTTGATATCGTTGATTTGCTTCATGCTTTCGCTGGATTGAATTTAGCCGCGCGTCTTTGTTATCCACCGATTAGGACTATTAGGTAGGGCTGATCTCTCCTCTTAGTTACAATAAAGAAGCGATTAGAAATTATATTTATACAACTAAGTGCTCAACAAATTAGGATTAGTTGATAATTAGGACCAATTAGGTGAACGATAGTGGGTATTAATTGTCCGAGATCCTTCCTCCATTGATTTACAAATTACTCTTTTTGACTTTTGATTAATTGATCATTTACAATCACAAAACCCCGCATTTGTTACTTGACGTACTTAGATAATTACCGTTCTCTGTGGATACGATCCCACTTGCCCATTTACTACGTTTATAGGTTTGTGTGGTTTTATATTTGATTTAGGCATACGACTTTAGTCTGTCATGGTACGAACAAGTACAATATGATCTTCACCCCATTTACTGGGGTTGATCACCATAAGAAGTCTGTAACTTTTGGGGCAGCTTTGGTCTCCAAAGAGGATGAAAACACCTTTGTATGGGTTTTTAAGAAGTTTCTGGATGCTATGGGGAATAAGGAACCTCAATGCTTCATTACTGACCAATGTCCAGGCATGAAAAATGTTGTTCCTCGAGTTTTCAAAACCGCGCGACATAGATATTGCATGTGGCACATAACGGAAATTCAAAGAAAAAGCTGGAAGTAGCACTTATAACAATACTGATTTCTTACCGCGAATCAATT
The DNA here is from genome assembly GCA_963680865.1 of Spergularia marina. Lineage (NCBI taxonomy): Eukaryota > Viridiplantae > Streptophyta > Magnoliopsida > Caryophyllales > Caryophyllaceae > Spergularia > Spergularia marina. The sequence continues at coordinate 17,522,536 of OY804552.1, read as the reverse complement.
CAGCGGTTTGGGACATGGATTTGGAGCCTCTTGAATTTGAGGAGAAGTGGCTAAAGGTAGTCGGGGACTATGAATTTCATGACCCTGATTGGTTCCAATACATGTTTTCGATCAAGCATAAGTGGATCCCAGCTTACTTCATAGATTGGCATTTGGGCTGCATACTGAGGACGACTCAAAGATCCGAGAGCGAGAACAGTTTCTTCAAGAAGAATAAGAACAATAAAGGAACACTTGTTGAGTTTTGGATGAGGTACAAAACGGCAATAGAGCAGCAAAGATATGGACGGAAGTGCCTAATAACCATCACCGACAGCTCACTACCCCAAAATGTCACGCCACTGTATATAGAGTTGCATGCGGCTAAAATTTACACCCATGCAGTGTTTTCTGACTTCCAGGAACAAGTCAAATGCTCTCTTACCGAGTGTAGTGTCGCTGGCTTTTCGAAAATAAATGATGCAGAATGCACTCAAGTAAATGATGCAGAGAAACACAGGGTATTTGAAGTCATATATATATGATAACATAACAAAAGAGGCTTCATGCTCGTGCAAGTTGTTTGAATCGAAAGGAATGTTGTGCAAGCATATTATATGGGTGTATTCAGGGAAAAGAGTCACAGCAATACCAGACAGGTATGATTTCTTTTCTTATATTATGTGATTTCTTTCCTTATAGTGTGTGATTGTATCAGGGTTCGATTGGAGAAAATCGTATATATTGTTTATTTTTATTTTTAGTGTGTGAATTTAGATTGTATGAGAATGCAATCTGATTGTTATGACTTATGCCTTTGTGTGCATGTCCTTTCACTAAATATGACCCTGAATTCTATTACTTAGTATATAATCATATGCAACTGTATTGTTGGTTAATGTTCTACTTTGAAACCAGGTACCATTGACCAAAGAGAAAGAATTAGAGTCCCTGCTTGGCTGTAGTGCTTCAATTAAGGTCATTGTTCGGCCACCTAAAGTGACAAGCAACAAGGGCAACGGAAAGAGGCTTTTGTCCAAGAAAGAGGTTGCTATGAAAGCAATTAAGAAGGTGCTTCGATTTTGCGCAAATTGTGGAAAGAAGGCAAACCATGACAAGAGAAATTGTCCACACCCGCCTGTTACAGAAATTTCGCAAACACAGGTATTGGTATATCACATAATAAAATCGTGGCTGAAGAAATTTCTTTACAATAAATCATGGATCATGAAAAGTATTTTGAATTATTTCTTTTGAAATACTTTTGATGAGGTCAAAGAAGTGGCACTGAAGACACGAAGACATTGTGCTAATTGCGGTAGATTTGATTTCCATGATAAAAGGACATGTACATATCCTAAGGTTTTTGATGGTGATGCATGTTTCGCGGATTCTTGCGAGAGTGAGACTAATGGGAGTGGGACTGAGAAGTCTGAAGATGAGATGCAAGAAACAGAAGAGGTGCCAACTTCACGTAGAGTGACTCGTAGTGTAGCGAAGTTGGTGTAGAATTACATCAATTTTCAGTGAAGAAAATCTTTATTCATTGTAAACTTATTTCAACATTTTTATGTGAAAACATCTTAATATTTTTTTCCGGTACTCCAATAAATAAGATTTATTATCTTATTCTCTGTGATTTTATCTCATCAGGTGTGTGATTTCATCTTTGATGATGTGTGATTTCATCTAGTTAACCCTGTGATTTTTTGTTGTACGTTGTGTAATCTTGTCATGCGATGTGTGATTTTATCTGTTATAGCCTGTGATTTCATATTTAAAGGTGTGTGATTTTATCTCATCATATGTGTGATTTTATCTTTGATGATATGTGATTTCATTTAGTTAACCCTGTGATTTTTTGTTATATGTTGTGTAATTTTATCTCATGCGATGTGTGATTTTATCTGGTATAGCCTATGATTTCAGTTTTAAAAGTGTGTGATTTTATGTCCATATATAGCATGTTCATGGGATAGTTGATGTGCTATGATCTATTTCACCTTATCTCTATATATGTCCTTAGAAATGTATGAACTTCAACAAATTACACAGAACAGACAAGAAATTACCAAAGAAGGGGAATATGAAAAACGTGGAGGGAATTATTCTTGTACTCATTGCCTATTTTCTGTGGGTATCTTCAAATGCAATTGCAAATGCAAAGATTCTGACGAATCTGCCAACATCTTACGATACAAAAGCAATGGAGATGAGGTACCGGAGACGGATCAAACAATTACGCAAAAACAATCACTAGATAACAAATGAAGTTTCCGTCTCTTAGATTTGCCAGTTTCGATCTCTTAAACTTGCCAGTGTCAAAAGAACATTACATATAAAAAGAAATAATATGTCCGACTCAAAGATAAACACCTTAGATGACTCTCTAATATACTAAAAACTATTTCTGCACTAGCTCCACCTCATTCACGCCTTTCCCCCACGCCTTCCCCGTACACGAACTCTTGGTGAGCATCCGCTTTTGATATGTGATAGAAGAATAGACAAACATTCAGACAAAACACAACTCATAATTAAGATAATCAGTGAGTATTACTATATTTCAGAAAATCGAAAACTTCATAGTTAACATAAGAGCATTTACCTGGTACGACCACCACCCCTGTTAAAAGCAACAGGAACTTCTGTGGTAATTCGCGCGACTTCTGTGGCAATTGGCTGGACCTCAAGGACTTCTTTGGGCAAATTTAATCGACGTTTAACAACCGGTTTCTTCTCGGGACACTTAGCTGCCTTTTTCTGCTCGAGCTCTTCGATCTTGCGTTTCATTTTGAGCAAAGGGAAGACTTCATCCTTGGACTCATTGAACTCTCTAATCTTTGACAGTATCGCGGTCCTATAGTCATTTATATCAGCCAGCATAAGAGAAGCCACAATTTCCGAACAAAATATCCTCCTAGAGATCTTTCTACCGAGGTCACACGTGAACACCTCCCCCTCGTAGAACAACAAATGCATCATCATGAAACACCCAGACTCCTCATTCAATAAATCGCTAGACTGCCAGTTAAATGGGACATTCACAATGTCAGTGATGTCAAAAAAGCTCTGAGTTTGATCAAGACGGCGTCCATTCATCTCCAAGAAATCTTCAATGACACCAACCTGCAAAAACAAAAAATTTACACAGAAATAGAGCACAAAAAATCAATTCTCGATATAATCTAGACAGAATTAGAGCATGCAAAAGCATCTCTTTTTTACTAGGAAACCTAAAAACGTACCACTTTTTCAACCAGTTTGTAGAAAACGGTGTTCTTCCAATCCTTATGCACCGTGTTGTCAAGAACTTCGACCTTTCGTGCCATGTAATTTAAGCACACTGCAAAAAAATGTTTTTCATACACTAACGACACAAATACAAGGTCAGCAATGAAGACCACGTCAGTGCAATTGTCATGGAAGAAAGCATTCCAAAATTCCATTAGCCTAGCCGTCTGCACATCAACATCGTCTGTGTCGCAGTCCCTTTCCACCATGTTCAGTAACGGATCCTGAAAATATGTTCAAGATTTAGAGCATCCATCAGTAAAAAAATGGGGGGGGGGGATACCTCCCAAATGAGAGAAAAAAATTTAAATGGTACTCAATACGAACCATGTGTCGTAAGCCAAAGAATACCCTCGAGGGCTTAGCCTTTTCCTTAGACTCAATTGAGTTCAACAAAACAGACCAACATTCTGCTACTCTTGTGTCCATTTGTTCAGTGGGGAGCATAGTTTGCAAATCCTCCCTCAGGCACCAAATATTTTCCGAATAGTTCACAAGAAACTCATTGTGGGAAAATAAAAATAAAAACGACACCGTTAAAATCTCATCTTCACAGATTTCGGAATACGAACACACACAGGCTATCACACGACATATGAGATAAGTCACACATTATATCAAATAAAATCACACATCGTATCATATAAATCACACGACACATGAGATAAAATCACACATCATATCAAATTAGAATCACACGACATATGAGATAAAATCACACAACATATCAAATAAAATCACACATCATATCAATATAAAATCACACATCATATCATATGAAATCACCCGACATATGTTAAAAAATCACACGACATATGAGATATATTCACACGACATATGTTATAAAATCACACGACCTATAACATGAAATACACACATTATATCAAATAAAATCACACATCATATCAAATAAAATCACACATCATATCACATAAAATCACACGACATATGAGATAAAATCACACATCATATAAAATAGAATCACACATCATATGAGATAAAATCACACATTATATCAAAGATAAATCGGACACCATCAAAAAAGATAATAGAACACAAACCCAGTGTCAAAAGTATGATCATTCAAAAAACAGTGGTCAAGGACCTCCCTTCGAAAAGGCAGCATATTCACAAACAAGGTTTGGTTTGCCCTCATGAATCGAGACAGAAGCTCATCATTATCACCTGCAAAACTACAGTCAAGCGTACACCCAAGACCATCTGACTCCCCAAGTTTCTCACTTTTCAGAGAAGACTCTGATAAAATCAGAGACAATCTAGACCTACGCCTAGTAGAGGTAGGACTCGGAATTGCAGCACCCAAACTTTCAACATCATTTGTTTGCTTCTTCAAAGAACTATTCTTATTTTTGTCAACCTCCTCCCTTTTTTTCTGCAAAGCCGGCCAACAAGTGGGTTTCTCCGCTACAAATTTCTCAACACTAGCCAAAACATCAGCCCTCACCTCATTCGTATCGCTGAGAACTAATGAAGCACAAAGCTCGGCACGATACAAAATCCTGTTTTCCGGGCATGACAAACCACATTCAAAAACCTCTCCTATATAAAAAAACATGTGCAGCATCATAAAAATGCCACAGTCCAAGTTGTCTTCAAATGACTCCCACCCAAATTCGACATTGACAATCTCAAACTCACTAATATTAATCGCCCTTGGACCAACTGATTGCTTCTCCAAATAAACACCCATACACACACACTGACAAAAAACAGAGCAAGTAAAAAAAGGCTTGTTAAACAATGAAATAACCTGGATTGACAGTCAACGAAACACACTGTCGCTAAATTTGAAAATGTCGAGCAACTAAAGCATACCACAAGAATCAATTACTTACCACATCTTTGGCCAGCAATGTATTTTGGTTGTTAGCCCAGTCTTCGTACTTGGAATTGTCAAGGAGCTCAAGCCTCCGGGAATTGAAATTTATGCACACACAGAAGAAGTGCTCCTCCACCAACAGCGGTATAAAAATCTGCATTATCAATAACACACGTTAAAGGATTAAAAATATGCATTATCACATGATGAGTACTTGGGGAAACGACATGCAAAGAAGGTGAGACGAGAAATTACCAAATCAGAATTAACGTTTACAGGTTGCTGATTCATAGCACACCACAAATCCCACGTTGCAATTAGCTCAAGACAGGGAGTACAATCCTGGGTAACCTCCTTTAGACGCAATAAAGGAGCCTACAAAAAGAAAGAACAAATGGTGTGATTTCTTCCCTTATAATGTGTGATTTCAGATTGTATGAGAATGCAATCTGATTGTTATAAGTAATAACAACAAATACAAAATGAAATCATACCATATGACTTATGCCAAAAAACAATCTCGAAGGTCGCTTTTTCTCTCGGTGCTCAAGGCTATTCAACAAAAGCGACCAGCACTCAATCATTCTTGTTGTAATCATTTTATTGGGCAGCGGCAGTAAAACATCCTCCCGAGGAAGAAAATGCAAATACCCGAATGACAGAAGCCTATGACTACAAAAGAGCAAAAAGGGAAATTGGAAACTTCAGAAAAAACTCAAAAAGGATAAAAGCCACATCACCAGTAAATTTGTTAAACAAGGAATTTGGCAAGAACTTACTCAGTGGTCGGGAAAAAATCGTCAACAAGGCAATAATCAGCAACATTCTTCCTTAAGCTTGACATTGATGAGAGTAGCTTTCTGTTATTCATCATAACGGCTGACATAAGTAAGTCATCAGCACCGACAATAGTTCCACAGTCCAACGAACATCAAAACCCATCATGGCTGCATCCTTGCAAACTAAACCACGAGCCGCCAGGTGGGGCTATAATAGATGCAAGTTGCTTTCGTAAAATGACATTTCCATCTCCATCAGACTCCTTTGATTTTTCAAACAAGGCCGCATCAACTACTTTCTCTCTTGACACCACGGCACTTAGGTCATCACAATCCATGGGAGCAGCACGAGCACTTTCCTTTAAAATATTAGTACAGGTGCTAACAACCGAGTCCAATTGATCTAACCCAGTCACATTCTCATCAGTAGCATCTTCTTGTTCACCTTCCACAGATACACCAACATCAGTAGGGGCGAAGCCAGGATTTAAAATCCGGGGTGGCGGATTCAAATCGCAATTTTCGGTCATAATTTTGATTTGGTCACAGTCTTAGATAGAATCCGAACGTTGCGGTTATATGTAAGGGCCGAATGTTAACATAATAGATATATCAGACTACATGCCAAAATATCGGCTTTTTTTAACAAATCATGTTACTCGAGCATTTTTTTTCTTAGATAAATCATGTTACTCGTGTTCAGAGACACAAATGTAATTATTGAATTTGGGTATATAAATCTATTAACAAATATAAGGGGGTAAACTACCCATCATTAGATAATTTTAGCGTGAACCAAGAAGGTACAGTTTTTTTTTACTATATAAATACATACATTAAATGCACAAAAATGATCAAATGATCATTTGTTGTATTGGTGGCCTTATGGATTGGTGTTTAAGGTTTATTAGGTCATGTGTTTGAATCCCAATTCCATCAATAGTATAAAGACATTAATTTTTAAGTTTTAAAAAATAAGAGTAAGAACCTAATAAAAAGTTAAATGACACATGCTATAGCTAAGATTTGAGCCCACAACCTCTAAGAGGTTACACTTCCATTCTCACCACTACACCATATACAACATTCTGATGTTATTACTCACTAATAATTATATGTATCAAATATTAGCCTAAAAAAACAGGAAAAAAAGATATCCGATGGGGTGCCGGGGTGGCGGCCGCCACCCCTCGCCACCAAGTAGCTTCGCCCATGAACATCACACTGATCGTTGTCAAAACCTGCCAAGCCATCTGCAGCCGTTTTGACAGCTTTTATTTTTTCTATCAAGTCATCCACGCCTACAAGCCATACAGGATCATAGAAACAAGGTTGGATGGGGGACAACACAACGTTTCCTGCAGAGAAGGAAGGGGCAGGGGCAGATGCGGCATGTGCTCTTAAGGTACGAAGGCGCTCCATATACTTTAAGCTAATGACGTCAGTATCCCTCTTCATCAGGAGGAAAATCTCCTGAATCTCGTCTACAGCTCTATTATGAATTTCTTCATCAGATTCAAACCCTTCTGGCAATTCCACTTTGATAAATCTCTTACCTTGTTGTGGATCAGTCCATGATCCAGCACCTTCATTTTCTGGTGGCCCACAATTAGCTACTGGAGGACCCACAGATGTACTAGCACGCCATAGAGTCGTATTCTTACAAATAGGGTACACCTTCTCTACCAAAATATCATTCCCCAATCTCCATGTCTTATATTCACTTGCCACTCTATTAGCAAGCTTCTTATCTGTTCTATGTTGAATTAAGGGTAATTCATACAGCAACTTGTCGCACCTAAATTCTATCCAATGAAAATAGGCAAGCATCAAAAACATCAAACATCCACCACAATTTTCCCGCCCCGTCAAATGAGATGCAATACCACCGCTCAACTGCTAAAACACAAAACTACACCAATCCAATTTAGCTATCTAGAAACATCATCCACAACTTGTAATAACTTCAAGTCTACTTGATAATTGGAAGTGGGAGTAAGGAAAGACGACATGGCATACAAAACAAATAACTGCTTAAACTCATCATCTGCCACTTTTTTAGACCTCAACTTCTCTAAAACCCTACCAAGAGGGATCCCTTTCGTTGTCACACTAATCCCAAACACTTGCCTCCATTTTACCTTTAGAGGATGTTTAGAGGAGTCCAGCTTATTGCCAGTAGGCAAAAGCTCAACCACACTACGCCCCCTCGGCAAACAAAAGAAATCAAAGACATCATCAGGACCCAACATAAAAATTTTAGTAATCGACGCCTTAAACATATAACACTCAACACCAAATCCCTTAACCAACCAAGATATCAAAGTTTGAGGGGTGTTAGTCACACACAACGACAACAAGCCACCAAAGCCTATTTCTTCCACAGCCTTAATAAATTGATGTCTGACATCTTTAGGGAGTTCCTTAATAAGTGTAACAAGAGCAGCTAACCCAGATGGACGACACATCACTTTGATTGCAGAAGGCTTACTTACATTTTGTTTTTGTCCGGCTACACCCTCATTAGGCTGATCAGTTGTTCCTTCATAGAGAACGATATCACTACGACGCCTAGAACACCTAGCAAAATCAATCGAAATATCCTCATCATCCTCATCTTCAACTTCACGAGCCCTTTTAGTCAACGTCTTCGTCATTATAACTGAAAACACACAAAATCAACAATGAAAAAGCATCAGATTGAATCAGAAACAATTGCTAACACAATCATACCTGTAACAAAATAAAATTACACAGTAGCATATTGAATCACAGACAATACTATTACAATCACACACTAACGAATACAATTACGCGCCATGCCAAATACAATCACGCGCCATGCCAAATAGAATTACACACTAACAGATTGAATCAAACTTAAATTGAACTAAATCAAACTAAAATTTACCTAAATCAAACTAAAATTGCAACATTAAAATCACAGCAGCAGCGATAATCCAGATCGAGTACGTCTCCAAACAAATCTTCAACATGCAACCATATCACTACACAAAACCCTAAAAATTATGATTTTTGCAGAGAAAAACGAATAAAAACTGTAGAAATCAAACTAAAATTGCAACATTAAAATCACAGCAGCAGTGATAATCCAGATCGAGTACGTCTCCAAACAAATCTTCAACATGCAACCAAATCACTAACACAAAAACCCTAAAATTATGACTTTTGCAGAGAAAAACGAATAAAACTGTAGAAATCACTAACATAAAACCCTAAAATCTGGAGCGTAGGATCTGATTAGATGAATGGCTGAGATGAGGACTCATGGACTCATCTAATCCTAAAGGACTCATTTGATCCTATTTCTATATAGGAAATCTATCAAATGAGAAGTGCTAATTTCGTGAGAAGTGAGAAGTAATCTCAACCCTCCATCTTACCTAGATCAAGGGTGTAGATTACAACTTAAATAAAAAGAAAAATAAAAACAAACCCAAACCCCAAATCACTCACATTTTCTCTCTCCCCTCCTTCTCTCTTCTCTCTCCTCCCTCCTGTGCCGCCAGTCGGCCACCGCCTGCCACCGCAACCGTACGCCGACAACATCGGTCGTCGGATCGGAGACCACCAGCCGACTCCACTGACGACCGCGAGCCTTCGACGACCATCCCCGATCCTCATTTTCCACCACCTCACCGTACACGACTGGTTTTCTCTCAATTTGTTCCGTTTTTTTTTTCCACATTTGGATGCCGCTAGGGTTCGCCGTTGCCGACGTTTGCCTTTCCGATCACGCTTTCGCACTGATACACGCCGCAAGGGCTCGCCGTCGAACACCATTTCACCGCGAAAAACGTCTTCTCTCCTTCTTTTCGCTCAAAACTTTCCAGATCTGGCCGCCTCGGGTGTTCGCCGGTGTCGATCTTCCCCGTGGTTGGCCTCGTCCTATGTTCCAGCACCTATTCCTGCCGCCGTCACTCATTGTCGCCGCCGTAGACGAAACTGAAACCGAGTGAGAGGTGTGCAGATAGGAGAAATAAGGTGGCTAGGATGGTGGATTCGGAGGTTGGAGGACGGGGGAGAGTTCGCCGACTGTCCACGGTCAGTTTTCCGGCGAATGAGGTATGGGCGGGGTTGAGACGGAGTAGTGGCAGGGTGGTGGAGGGTGGGCGGATTTGAGTGGGAGGAGAGAGAAAGTGGGGAAGTTGATGTATTTTTCTGTTTTTTTTTTTTTTTTCAGTTTTTCATTTTTGGAGTAATGAATTTTTATTTGTGGAGTTAGAGTTACGTGTTTCAATCATTGAAGTTATTTGGAGTTACATGTTTTAGTTAGTAGAGTTAAGTTGAAGTTACGTGTATAAGTAGAGTTAAGTTGGAGTTATGCGTTTTAGTTAGTAGAGTTAAGTTGGAGTTACGTGTTTTAGTTAGTGGAATTAAGTTGAAGTTACGTGATTTAGGTTCTGAAGTTATTAGAGTTACGAGTTTTATTTGATAAAATTAAGTTGGAGTTATGTATTTTAGTTGATGGAGTTAAGTCGGAGTTAAGTGATTTAGGAAGTGGAGTTATTAGAGTTAAGTGTTTTAGGTAGTGGAGTTATTAGAGCTACGTGTTTTATTTGATGAAATTAAGTTGGAATTATGTGTTTTAGTTGATGGAGTTAATTCGGACTTACGTGATTTAGGTAGTGGAGTTATTAGAGTTACATGTTTTATCTGATGAAATTAAGTTGGATTTATGTGTTTTAGTTGATGGAGTTAAGTCGAAATTACGTGATTTAGGTAGTGGATTTATTAGAGTTACGTGTTTTAGGTAGTGGAGTTATTAGAGTTACGTGTTTTATTTGATGAAATTAAATTGGAGTTATGTGTTTTAATTGATGGAGTTAAGTCGGAGTTACGTGATTTAGGTAGTGAAGTTATTAGAGCTACGTGTTTTCTTTGATGAAATTAAGTTTAAGTTATGTGTTTTATTTGATGGAGTTAAGTCAGAGTTATGTGATTTAGGTAGTGGAGTTATTAGAGTTACGTGTTTTATTATTAAAGGAAATTGTGTTGGATTTACGTATTTAGTTAGTGGAGTTACGTGTGAGTTACAATTTACTTTATGAAGTGAGAAGTGATAATTTGGTGAGAAGTGAGAAGTGATAATTTGGTGAGAAGTGAGAAGTAATCTCAGCCGTTGATTTCGCATAACTGCAGTAACTAAACTGCCTAACTCTAGTCGTAACTCCAATAACTAAATTGCCTAACTCTAGTGAGCTAACTCCATAAAGTAAACTGTCTAACTCTAGTATTATCAGTAACTTCACCAAATTCAACGAAAATTAATTAACTCTAACGTAACTCCACTATCTAAAACACGTAACTCCAACTCAATTTCCTTTAATAATAAAACACGTTACTCTAATAACTCCAACTTAACTCCACTAATCAAAAGACGTAACTCCAACTTAACTCCACTAATCAAAAGACTTAACTATAACTTAACTCCACTAACCAAAAGACGTAACTCCAACTTAACTCTACTAACCAAAACACGGAACTCCAATGTAGCTCTTCTAACCAAAAGACGTAACTCCAACTTAACTCTAGTAACCAAAACACGTAACTCCAATTTAACTCCTCTAACCAAAACACGTAACTCTAACTTAACTCCACTTACCAAAAGACATAATTCCAACTTAACTCTACTAACTAAAACACATAATTCTAATATAACTCCACTAAGTAAAACTTATAACTCCAACTTAACTCCTTAATTAAAACCCGTAACTCCAGTTTTCAAATTAATTTAATTGATAAAACACGTAATTCCTTTTTTTTTTATTAAAAAGTAACAAAAATGCCCCTTTTATCATTTTCTCTCTCCGCTTCTCTCCCCTACCCTTCCTCCTGACAGCCTCCCACACAACCACCGACAACCTCACGCGCCACCACCTCACACGGCTCCACCACCTTACACGGCGCCACCACCATCACTGTGTTCACCTTCCGACGACGAGCAAAAGCCCTCTCCCCCGCGACACTTCTACCACCGTATCATCACCCATTTCCCCTCTCTCACTCGTTTCTCTCTCCTCAAATTTCTCTCTCTTCCTGGCGCGACACTAGGACGTGACAGCTCCGACAACGCGAAAGCTGAAGGAGGTAGCCGCGATCGTGCGAGACGGCGACAGGTGAGAGAGGGAGCAGCAACGGTGGTCGCCGGATCTTGAAAAACGATGAAGATGGCAGAGTGAGAGGCGCGCACGCGGTGGAGGATGAGACACATGCCGTCGAGGATTGCCGGAAGATCGATGACGCTGGTAGAGACCGCGGTGGTGGTGGTGGGTGCACGGCTGCGGCGGTTCCCGACGGAAATGGGGAGAGGAGAGAGAAGAAAAAATGAGAGGAGAGAGAAAATGTGAGAGATCGTTTTTTTTTTTCAAGATTGGGGTTTGTTCTGATTGCAATTTCATTATTCTTTTTATTTTAATATTTAATTTGGTGCATTGATCATGGTAAGATAAAAGACTTAGATTACTTCTCACTTCTCACGAAATTGATACTTTTCATTTGATAGATTTCCTATATATATATTTATATAGGGTCAGGTTCAGGTATGAACCTTAGTTATATAGGAACTTAGGAACCACGTACAACCACAGGATCTAATATAATCCTATGGTTTTCGGTCCCCATACTATTCCCCTTGTCTCCCTCCCTATTTTCTCACCTCTAATCTCCTTACCCCTTTCCCGATTTCGATGACCACCCCAAACACCACCACTCATCAGAGCCACCATCAACCCCCGACATCACCAGTAAAACCGCCACTCTCCGGCGACACTGACCTCATACCATCCCACCAGTCACCATCCACCCAACCACCATAACCATATTTTCTCTATCCTCTCACCAGTCACCCCTCCCCCGAAAGCATTGGGTTGGGGTTTGATATTTTTAATTGGCTCGTCGAACGGACACCGATCTTTTGGCGGTGGTCTGAGGGATAATGGTGGTGGTTGGCGTTGTGGATGGCGACGGCAGCGGTGGTTGGCTGTGGGTGGCGTGGAAAGGGGGAAGGCGAGGAGAGAGAAGAAGAAGGGAGTTCAGTTTTTAAGGGTTTGTTTGGATACCCTCAAAATGCATAAAATGCATAGGAATTTCATTTTTCTACGAATTAGGTTTTTATGGATTGTTTGGATAACCCATTTTTGTAGAAGTGTTGGGAATTTCTAATTCCTCTGAAGCATAGGAATTCAATTACCTAGCCCCCCATGGTTATTCACAATTCCTATGGTTTAAAATATATGCAATTACTACTTTACCCTTTAATTTTTCATTTTATGTTTATTTAACTAAATTAATAGAGGGTAAGTTAGTCACTTCGATAACTAAGCAAAGGAATTGTTGTATGGTAACCAAACAAGACATGGGAAATGAATTCCAAGGAATTCTAAGTTCCTACATGGTATCCAAACGTTGTAAGGCAAATTATCGGGAATTTACCATAGGAATTCATTTCCCGGGATATTCTATTTCCTTTAGGATTTTTAATTCCTATGCTATCCAAACGACCCCTTATTTTTTTTTCTTTCTTTCTTTTTCTTTTTATTCCTTTTTTTCTGGACCACCAGATTTAAATAGATGGAGGGTTAAGATTGGTTCCTGAAGTTCCTATATACATAGAGTTTCTACCGGAACCTAAATCTATATATATATATATGGAGAGAGTTCTCATTTGATAAATTTCCTATATATATATATATATATATAGGGTTGGGTTCCGGTAGGAACCATAATTATATAAGAACTGGTAGGAACCCACCCTACAGGTCATTTTTTCCGAAATAAAATACACAGATGCACTCCTTGGCACCTAATCTACCCAATCATGCCCCAAACTTTAAATGAAATATCTATTTGATGTGATTTTTAGGTACCCCAACATTTCAACGCGCGTGGAACGCTAAAATTAGAGGTATGAAAAAATATGACCAAATGAGTAAAACCGACCCATGTTAGGGTCTTATTATATAATTTCCATAATTTTAAGATGATTGGGAGCGTTAGATTTGGTCAAAATGACCTCTAGGTAGGGTTCCTACGGGTTCCTATATAACCATGGTTCCTACTGGAACTTAACTCTATATATATATATATATATAAAATCTATCAAATGAGAAGTATCAATTTCGTGAGAAGTGAGAAGTAATCTCATCCCTCCATTCAAAGTAGATCAATGGTCTAAGTTAAAATTAAAAGAAAGGAAATAAAAAAAAAAAAAAACAACATCAATCCCAGAAAAAATAACCCAATCCCCCAATTTCTCTCTCCTCTCATTTCCTCTTCTCTCTCTCCTCTCCCCACTTTCGCCGGGAAGCCACCGCCAGCGTACACCGATGTCCACCACCGCGAGCGCCGATGATACCAGCCAATTTCTTCGTCTCTGGCGAATCTTCGTCGGCCATCAACGTAGTTCGGCGAGCACATTTCAACCGCGAAATTCGTATTCTCCTCCCTTTCTTTCGCGCTCATTTTTCAAAATCTAGCGGCCGCCGACGTTCACGAACAACCACCACCGAGGCACCGACGGAATCGGCCGACTCCGGCGAGTCTTTGTCGGTATCATCGGCCTTCTGCGAGCACCGAGTCGCCTCAAAAACCTCATTCTTCTCCTCCATTTTTCGCGCGGGTTTTCTTCAGATTTGGCCGCCGCCGCTGCTCACCTCCGTTTATCTGCACCATCTCCGACATCATCTCCGATTCGGAGCACCTATGGCCATGGCGTCCTCTCATTTTCGCCGTCGTTGAGGAAAATAAAGCAGGTGAGAGAAGAGGATAGAGGAGGCGAGGGTGCGCGCGGCTGTTGGTATCGCGTCAGGCAGGCCGAGTCTCGTTCGCGGCCGGTGGGCGCTTGATTTGGTGGTGACTGAGGTGGTGCAGGAGGGAGCGGGGGCGGGGCTGGGGTGGACCTGTGGCGGGGAGGGTGGAGGTTGGTGGTGTGGGAGGAGAGAGGAAATGGTGGAAGATTGGGGATTTTTGTTGATTTCGTTTTTAATTTTCTTGAATTTTCTGTTTTTTTTAGTTACGTAATTAATTGGTGGAGTTAACTAAAGTTATGTGTTTTAGTTAGTAGAGTTATCGGTGTTATGTCTTTTAGTTATTGAAGTTACGTCTTTTAGTTAGTGATAGTATTAGAGTTACGTGTTTTAGTTAGTGGAGTTAAGTTGCAGTTACGTGTTTTGGTTAGTAGAGTTACGTATTTTAGTTAATGGAATTAAGGCGGAGTTACGTGTTTTGGTTAGTGGAGTTAAATTGGAGTTACCCGTTTTAGTTAGTGGAGTTAAATTAGAGTTACGCGTTTTGGTTGGTGGAGTTAAATTGGAGGTACGTGTTTTGGTTTGTGGAGTTAAGGTGGAGTTACGTGTTTTAGTTAATGGAGTTTAAGTTGCAGTTAAGTGTTTTAGTTAGTGGAGTTATGCTAAAGTTAATGGAATTACGTTAAAGTAGATAGAGTTAATAATATTATTGGAATTATATAATTTAGTTAATAGAGTTATGTTACTGGAGTTAAGCAAAATAGTTAATGGAGTTGTGCGACTGAAGCTAATCAATTTAGTTCATGGAGTTAAGCGACTGGAGTTATGCAGTTTAGTTACTGCAGTTATGCGAAATCAATGGCTGAGATTACTTCTCACTTCTCACTAAATTATCACTTCTCACTGGATAGGCCCCCTATATATATTTATATATTCATGTAATGTAGATTGTGGTGAATAGCTATTCGTCGCCCTAGTTTTACTAATCTCGCCCAAATTTTTTCAGCTTTTGCCTATTATGCCTTTGTTTTCTTAACAAAAAACAATCTTTCATTCTCATGGAATTCGTGAAGACATCGAAACTTGCAGTAACCCTTCTCAATGTTTTCATAAAATTTATTACTCCATTTTGGATTTCACGGTTTTACCACCACCACTAGTCGGTAGTCCACCACCGCCATAATTATCAAGGTTATGTTAGCTTTTGAATTAGAGGTATAGTGAAATATTACAATTAACCGCAAAGAATCTAATTTTTCAATTAATAATCACGGCATACTGCGCCGCCACTCCCACAACATACAGTGAATGCGTTCCCCAAACATTTGTAACCTAACACAGACGTCTTGTCCAGATGTCCACCCCTCACTCACTAAACAGACGTGTTGACTGCATGTCCGCTTTCAGAATCAGACGTCTTGACCACGCGTCTTGGTCGGAATGCAGACGTGCAGATTAGGCGTCTTTGCCCTAAATGCAGACTTTGTATCTAGGCTTCACAGTCATGAACACATGTATGTTACTCGGGATCCAACGCTACAAAACATCTCAGTTTTGATGTTTAATGTAATTATTTCTTTTTTAAGTATTTCAATTGTTTCTAGCGGAGTGTTGTCGAAATATTCAGTTTGCCGGTGTCAGAGTGTTGTTCGCAAAGTCAGGGTTGTCGGTGGTGGCGAGCTGTCGGCGTAGTTGGGTCAAGGCTTTGGGAGGATGGGGGTTTGTCGGAAATGATGTTGAGTTGGTGAGGTTGAGTAGTGAATTGGAATGGAAACGGGTAAAAATTCAAATAAAATTTTGAGTTATTTTACGGAGTAGACTAAAATGGGCATTTTGGGAATATAGTGGGCGATATTAGTAATAGACCGGGCGACGAATAACACCTCTTGTGGATTACCCTAAAATTATTGTATAAGTTAACCTTATACTGTTGTATAAATACCCATCTACAATACAAATAAAGCTTTTCACTCAACTCATACTCTTACACTTACACTTACATCGCTCTATTGATGAGGGCAAATAAGCACTATACTATCAATACTCGTGTAATCTTTCTTGGGAAAAAAGCTTTACACGGCTGCCCTTAGCTTTCATCAGTATTGCTGTTACTTCAGTTCCGGTATAAATTTGATTCGATTCGTTAATTACAAGTTCAAACAAACCATTGCCAAAATTATGGTGTGGAGCTGCTGCTGCTGCTGCTGCTCCTCCTTGCTAGAGTAGTGGAGCTGTGTACTTGACTGCTACATACACCAGATACTTCAATTCATATATATTTGAGTATCTAACTTCACTTTCCTGAAGTCTGTCCAGGCTCGTTCTGAGAGAAATATGTGATCATGATCTCCTTGCCAGGGATAAAGGAGCCATGTACATAACATTACTGCTACAAATTCTAGACCAGTACGTTGCATATCAAGGTATTTAGCTTTCATTTTGGTAACCATGCTCTTCTGAATCCTAAGAGAACTCTTTGATCATGGTCAGGCAGAAAGTGGAATGAAAGCTAAACAATTCGCACCCCAAACAGGGAATTATCTTCTCAATATGAATCTGATTCTCAAGCATTTCTTCCGCTAAACTCTAAGTGCAAGCTACTTCCACTTCTGGTGCTTGCTGCCGAACAGGTTCCGTGTAATTTGCTTTTTCACTTAGGTCTTTAAAAGCGTCAACAAGATTTTGTAGCCTCGCGACAAATTCAATCAAAAGTGAAGCAAATGTTGCCAAAGATAGAGCACTTGCACTCTCATAAGTCGTTGATTCTTCTACATTGGACTCCTTGTCAGGAATAGATGGCAATGGAGTAGGCAAAGATGCCTGTTTTCTGAATTTCTTCTCTAAGGGAGCCCGTGCAGACACATTGTGCGGAGTCCCAAGCTCATCTCCATAGCTGTTAAATGTGGGTAGCCCTTCCAGATCACTAAATGACTTGAATTCTGGTGTTGCATTTTCGAGATCGCTGAGTGACATGAATTCTGGCAATGAATTTTCGTGATCCATCATCATAAGATCTTGGGGTGCTCCAGGATGCTTTTCAGGGTCTCCTATCTCCCAATACTCCGAATTGACAAGAAGATAAGATTTACGGTCAATCTTCTTTTGCAATGCTTCTGCTGCCTCGTCAACTTCATAAAGTATATCTTCCTCAGGGCCTAACTTTTCCATTCGTTTGATTTTATTTCCCAGCTCACGCAACAGTTTAGCCCCTTCATTTCCCACTCTCTGGAGCTCACTACGAAATATCTGTCTTCTTTCTGCTGGTGCCTAAAGTAGAATATAAAAGCCATTTGAATAAGGAACAGGATTATTTCAGGAAACCATCGTGTATTCACTTATAATACGGTCCAACTGTAAGAACAGTAGGGCATATTTACAATATTGCATAAACAAAACATGAATAACAAGGAACTAGAATGGTCATACATGGTGACTAAC
The DNA here is from genome assembly GCA_963680865.1 of Spergularia marina. Classification (NCBI taxonomy): domain Eukaryota; kingdom Viridiplantae; phylum Streptophyta; class Magnoliopsida; order Caryophyllales; family Caryophyllaceae; genus Spergularia; species Spergularia marina. Next base: position 17,504,438 of record OY804552.1, on the reverse strand, counting down.
TGACTAATAACTACTGCGACACACACCGTATTTTTAGCATCAGCAAATGAACTTTTGACAATCCCAAAAGTAAGAATGGGAACTGATGCAGCAGAACAGAGACATCAGGGAATCAAGATCTCAGTCCACTAGGAAAGCTAAAACTAAAGAAAAACCTTTTAAATTGTAAACTCTAAATAAACCCGCATTTCCCCCAACTTTGCAAATAATTTGTTCAAAAAAAAGAAGAGCCCAGATTGATGGAGTAGGCCTTCGTCCCTTGAAGAAGAGTTCAGACTTCAGACATAACGATGCTTAAAATTCAAAAATACTGTTAGCACCAACTAAGCCAATGGGTAGGCACACAAACCTGGATCTCTGAAAGTATACAGCCATGCAAAGCCATCACCATAAACGCACAATGCCTCAAAGCTCCGCTGACTTTGGTGTAGCTTTTCCATGGATATGCAAGCTTTTTGTAAGGACCATGAGGTGGTTCCCAGACAGCAAAACCCACCTAAACGTTAAACAAACAAACTCTTCTTAAGCGATCTAAATATCACTGTTGATCTGAAACACTAAGGTCACATTTGGTAGCATGTATTAAGGTGAGTATTTTAGTTCAAAGAGGGAATAGAGAAGAGAGACAAAGATAAAGAAGAGTGTGTAAGTTTGTTACACCTAATGTAATGACTATTACATATATTGAGAACACTGGTCATACATGGTAAATGTAATCAGTTACATTTCCCTTCATAAAATCTTTCCCTAATTCCCTTTCTAAAAAATTTGCAATATCTGTACTAAATGACATCATTTACAATGCAGTGATAATAGCTACGGAGTATTCAACAAAAATGACAATTGTTGAGATTTTGCAATTCCTTACCAAAGTTTCTTCCTGACTTGCCGAGTTCACAGCTGACCGGTATCCACTATAAAGTGGGTCATCAGAAGCTTGAAACGTAAGAATTTTTGACGGGACTCTTCGATATTCGATACAGGTCAGATACCCATTCACACAGCCTACACCATATTGAAAGTCGAAGATGAGTGACAGCAGCAAACAGAGATACAAGCTAACCATAGACATTTGCATCAGCATATATAAAAGCAAAAAAAGAAGGAAAAAAAAAAAAACAAGAACAAAATAATTGTCTATCAAAAGAGAGTAATGGAACATCTCAAACCTTCCAAAGATGCTGCAACATTCATAAAATTCTTCACTACCAAGCCGTGCAGATCCTCACCAGCCCAAATAGGGTAAATGAATATGTTTATCACCAAGGCAACACCAGCACCCAGAGCAATAAGTATAAATCTTGTAACAGCTGTATTGACAAACTCCCTTGATCTATAACCAGATACCATTATAAAGCAATATGTCAATAAGAATACTCTGAACCCATACTCGTACGGCTTCATTGTGGGAAATAGCTTCAAATATGTGGCAACAAATCCTGCCATTGTGAAGCACCAAGAAAGAAATGTTGCTTAGAAAAAATTTGTAATTGATGACAATTTATTTAACTAGGTTAAACAACAAAGACTTTCTTTCCATAGTATACCTACGATAAAAATACTAACAATAATTACAGGTTCTTCCCAATCCCCAGCCAAAGTAGACAGCATTGCCATCCCCAAAGCAAGTCCGCCAGCTGATAATGTCCCCAGTCCACGGTTAAAGCCTTTACTAAGAGTTGCTCCTGTGAAACGACACTCGCCAATAAGTTTCCGAAATCACAGAGGACACATTACAAGGTGGACTTGACTCTTAACCAGACAAAAAATGGGACAACAAAAAGCAGCATATTCTGAAGCAAGAAGAAATTAACAGAAATTAGAATACAAGAAGACTGAAATGCAAGAAAAAAAGCAGCTTATGACAGTACAAAGTGCAACAAAGAGTCCCAAATGACATTAGCGGTGTGTTAGGACAGAGAAAATTTATGGGGCAGGAAAGGGAAGGGTCCAAAATCCATTGTTTGGGTAGAAAGAATTTGAAAGAGTTGGAAAGTCTCCAAGTGAACTTGCTCGTTGAGCAGAGACATGCGTGCTGAGCTTCACATTCAGATTGTAAATAGTCTAAAAAGTAAAAATTACTGATCCAGCATTGTTTTTCTCTTGGCTTCAACACATGAGCTGCTACGATAGAGAAAGGAACTAGTTTTGCAGAAAATTAATTAGGCAAGCACTATTATAATCCAGTTGTTGCAGTTAACAACTTAACATTGTACAATCATATGGATGATTATCAATACATATGAGGACATCCATGTTAGCTGACCACAAATTATTTTATGACTAATACTGGGTTGTTGTTGCACTATTAATACATATCAAGTCAAAAGAGATGTGAATTTTTCCTTCTAAATGTCTCCAGTTTTGAAAGGATTTTGGTTTATTCTAAAGGGAAAGAAAATGGCTCCTCACAATCTCTACACTGTCTGTCTCTCCTCCGTACATTTTCTATCCAAACAACCAATTTAGGATCTTCCTCTTGCCTTTTTGTCTTTTGGTAATTAATACAGGATGTCTATTAATGGACACGAAGAGAGTGACTCCCAAGTACGAAAAGGCACCATGGGGATGATGCCTGTATAAAAGAACTAGAGTTAGAAGGCTAAGCTCTCAAGACCCTCCTCTTCCACCCCTACCGGTTCCTCTATTATAAGAGTATTTATCTCCCCTTCCCTCCAATTTCCACTCCTTCCTTTCCCAACTATGTTTCCTCCAACAAAGTATAAGAATTTTTGTTCTATAACACAAAGTCAGATTCAAAGACTGACATCAAGTGTCTCGTATAATCAGATCTACTATCGATCTGAGGAGAGCTTAGAATACAGCAACACCAACTATCTCTATCGCAGCATACTTCCAGCTGCTCAAATTATGAGATGTTGAGCAAGTAAGAACGACTAGTATTCGTTTATGTCCCTCATATACATATATAATTACTTACATTTCATTCCACCAGATCCATTAGTTGAGGAGTCACTTAATATGTCCTGATTGTTAACAACGGGATCTACAGCAATTAACTACCCTCCTACTTAAAACACCATTTAATTTTTCCAGTTTTTTTTTTTTGACAAAGAGCAAGAGCATGAAAAAGAATCATCATCGATAATGCAATCACTTGGAGTTCCCATCCATTGGCTGGCACCAATTCTCCCCGTTTACCTTTAAGCCTAATACATATACAAAGCAACACTACAACCGCAACGGAACGGTAGAAGATAACATAGAACAAACTAAGCTGACCACTAAAATAATCAATTGAATATTCGACCATTAACACAGAAACACGAGATACTCTATAGAAACTATACATTGGCTTTACTTCCTCAGTAATCACAATTCACAAACCCAATAATGAGAAACCACACCTCCTCGAAAGTGGGAGAACTTAAACCCGCAACTCGAGCACTCATGATTATCATTAGTCAATACCCATATGCCTGCAAAGAAGCTTATACATCAAGCAGGCAGCACTTCCCCTACAATAGCAAAGACTAGATAGTCCCAATTGAAAAATGAACCCTCTTAGACCCGAAATCCCATCAACCAGCACCACAAATCAAACCTAATAATCAACAACAGCAGCGCTGTACAATATACATATGACACATATAGAAGTGATCATCATCAAACAAAAGCTTCAAAAATGCTAATAATTGAAAGAGAAAATGTAAGAATGAAGATACCAATGCTGAATTCGAAGACGACGACAACGGTAAGAATGGCCCAGACGGAGTAACGGGCAAGATCTTCAAGGGGCTCCTTCAAGAAGATAAAGAAAGATAGGAGAGTCAAAGCAAGTCCCATTTTAGCAGAAAACACAACCTTTCTGGGATCAGATTTCCCCATTTGGTAAGCTTTGATTCCAAACTCCCTCGACCCTTTCCATAAATAGCCGAGCCTTTCGTGGGCGCGGAAGCAGCAGTTCCTCTGTTGGTGTTGGTCATGATCTTCAAGGTGTGGGAAACCCAGATAAGAGGAGTGCCTGCCGTTGGAAGGGGCGAGTAATTTTTCTCTCTCTTTCTTCTCTAGAAAGCTTTGTCGGAATGAGCCTAGCTTCATCGCCATGGATATTGAAAAGGGTAAGACAGAGGGAATTGGGTTAGGACTAAGACTTAAGAGAGAAGAGTGATGGGCGAGAGAGTGAAGCAGAAGATACACAAATGAGTCACGACACGAAACAATAATGTCACTGGAAGATAACTGATAATATATGCTCACTCCCTCCGAGTCCAACTGGGAGATTTTCCCTAACAAACCAAGTTGTACTATGTTTTTAAGGATCTTTGTGTTTTTTTTTTTTTGGGACAAGAATCATTATGTTTTGGAGACAAGATGTAACTTAGGCTATACTAGTTTGATGGCTCGTGCAATGCACGAGTTACATATGTTTAAATGTTAAATTATATAAACGAATTTTTATCTAAAACCTAAAACTCATTTCAAACACCCGTGATATATTTGTAATGTAGTTAGATGGAAAATCGCCTTTAAAAACCTAAAATCATGTTTCGAACACCCGTGTGACTTTTTTTAATGTAATTAGATGGAAAGTTACATTTCAAAATCTAAAATCTCGTTTCGAACACCCGTGGATATTTGTCATGTAATTAGATTAAAAGTTACCTTTCAAGATCTAAAATCTTATTTCGAACACCCGTGGGATATTCGTAATGTAATTAGAGGAAAAGTCACCTTTCAAAAGTCAAACTCCCATTTTGAAACACTCGTGGGATATTTGATCAAATTGCCGTAAATCAAGTAATTACTATATTACATAACTATTTTCCATAAATCAAGTGATTAAAATTGTTATTTTATTAGAATAATATTACCATATAGTATTTACTTACCATATCCTATTTTGGATAAACTTTATTTAAAATATAATAATATTATAATATGTCACGTGTCAGCTTGGGAATTGAGCGGTTTCAAGATTATATCAGATATGTATATATAAGATTTATCAATGACACCCATTTTCATTACACTCTAATTATAACGAGTGCTTGGTTCAACTTACAACAAAAAGTACTTATTTTGATTTTTATTTTAATTTTTTAATTTTGCCAAATAAAAAAAGATCTCATAAATTGATTGATTTTAAAGAAACGTAAACAAAAACACCAAATAGGTGCTTCTGCTTTTGGGGGTCAAAAATAGATTTCGGTTTTTATTAAACAGTTTTTTACTTTTGAAAAATATATGTTTGGCCAAATTTATTGTTTTAGGGGCAAAAAAACAATTTCAAAAACTAGGCCAAACACATACTATAAAACAATAATTTTGTCTAATCTGACCCACTTTTTTCATGTCATCAAACTTAATATTTTTGTTGTTTATCAATGGCACCCAACTTTCCCCTCATTTCATGTTCCACCCAATTTTCTCTCTTCTATTTTAACATTTTACGTTTTACAAAAAATACTAAAATATATCAACTTTGGTCTTCATTTATAGAGAATTGAAAATTATGGACATTGTTATATATATTTTTTTTTTAACTTGTTAAAATTGTATTATGGATTTATGGTTGTTACAAAATATGGAGATAGAAAAGAATAAAATAAAGCTTGGTATCTGAAGACCCACATGCCTTTGTAGTTTTCCTTTTTCTTCTCACAAATCACAGAAGGCCACTTGTCAACTTTGTGCAAAATTCTATCTCGTGGCATTGGTGCCAAGGGCATACACAATGTCAAACAAGTGCCGACTGATTACCTTACTATATGATTTTTTTCACACGTATGAGTGGTCATTTTGGATGCCAAGGAAGTTCATTGCACCCCTGATAAAGCTAGCCTTAGGATACATTTTGGTGAAAGGTCACAATGTATATTCCAAATAAACATACATTGAATTTCGGTGTTGGGTTGTTGGTTTGAGTTTGCCCACCGTCGGACAAGTGTTTATCGTTTGTTATCGACTTTAAAAAGGTCTAGCTCATTGGTAATTGTTATAGAGTTCAACTTAAATCCAACATTCACTTTGATAAAATCTGTCATTTCGAAAATGAAAGATATCCCTTATTAGCAAGATAAGAAAGGAGACTTTTGAAGGTAAAATTTCGAAAAACAATGTTAAAATATAAAGTCATTGTTTAGGCCCTAATTATAAGTCTAGACTTTTGGTTCATTTGGTTTCTAACATGGTATCAGAGCCTCAACAATTCTGAGATCTCAATTTCAAATCCTCGTAGCCCCCTCCTCAATTAAGTGCACATCAAGCACAAATGTCGCCGTCTGTGGTTTAGTAAAGTCCACGTTTCAAGTTTCATGTCCAAAGGGCATTCACGTGAGGGGGCGTGTTAAAGTATAAAGTCATTGTTTGGACCCTAACTATAAGTCTAGACTTTTGGTTCAGGTGGTTTCTAACAAACAATAAGTTTTTTTTCTTGCATTTTACTAAACTAGTTTGCATGCACGGCCCGTGCCCGCGCTGTATATTTATATTGTTATACTCGTTTTATGAAATTGCCAGTTTATATTTGTTATAATATATCTAGCAACACTATTCTTTCTCATAAATTAGCTTACCACCACAATCACCATAAATTAGCTAATAATTTCCATATTATGCAATTACTTAGACCCTGTTTGATAGGACTTATTCTCAGATGAATTCATATCTGTTCAGAATCATTCAGATAAGATCATATCAGATTAGAGTCATTCAAATCAGATTAGATCAGATTAGAAAAGTTTAAATTTCTATCATTATATTTGGTCTATTATTGATACCAATTCGTTGAATTCAATCAAAATTTCAACACATTCAGATCAGATCAAATCAGATCAGTTCAGAGTCATTTAAATCAGATAAGATCTGATAAGAATAATTCAGATCATATCAGATCAGTTCAGAAAGATGCAGTCCTATCAAACATGGCCTTAGTGCTATCCAATTAATGTCCTTTTAGGAAATACTTGGTTTCAGATTTTAATAGATAGTATAGTACTACCTCCATTCATATCCAATCTTCCTCTTAGTTTTTGCATAAAGTTTTAGGTGTGTATTAAAAATTATTAAAAGCAAGTGGGAAAGGAAATAAGAGCACTTTGGAAGCATTTCATTGCTTCAAATGTTACTAAAAGAAGAAAGAGAAAGATTGGATGTGAATTCCCCTAAAAGGAAAACAGGAAGATTGGATATGAATGGAGGGAGTATTAGATTAGTTGTTGGGTTTGGATATTTCGGCGAAACTTGTGTGACATTAAACTTACAAATTTTAATCCCTAGCACAGAGAAAGAGGGTATACGCATATAGTGCGTCTAGAAAATAGAAACGTGTCACATGAAACTACTCGTTCCGTGTGCGCTGTGGCCGAGAGTAACCTAATACTTCGAGGTGTGATGGCTGATGAGCATTTTTTAGTAATAATCTCACGTCACATATTAAACACAAGTATTCTCATAATTTTCTGTCACAAAAAAAAAGAAAAAAAGAAAAAAAAAAGGATCTGCCCTCAATCCTTCATGGGCCATGAATCATGGCACTTACGCCAGGCCACTTAGGACATAGAAGTTGATTGATTCTAGGGTTTTTTGTCAGACCACACCTAATAAAACAAAAATTTTGTCAGACTACACCTAATAAAACATATTTTGTCAAACCACACCTAATAAAATCCATTTTTTTGTTAGACCACACCATGTTAACTTTCAACCCTCATCCACTCATTGCCGCCTTTTACCCACCCATTGCCTGCCTTAACCACCCCATTGCCTCTCCTTTAGCCACCCCATTGCCACTCCTAATCCACAATCGATCTTAGCACATGACCAATTTCCCCCCATTTCTAACACATTCTCTCTCTGTCCCTAATGTTTTCTGCTTTTATTTCTTCAAATTTCTCCTTTTTTCCTCAATCTATTTCCCAAATTCATTCAAAGGGAGGTACTCAAATTTATCTTGGAGCTAAAAAAAAAATTTGGGGAGGAAATTAAGTTTGAGGAATTGAAAAAGAGGGGGAAAAACCAATTTTGGTGGATGTAGGGTGGCTATGGGGCGGGGATGGGTGGCTATGGGGGCGGAGATGGGTGGCGGGATAGGTGGCGGGATGGGTGGCTATGGGTGGTTGTGGGTGGGTAAGGGGTGGGGATAGGTGGTTAATGGGCGAAAATCGACATAGGTGTAGTCTAACAAATAAAAATACTTTATTAGGTGTAATTTGACAAAATTTGTTATATTAGATGTGGTCTGACAAAAAAGAAGTTTTATTAGGTGTGGTCTGACAAAAAACCCTTGATTCTAACAGATAGTTTTTTTTTTTTTTTTTTGTTACAATTGATGATTTGATTCTACAGAGTAATAGATAGTGTATAGTATACCACTGCATATACCTCTCAACTAAGGAAGTACCATATGGTACGGAAGTATGGAACTAAAATTCAGATCATCAAATCTGCAAGTCAAGTCAAATGACATAAAATGCAGTTTTCACCTCCTCATGACTTAGCCGTGAAGCTTCAGCATGTTAGGTAACAAAGTAAACATTTGAAGCTGCTTCAGTCTTCTGTTCTCAATTTAGTTGTTATCCTGACAGAAGTAAGAACGGCATGCAGATTAACCACACTTCAGGAATGTAACAACTCAGTACTCACCCACATCCAATGTTTCTGCTCCTATATAATCCATCAAATCATTTCCTTCTACTGATTCAGAACAAACAATAGAGCCAGAAACAAAGCAAAAACAAGGCGAAAATGGTTAAATCTCCCTCAGTCTCCCTGTACACTAGAGTTGCCACTGTTCCTTTATTCTTCCTGATGATCTCCTACCTCACTTTGACTAACTCACAGATGATTCCCTCCGGCCAATCAGTTCCTTCGCCCCCTACCATGGCGACATGTGGGCCGAATCTCTTACCATTGGCCTCCTGTGGACCCTTTGTGCAAGGCCAGTCTCCAGAACCCAACTTGCAGTGCTGTCAGAACCTTGCGCAAGCTTACCATGAGCAGCCAGACTGTCTTTGCCTCTTCCTCAATGGCACTGCCTTGGCTTCTCTACCAATCAATAGCACCCGTGCTCTTCAGTTACCTGGACTCTGCAATGTCCGCATTAGCTCCTCTACATGTTCGTCATCAGGTAACAATTTCCATACTTCAAACTTTTATGACTTCCGGACAACCTGCTAATTTAGTACTCAAATCATATCGACGTGGACTTTAGTATGAGTTATTCCCTCTCAAAAGGTTTTGCATGGGTGGATTATCCTCAAATTTATGATCAGAATGTTCCTACAGTAAATTTACCAGGTGATGTTTAATTCAGGGGTCGGGTCGGTATTTGCATGTTATGTGGAGTTTGACAGTAAATTCAAGGGCCAAATCAGGTTTGGTTTGAAAACGAAGGGCAGGTTCATCTAATTATTTGTGCCACTGTTTTTCTGGATGAAGGTACAGGTGCATCAAGATCTCCCAGGACACCAGCATCTCAAGTTTCATTCAGGAGAAATCCAACTACTTCTACTGCAGGTATTGATTTTGGGAGCTTTCACTTTGCTTCATGAGATTCCACATGGTGAACTGCTCATAGTATTGATATTCTTTTCGGTTTCTGATTCTCAGGGGCCCCTAAAGTCACAGTAGCACCAAGGCCAAGCACTGTCAGGTTTGGAATGGGGCAGAACTCAGCTTACAAGCTCGCTGGAGGACAGTTCGGGGTAGCAGCAATCTCCCTACTGTTGGCAATGTTACTTTCATAGAAGAATTACCAAAAAGAGTATAGGATTGGTAGTATGATCATGAATCTTGATTGAAGAAGTAGTTGATGATGCGTTATGTTGTTTTTTTAAGGGCAAGGATAGTACAATCTGAGTATTTCGTTATGTTAATTTCAACTTTGAAGTAGCTCTTGCATTTTATCAGAGTGTTCACATTCCTTCAATTTCGAACCACTTATATAACTTTCACACAAAGCAGAGACAAGAAAGAAAAATCACAGGGACGATAACCACAAAATTGCTCTACCAGACACTTAAAACAAACAGAGTTTCTCACCAGTTACATTTGCAAACCTCCAGAGTTATGTGATGGGTTATTAACTAACAACACTCGAATGTTAGCTCAAATAAGCAGCAAACGCACAACAGCGATTAAGCAGCAAACACAACAGCGAGTAAGCGATTGACAGCTATCCTTCAATGGACCTATAAGTTATGACCATGGATTGTTAAACAAAAGCACTACCATTCCGTTCAAGCCCTGCTTATATGGGTTTAAACCATGATACTGAATATAATAACAGTTTATAATTTCATGTTTTTACTAATTCAAGTTCAACGCAAGAAATACGAAGTGTTGCTTTTCATTTCTATTTTTCTTCCCTTTAACATATCCTGCTTCCCAAATAAATACATTATTCAAATGCACTAGTAACACAGACATAGAAAGGGTTAGTGATTATTCCCAGTGTAATAAGGCATATACACGAAAACAAGAGTGTAGGGAAACATCCATTCATTAGAATTTATCATCCTTGAAGCTTACACTTAGAGCCTAACCGTATAGTCCACAACTATAGTGGCAGTATGAAAATATATGATGAACGTAATGCTAAAACAGACGCACTGCCTTACAAATTCTACATGGTTTTCCCATTTGAGATGGGAAAGCCATTATAAACCTGTGGTATGGAGATCTTTCATCTCCTATTTCATCATCATTCCAAAGCGGGAGCCTCCTCTGTGGGGTTAGATTCAAATACATCAGAGTCAGAAGCCCCTGGTTCTTCTAACAGATCCTGTGACTGAATTGATTCTTTGTATGCAGGAGTTTGTTTAAAATCTGTAGCCCCTTCATTATACGTCGCCACAGCAATTCCACATGCCACCAGCTGCGCAAAGTAAACACGACTTTTAAAGCCTAAACATTGTGGAGGAACCTTCAGGCTTCTGCTATCGGTTGAAGCACACTATCAGTCTATCACAAAATTCCGAATCCAATCATAGAAAGTCATGCCTCTGAGTCGCTTACTACGACATTGAGTTCATCAATCTACTACACTATTTTCATGCCTTCATATCTATGAACTTACTAGTCAAATCCTTGCTTGAAGTTTTGCAACAATCAGAGAATTCGCAATTCCCACCCTCCTAAAAACAAACACTTGGATACAAATTGTTTGATTACAATGCTATGTGATCTCTAATACTACAAACACGTCTTCAAACACATTTATCCAACATGCTTTGGGTAAATTCAAATACTCGATCTCTCTGTCATTTTCGATTTTTAAACGTTTGTTTGAATTTCTCTCGCATAATTAACTCAAACGTTAACGACCCGAAGAGGAGGGAGTAATACTAACACATAACAAAAACATGTCCACAATTACAACTAAAACAACCTAACAAACCAAAAAGTAGTGAGCAGCAATAAGATTAATAAGCAATGAAAAGAAGTGAAGATACCGCGAAAACGACACCGAAAGCCCACATATACTGAAAAAAGAAGCCAACAGCGTCCAAGTTAGAGCCTTCCCAAAAGTCAGGCTTATCCCCAGGAAGCGCGGGCACAACAAACCCATCATCAGCAAAACTTTGCTCAACAACATTATTGTTATCAAAATCATCATTGAAATTCTTCTTGTTAGTTTCCTCTTTGGTGGTGGTAGTGGTGGGTCCACCCCTTCTATTCCTGCTGTCAAACTTGCCTGTTCTAGGGGTGAACTTTCCTGTGGCTGCTACTACGTGGGTTTGTTTTCTGGAGGAGAGAGAGAGGAGTTGGCTGTGGTGGTGGCTATGAAGGAGAGAGAAATGAGAGGTGGGAGTTGAGGTTGTTTTAGTGGTGGTGAATAGAGTGGCACCACCAACGGGATTGTTGATGGTAAGACCCATTTTCGGTTTGAGTGGATGAGGTGAGACTTGAGATGAGAGTGGTGAGATTTCGCACTTTGGGATCTCTGGTTTTTCCTTCTATTTACGCCTCTTCTATTCCCAATTCCTTTGTGTGTTTTTTTTCTTTCTTTTGTTTTTGTCCAATTGTGAAGGTCAAAAACAAGCAAAATGGACAAATCTAATATACACACCTAAAAAAAAAAATGTAAAATTCTAGTTTTTTTTTTTCATAAGTAAGAACATGTACGTAAGCGTACCAGATCAGGTAACTCTTCTAATCAGGGTATCACCTAATCTGTCAGAAGACAAAATACAAGAGAGATGGTGAGGAGGTGGTAGGGGTATATCCTGAGTCTGTAGGATGTTGAGACCCTATTTGGCCACCCAATCAGCCGGTTAGTTAACTTCCCGAAAAATGTGCGCGATCGTGTAGTGACGAAAAATGATGTAGTAGCTGAGCTGCATCCCGAATAAGAGTGTCGATGAGCCAAGGACAACGAAAAATTGCTCGGAGGCAGTTGATGACAATGATATTGTCTTCTTCAATGTGTATTTCCTCGATGTTGAGCCGTTGGGTAGCAAGAAGACCATTACGCAAAGCAGTGGCTTCTGCGACCAGAATTGAGCATACTCCAAGATTCGTGGAGGAGATATGAACGGGAGCACCGGTGCTATCACGAATGATGCATCCAGCAGCCGCATTACGATGGACGAGTGAACCGTCGAAATTTAACTTGAATGCCTGTGCGGGGGATCGTTGCCACGGGGTTTGACGATCGTGATCTTGATGACGTCCCGCTCCGGAGGATGACGAGAATGACGTAGGTTGTGGCTGCGACGATTGTTGTTGATCGATTACCACTCTGGTTGTCCGTTCTTCATATGCCGACCTACTTTTGAATACAACCGTTAGGATGTTGCAAGGGGAAGAGCGGAAAATGGTACCATTCCGAACTTTCCAAATGAACCAGAGAATATAAGTCAGGCGTTCAAACTATAGTTTAGAGAAACTAGTACGGTTGGTAAATAGGGATGTTATGGTAGTGTTGGTTAGATGGAGATTTAACCAAGTTCGAATCGTGGAGTGAGCCCATATCAATTTGACCACCTGACATTGCAAGAAAAGGTGATCATCAGTTTCATTTGCATTATGACATAAGGGACATATCGGAGAAATGTGCGGAATGCGGTGTGCTAAACGCTGTCGGGAAGGAATTCCCTGGCTGATAAGCTGCCATAAAAAAATGAGAAGTTTCGGAGTGACGTCGAGATTCCAGATCCATTTAAACGACCAAGGATCCGTGGTTGGTAAATCATGAGCCATCCATGTAGCCGATTTGACAGTGAAATCACTAGTGGAAGAGGCTCCCGAGCAGAACGTATCAGGGATAGTGGTAGAAGGAATTGGAATGCCAGAGATGACTTGGACGATAAATGAAAGCAGAACAGAAGCAAGTTCCCTTATATCCCAACTGCCAGCTCTAATAAAATGGGACACTCGGAGGGAGAGGTCCACCGAAGATGCTGGAATTTGTAAAATGTGGAGTAGGTCTTGCGGATAACACCAATTATCAGACCAAAATGATATAGAGGTGCCATCACCAACCTTCCAGCGTATCCCTTTACGGAGAACTTCACGGGATTGAAGAATATGGCGACAGATCCAAGAGTCTGACCCTTTTGGCTTGATATCCCAAAATGACCGACCCTTGAGGTAACGATGGTGAATGTGGGATACCCATAAGTTAGACGGCTGGGTTATTACTTTCCAACCTAGTTTAGCTATCAAAGCTTGGTTAAAAGGGGTCATGCGTCGGAGCCCCAAGCCCCCCATAGCTTTTGGCCGACAAATTTTATCCCATGCAATCATGGGTAGACCCTTTTTTGTATCAGATGTTTTCCAGAAGAAATCACGATGAATACTGTCTATTGTCTGGCAGGAACGTTTAGGCAGTACAGCGGTAGCCATAGCAAAGCTGGGTAAAGATTCCAGGTTAGATTGGATGAGAATCGTTCGTCCGACCTTAGATAAAAAAGAGCTGGACCATGATTTAAAACGGCTATCAGTGTTCGCAATAACTGAGGCGAAATCACCCTTTTGCGGGTGCGGTCCATTGAAGAGGGTGCCCAGATAGCGACCAAGCACATGTTTTGGCTGCATGTGGAAAAAAAGCTGGATAAAGCGGTACGGCGAGTAGGGTCCACATGTTTGGAGAAAACAATAGAAGGTTTTTTTGTAAAATTCTAGTTTTTGATTGTGAATAATGTTCTACCTTTTCCCCTCCTTTGAAGTGTATAATTTGGTATATTTTTGTTAAAAAAATGTTAACAAATTTTCTTGTCAAATTATTTTTTATCTGAATTTTTTTTTTGTGAAGAGCTATTCGTCGCCCGAGTTTTACTACTATCGCCCTATTTTATCAGAACTTTTCCAGTTATATCCTTCTTATGGCTAATCACATGAACAATATTTCATTTCCTAATTTCTCCTTCCCCCTATGATTTACTCCATATCGTACGTATCATGTTTATCTTGATAGCCCACTCCAACACCCAAAACAACACTTTCTTGATACTTTGCAATGACTGTGGGTCAAAGTCATATGTGCCATTACCATATTGTTGTCCAAATCCGCAAATCTTACAATGACTGTGAGATGAAATTGTGCGTGATTTCGGAGCAAGGAAGGATTGTATTCTCAGTAATTCTCATTTTCTGATCAAATTGATATCTCACCCCAACACCCACGACAACCACCACCATTGTTCGAAATACTTATATTACTTTACTACGAATGCCGTGGACGGACATCAGCAAATCTATAGCTAATTTATCGGAATAAGTATCTAATTTATTGATCCGGTAGTCGACACAATTTAGTTGCTTAATCTAATTCATATTGAAAGTGCAAAATATGAAGGGGGGGATTTCGTCTTGAAACCGCAACAATCATACAACTACAATCATTCGTGAGGATGGTAACATGGAAAGATAAAAATTAAGAGGGTATTTTGGAAATATGATGGGCGAGATTAGTAATAGACTGTGCGACAAATAACACCTCTTTTTTTTTTGCATGATTGTTGCCGACATGCTCCATAGTTGGCTAATTGCGTCAAACAGAAAATAAGATTACGCTTAAATGAAGTTGTTTTCCTCAAAGTTTTTTTCCTTAATCTAGGTGACACTTTGGTATTGGTTATGTATAAAGATTCCACATACACATGATGTATGTGAGTATGTGACCATCTTCCCACCATTAAAGATTGTAGATACCAACTTGAGTTCTATGACTAGATTATCCAAATTTGACCAGCAGACAGTAATGTGGGTTTTGATTATATGGGTTTTGATTATATTCTTCGCCTATAGATGGAGTTCCTATTTTTAAGTAATAATAGTTTTAACTAGCTTTTGGCCCCGTGACTTCACGGGGTCATTTTTAATTTATCTATAGAGTTGTACTAACATGTTAATTATATGGAAAATAGAAATAAAGTTGGCAATCACAATATCAAAAATAAATATGACCAAGATGATCATATCTTGAAAAAAAAAGATGTACAATATAAACTATTTGCAATTACAATATTGATTCGCAACTTGTCATTATATTTTGATAGTAAATAAAATATAAACATTAGAAAGTCTTGCTACGAAAAAATTTGGGAATACAAACACATACATGATATAAAATCTATCTATGATCAATACATAAAACTAATAAGAGATGCTAACATTCCCTTTAATTTGTTGTATGAAAGACAATCTATATACATCACTATTTTAACATCTAATTATTTTCTAACCCAACTTCTCTCTTTCAACATGTAATATGTGTGTATCATGCATATTTTCTCACTAAAATTAAACAAAGAACCAAGGTATATATAGTCCCTTAAACTAACATGTAACTGACAAATTGGTAAGCAAACAACCAAGAGATACAAAGTTTAATAGCCAATGATGAATAATGATGATGAATTATGATTTGAATAATGAAATTTAATTTAGAAGAAATTGAAATGTTTTCAAACGTTCGAGAATGCAACTCAAAGGTCAAAATTAATTTAGAGTGACACATAGGTTGATGACGTGGAATTAAATTGATAGGATTCGCTCTCGACATGCCACGTGGATTTTTTTGGCTATGGATACTTTTCAAAAGCTGCCACGTAGGCGAGGAAATCAATACTGTACCTTTAAATTTCAGAAACAATTTCTTAGTTTGGGTTGTTTGACCAAATTTCAGTTTCTACATCACAGAAGTCTGTTCAAAAGATTAGACAAACACAAGTTTCCACCCATCCAAAGTTGACTTGGTAAAACTGATTCATACCCGAACATTTGACCTATATGACTCGACCCGAACATTCGATTTGGACTTCAAACTGAACAATCTGATTTTGACTCGCAACTCGGAATGATTTCCTCCATTTCGAAAAAGACCTAAATTTAACTTGACCTCAGACTCACTCGGATGAAACTTAACTTGATCTGAACTGACCAAATCCATAAATAACCAGATTGACCCGAACATAAACCAAATCAAAATAACACAAGCTCAATTAGTAAATCGAATACTAGAATATTCAAGTTAAGGTATTATGATAAAATTATTAAAAGATCAAATTTAACCGGTACCAAATTGTTGCGTACTCAAATGACCGCACTAAATTGACCGGATCCGAACTACGCGAAATCAACAAACCCAAAACTAACCCGAATTAATATTGATCCAAATGGACGAGACGATCCAAGTCCTACTGAACGACTCGCTGGGTCATTCCGATCGAGTGCGCCCCTATTGTTGTTCATCCCGCAAAGGCGCAAACTGTTTAATCTGCGGAACTCGCAAAACCCCTTTGAGCTAAAAAAAAAAAAAAAAAAAGATTGCGCACTTGCGCTCTACCGAGAATGTACAGTAACTACGGCCAAAAACTGTACGAGGGATCTGATCACAGTCATAGAACACCGAAAAAGCGAAAACTTGTGTGCGACGATGAAGATGAAGAACAAGAGAAAGCCCTGTCCCAGAATTGCTGTAGAGTTAAATTCAGTTCATCTTCTTCCCATCGTTATAAATCAATTCAATCAACTTCTTGTGACTCCACCGAAGTTTCTCGTCAATGGAGCTATTCTACTCGCGATTTCTCTGCTTTTCAAGGTATAATCTGCCTTTTCAAACCTTTGATTTTATCAGTTTTTTTTTTTCTTCAATTTGGTGTGCTATGTGTTCTTGTTTGTTCAGTCGGAACATCGAATAACTTGTACTACTCATCCATATATGCTACATATGCTATCGTATGGAAGAAGGATGCTTTATGTTTTCAAAGGTGTGCCGGTTACGAGTTTATTTTTTCCAGAATACTAGAGTGTGTGCTAACATTCCGAACTTTATTTAGATGTTTACTACAGTATGTTAGTTTCAATCAATCCAATTCAACGAATTTCTTGTGGAAATCATATTTGTTAATTGGAATTTGCGATGTGATGCAGATAAATGGATAAAATCGTTGATGTTCTAGGTTGGTTTGATATTCGCTAATTGTATCTCAAGCTGAAAGTTTTAGAATTGTGTATGATATTGGCTAATTGTATCTCAAGCTGAAAGTCTTAGATTTGTGTTTGATATTGGCTAATTGTATTTCGAACCTATCCTACAGAGAGGCTTGTTGTTGTTTCGTACAATGTTTTGGGTGTTGAGAATGCATCAAAGCATCCGTCTATGTACATTAATATATCGCCCAAGTTCATGGACTGGGACCACCGCAAGACAGCTATACACAAGGAGTTAGCTCAGTATAATCCCAGCATCTTGTGCTTTCAGGTAAAGCTTGGTGTTTGTTATAGGATCGTCTGCGTACACATTTGGTTATTTTCTAAAGTTTCTCAACTCTCAAGTAATCCGCCTAAAGTAGTACTCCAAGATATTTGTAAAGCCGTTGTATGTTTCAATTACTCCCTCCATTTTCACTCCCTTTTTCCCCTTTTTTCAAATATGTGAGGGGATTTTGCGCAAATGGGGAAAATTGACTACAGTGGAGGGGAGTAGTTTCCATTCCTTTAGGTCAAAGTTTAAAATCTTAAGTTTGTTCTCATCTTTTTACTGTTGAACTATAGGTTGCCTTGTGTTTTGTTTTTGGAAATAAAGGTAGTATGTAGACAAGTAGTTATATTACCTGCAAGTAATAATTAGAGCTTATTGACTAAGCTTTCTCGGATAGCATATCTCTAATGGAATTATTATGGATGTGGTAAGGGTTATGTTCGGCAACATTATGTTCCATAGTTTTAGTGGCAAATTGTTATGGATTTTCTGAGGCTTAGGCTTGCAAGTTTCTCTTTATAGTCACAGGGTATACCACTTTAAACCTCTTACACATTGATAAAATACTACAAGGAGAAGCGTATGGGATCCATATCTGACCCTCCGCCGTTCACCTTAGAATGAGACTGACATGACAGAAGGCTGGAGAGAAAACCTTACCTTCTCTTCATCTCCAATTTGTTTTCTGTCATCAATTGAGTGTTGAGTCTGTTGACCTTGTGCCTTAGCCGTCTCTGATCTTTTGGTCCATGAGATGGCATAATACTCTCAGATTAACTGGTTTGAACATTTGAAGTGTGGACTTGTATAATTAGCTCTACCAGATGTATCCTTGTGACCCTGTTTGTCTCTATTCATCATTTTGTGCAGTGCTCAGTTTTTTGTTTAATTTTTAATTTTTTTTTTAAATTCCAGATTTGGCCTTCTTTTCCCTGTTTATATCTGTAGGCTTGATTGGGTATATTAATTGTTTTATGCTTATAATTTTTGCATGTGCTTGCAGGAAGTTGATCGTTTTAGTGACTTGCATTATATCCTACAGAAGAATGGATTTAAAGGTGTTTTAAAGGTATTAAAACCTATGTATGCTCAGCTCTTGCAATGTGATTTGCTTTTTTTCTTTTTTTTTTGGAACAAAAGAGCAGTTAATGCTGCGGGGGTGGGGATATGAGGATTTGACCCAGGATAACCCCCAGTCAAATTGGGTTCCTACTAAGGTTAAATTTGATATATAGTCAAAGCATGATCGAATTATAATTGGTGCAGGAACGCACTGGGGATGCTTGCGATGGATGTGCCATATTTTGGAAAAAGGAACGGTAAC
Organism: Spergularia marina; assembly: GCA_963680865.1. Taxonomy (NCBI): domain Eukaryota; kingdom Viridiplantae; phylum Streptophyta; class Magnoliopsida; order Caryophyllales; family Caryophyllaceae; genus Spergularia; species Spergularia marina. The sequence continues at coordinate 17,485,440 of OY804552.1, read as the reverse complement.
TGATGTGTATTTTTGTCAATGTGAACTTTTAGGTATATCTGGCATGCACCAGGTGAATTGCTGTTCATCTTCGTGCAATATTTTAAGATATTGTGGTTTCCTGAAGTATTGAAAGTGGCTTACTTTATATGTACGAATGCTGGCAAAGCTGAAAGGATTCATATAGAACCTTGAGTAGCTCTTAAATTAATTATTTTGTTGGTTGTAAGCTTTGTTTTAGATTAACGTGAGAAAGAATGCTGTTTGTATATCCCCAAGTCACCTCGAACATGGTTCTCCTCTGGTTTTTGGCAGAGGATTCATAGAATTAAGTTGTGCCACTCGATTTGTAATTTCTGAAACGATGATGCTGTATCCTGAAGTCTAATAAACTAGGGACCTTTGTGTATCATCGTTATTGTTCATGTCTGCTTGGCTATGCTTCTTTAATTAAACCTGCTTCGGCTTGCTGTTGATCATTCAGGTTTGTGCTTCTGCACGAGGAACATATTGAGTTTCAAAGTTTTGGCCTGCGTAACAACGTTGCACAATTCTGTGTACTAAAGGTTTGGTTCCTGTCCATGGCATGCGAGCTACTAGAACCCTGTGCAAACACATTTGACTGAGTGCTGATTTTATTGCTTTAAAATCACAATGTTTTTTGCCGTTTTCGCTTCTTTGCGAAAGTTTCTTTTAAGGGAATGCTTAGGAAAGGAGGAATAGATTTAAATAAGGAAATCGGTGTGTTCAAATTGAGACAGAGAGTGATAACTTTTAACTTATAAATTGTAAGTTATAGCTGGAAACAAAGCTCAACAAGAGAAAACAAGGTTGTTATCCATCGTTGTAATAAGACTTTAATCAAAAGCCAAGTACTTTAGAACAAAAATAATTTCAAACTTTAAGCACTAAAAAGACCTCAAATTGTTGCAAACCAAATTCTGATTTTTAATATCTAAAAAACGACATCTTTGAACACCAACTTAAATTGCCTCTTCAACATCGTCGCACATTATCAAATTGTAAACTTCCAATTAGGCAATTTTGTGCTGCCAGTTGTTCTATGGGTATCTGATTAGTGTCCTATATTTTGAACTGTGTCCGGTGTCTAGATAAAATGAAAAACCGGGACATTGGATCAACCATGTCTGATGCATGTATCACAGTGTTCGTGTCGGACACGGTATCGGACAGAGACGCACCTCTGAATAGGTTTTCATGGTTCATAGTTCTTTGCCTCTCATTACTACAATACCACTGGTTTAGGTCTCTTTGTTCTTACTACTAGTTCATGCATGTAGTTCTTTCTCTTCCATTCTTAGTTTCTATTTTGAATGAGTTGATGAGACAGTAAATGTTTCTAGACTGCTGATTCATGTAGAAGAGTGGTTGTTGGAAATATACACGTGCTTTTCAACCCAAAGCGGGGGGACATCAAGCTAGGCCAGGTAATCTACTTCGATGCACAAACAATCAGGTATTCTAACTTCTACACCAATTATGTTGATGTGATCTGTTGCATATTCTTTCAATTAAATGTCCAGATGCGTCTATTTTTGGAGAAGGCACACAAGTTGTCTCAAGATTGGGGTGGGATCCCGGTTGTACTTGCTGGTGATTTGAATATTTATCCGAAGGTGATTGTGTGACTTTTCAGTGTCCTGTAGTTCCTATTCCTTTTTTTATTGTTTTCTTAACAGATGATCTTTGATTCCAGAGTGCTGTATATCAATACATATCTTTGGGGAAGGTAACTGATGTTCCTGTTCTTGGCTCTGAAATGACCTCGTCATAAAACAATCTCTCATTTTCAATAGTAAAATGGTGTATTCTTTTGTCTGCTGTAGTTGGAGATTTTAAATTATGAACGGAGAAACCTTTCTGGGCAGATCGATATGCCACTTCTTTGCAGGACCCCCCCTTCTTCGACAAAGGAATCACTTGGGTAACTTCTTTTCTTGTGGTATCTCTTTAAGGCGATGATGAGAAAAGCAAATCTTGCAGCCTTTATTATTCATGCATGTCATGGCCACATGTTAGCAGTTACTGTGCTTGGGGTCATTGTTACTGTTTTTGATAAAAAACATACCTAAAAGAAAAAGGATGCAAACAACAGAGGATAAGGAGTTGTTATAACATTACCAGAATTGTCAATTCCTGTGAAAGACATAACTTAAAGATCTAAAGTTGATGATGCGCACATTAACTTGTATGAACATTGCTAGCATTAGGCCAGTATTGATTAATATTTCTTTCTATTTATGATCAAAATGTCTCTTTGGATGTCAGGCGAAGCCCATTACTACATGGATGGAGAGATGAAGAATTGAAACTTGCTACAGGAAGTGAGGGAGTGACCTGTCTGCAACACAATTTGGAGCTTCAAAGTGCATATCTTGGTGTTCCTGTAAGACAACCTACCTTTCAAATGTCAACTAGAGATAAAACAACTCACAGTTGTTCGAGCATTTCTTTTGTGCGTAACTAACCATCCACACTTAGTAGTAAACAATGGAAAATGCTACAGGCTCATAGAAATCTCCAAACCTGAATATTGGGGCTTATGTCATGGACATTTTGACAAACCCTTGTCAACCAGTTCTCAGCTCAACGCATGTGTTCTAAAGATGGCACATCTCAAATTGCTATGGTCGAGAAAGTGCTTTAATTACTTGTCTGACTAGGGGCTCTTTGGTTGACTGAAATAGTCTCGAGGGATAGTTTCAAAAATGGTTGTCCGCTACATTTAGCTACCTTTTTGCCTTTTGTATGAACAATCAGCCTCACTAAAGATGGCCCGATATATTTCACCCTATTTACCTTTGATTTTTTTATTTCGTTAGGGGAACATCAGGACAAGAGATGATATTGGGGAGCCCTTGGGAACAATTTGCCATTCTAGTTCCATGGGGACACCTGATTACATATGGTAATCTTTTTTTTTTTTTTTTCCCTTTTCTGGCAAGAATAGTGTTTGGTTCCACCTTGCAGAGCTTCCTATATCTTTTTCCTGTTTGTTGCAGGCACAGTTCAGGACTTGTTCCTTTCAGAGTCCTTGAGACATTACCTAGTAAGACATTAAGGGAAATAGGAGGGCTTCCCAGTGAGGTATTCTTAAACTCTAGACTGAAATCATTTCATATGTTAACTTTTTATTTTACTTTTTTTTTATTTAACAATCATTTCATATGTTAACAATTATTTGTGCCTATTATTTGTTACAACTTGTTTTCCTCTGTTTTTTTAAATATGTAAGTGTTTGTTTGTTAGAAAACACAGATCCTTCTTGCGTTCTTTTTTATATTGCGCATATTGGCTTATGCTGTAATCGATACTCTGAAACTTGGACCTGACATGGAATTAGTGTCTTTATATTTTGATGGTTTTAAGCGGTCTTAAGTCTATACAGTTGAACTTATTGGCATATAAATCTCTCTTTTGCGTGAACATGGAAAAGCTAGAAATAAGATATATTTCCATAAGGAAAGCTCAATGTCACTATAATTGATTGGATCCTTGTGAACAGTTGGACTTAAAGACATTAAACCTTAAAGCCCTGATCTGCTTACTCTTTTATCTTTGGTAAAACCTCATCTGTCCATGTCTCCCTCCTCCCGACAATAAGCAACAGCAATGCTTAGTGGTCTGCTGGCATAAATCGTCATACGGAGCTGTCAAAGTAAGATGGAAAATAATAAAGACGTGGAAAGGTGGGGAAACAAGGTATTAATCGAGAGATAAGCGAAAGCTAAGGGCATGTGCATCGTGGTTCATCCACCTTGAGTTCTTAAATAAGAACCACACAAAATGGACTAGGGATTCAAAAGGAACTCTAGGGATTTTCTGAAGTGTGCAATTATGACAATCTTTTGGTGCATTTGGTTGTAATAAACAGCCACATTTTAAGGCGTTTCTCACCCACTTGATTACCTTTGGGGTTGGATTCTTAACTTTGCATCCTTATCGGCTAAGGCTACTGAATGTTCAGATTTTCCTATCATAAATATGCACAACATAACTAGGGGAACCTCGAGTTTTTTTTTTTTTTTTTTTTTTTTTTTTTTTTTTTTTTTAAGATAGGAAATTTATTCCAATAAGGAGAAATCCCACCGTTTTACCAAAAAGATCAAATCCTAGCATTTGATATTGATGCTATCCAATATCCTACTCTCTTCACTAGCTTTACTTCTTTAGTACAATGGAGTAGTCTAACCATAACATAAATTGAACCCCTCTTACAACTTGATGTTCCAGCCTACATTTATCTCTTGTTATTTTTTTTCCTTTTTATTTTTTATTTTTTTGGCGCGGCGGGGGGGGGGGGGGGGGTCTGTAAGATATATCAAACATGAAAACAGGGGTACAAACCCGGCCAAACTACCAAATTGGTAAAAAAAAGTAGGAGAAGAATGACAGATTGGTAAAAAAACAAACTCCGACGACAAATTGGTAAAAAAAATGGCACTAACTACCAAATTAGCCAAAAAAAAACATCACTTTTGGCCGGAATTCTTTTTATCCTATATATTCCCATGAATATCATGATTTAATTATATTTGTAAATTAATAATACTATTAGAAATAAATAAACAAAACTAAGAAGACATTTTTTCAAAGTAATGCAAAAAAAAAGTTTAAAGAAATTTGGTTTCTAGAAAAAACTTTCAACAAAAAAGTACTCTATAAATTAATTATATCTCCTAGTGTTCAATATAATATACGAGTTGTCATATGGCGTCTCGGTTCAATACTCTGTCAATTAATCATATTGCCAAGTGTTCTAAAGGTAGGTTATTTTTGGTTTCGTAAATGGGTACTAGTCATTATACGACCATATAAAATTGTCACACGAGATACCACTTGTAATAGTAACCTTAAAACGAGCCGACGATACGTTTTTTTTGTTGTAACCTTTATTTCATAACCTATTTTGCTTTATTTTTTCTTTGTGGCATTATTAAGAAAAAAAAAATAATTCTAATGTACTAGCATTGTAAATGTTTTTTTTTTGTTTTTATAGGAGTGCTAGTTGTTTACTTTGTTTCCATATATACTATCAATTGTTTCTTTCCTATATTTTTGCTATCGAAATAGTTTTTTTTCTTGGTATTTTTAATATAAGCCTAAGGGAGCTAAAAAATTGTATTTAAGGAAGTATATACTAGGTTAAGTGAATTCCGGCCAAAAGTGGTGTTTTTTGGCTAATTTGGTAGTTAGTGTCATTTTTTTACCAATCTGTCGCCGGAGTTTTTTTTTTTTTTTTTTCTACCAATTTGTCATTTGCCCCCTACTTTTTTTTACCAGTTTGGTAGTTTGGCCGTACAAACCCTCAGCTCCCACTGAGCCTTTCAAGACTCCATTACATCAAATTTACTTCTTCGGTCCATCTTATATCTCTAGGCTTCAAATTCTGACCATTTCCTTGCACTCTATCCATAATCATACTCCATTTTTCCTCTATTACATTGTTTGGCATTTCAACAGCATCGTTAATCCTACATAAATTTCATTCTCTCCAGACTGTATATGTTACTGCACACACTATAGTTGTTATTTGCTTTCTGATTGAGTTGCCTCTCTGCTTGCTGCACCATTCTATAGTATCAGCCTGAGGGATCAGGCATTTCAGTCTTTTTGCTGATCCTCTTACACACTCCTTACTGTAGGAGCACTAAAAAAACAGATCGTCCATGAGTTTCAGGATGGACTTGGCATAAGATGCACATCTCATCTTAGCAGATACCCAGCTTTTATAGTTTCTCTTTGACTTGTAATCTTTGTAACCCTGCCATCCAAGCTACAAAGCAATGCTTTGGAACTGCATATCTGTTCCATAGGGTTTTAGTCCAATGTACTTCTTGCTGGACTCCGTGAGCCAATAACTCCCTGACAGTGTACTGTCTGTCAGAGTTAAGCCATTTACTTCCTGCAAAACCTGCATCAGACTTATCGCTAAAAAATGCGACAATTTCACTCCTTCCACAGTTCATACAACACAGCAATGGAAGCACATCTTGCCTGTTTTTCTTCTATTGTTTGCCTCTAGTGTGCCTCTTGAATTATCTTCTCATATTGTAGCTGAATGCAGGCCTCCTATGACCAAGTCATTGCAGAAACTGTCTCCATCTCTCTTTTGAGTAATGGCAGCTAAAGAAAAGATGTTTCGATTTTGTAGACACTCTGCATCTCCTTTGCAAAGAGCACACCTATTTACCATAGGCAGACCTTTTTCATCAAATTATTTCTGTAGGTAAGGACTTTTGGGAGGGCCAGGCAAGCTATGTTACCATATCTTCCTGTTTTGTTTCCCCCTGAAGAAATTATAAACCGTAGAGGTGGGACACTGATGAGTAGCATTAGCAATTGACCCAGTTATTTGCTCTAGTTATTTAAAGAATTCCCTTTTCCTCCATCCATGTATTACTCTTCTGATCATTAGTACTTGTCTGATAAAAACAGAAACCCTTTTTAACAAAAGGTGAAGAAGACATCTAAATGCGGAAAAAAAAAATGAAGGGGGAGTAAATAAACATGGGAAAAAATAACTAACGTTAATTTTCAGAAGAAAAGCGCAGTTTCTGGAAAACAAATGAAAGTAAAAGATACAAAAACCAAATATCAAGTCAAGCCTCACAATCCAAATGCTTCCTTACCTCCACCCGGCCTTCTTCAACACCAGGTCTCCCTCCTCCCATTATGATAAGCAGACATGCAGTTTCCACGGGTAATTTTTATTGTCCTTTCTTTGCACTGCTACATTTTCGGCCATGCTCCAACATCATGTTTCCCTCCCCTAGTATGATAAAAAGACATGCAGTTTCCACGGGTAACTTTCATTTTCCTTTCTTTCCACTGCTACATTTTCGTGCATGCGAACTTGCTCTCCACCCACAAGCCCAATTTTCTTCTTTATCTTGGGTTGGAAGTTCTCAACAAATGAACTGTAAGCTCTTGTACAAATAAACTGCTCTTCTTTTTAAAGTTGGTTTCTAAAGTGTCTGACTTGTATTGGCTTCTTTTGAGTTAAACTGCTTGGACCAACCACTTTGAGTTTTAATTACTGCTGCCAACTGGTCTCTATGTGTTTGAATCTAGCTGGAAACTCTTTAATATATCTTGCGAAATTTCAGTATCGTGGATGGCTCTCTTTTAGCCGGTAAATTTTGTTTGTTTGTTTTTTGGTTTCAAGTTGAGTAGAAGGCTGGTTGAGATTTGAAAAATTAGATTGTCGAGTATGCTGAAAGTTCCCAGTTATTATTCATAGGATCAACCTCTAACAAAGGCTTGATGCCTTTGAACTCAGAGTGGGTATACTATATATGGGAAATAGGCTGGTAGTAAAGAAGTTGAGTATCGTTTGTGAGAACGGTCCTTCCTTGCTAAGGTATCTATGGTCTATGGATGTCTGTTGCTTTCCAGAACATAGATGTTTTTAGAAATTTTTGAAGGTCTGCGATGGGCCATCGCGCAGGTTTAACCGTGAATTCCTTTGTTGCTGGAATGTTCATTTATTTACTTCAAGCATGCACAAATTTAAAACTTAAAAATCAGGATATTTGTCATGATCTACTGGTTAGCACGTAAATGGATCAACATATGCATTGATGAAGCATTCTAAAATGGACGCATAAATTGTGATACTCCTTAGTGACTTTCTATTTTCACGAATTCACTGCTGAGCCACAAACTTTTTGCGAGCAACTTCATGGAATACCCTTTTGAAAATTTTAACCTTAAAGTTGTGAGGACTTGATTCAGCAAACAAGGGCATAAACTGTTGCCATGGACTGTTAATTTTGTCGTAGGGTGTCTGGAAAGGAAATCTATCTGATTATAACTGTAGTAGATATTCTAGTAAGCAGGTGAAGGGAATCTGGATATCTTCTGAAAAAAACTGTTGGTAATTGGTATTGTCATACCACCTTCTTTATCCGCTTGCTGTATGTCTGCAGCATGTTTTTATGCATTAGTAGATGCAAATTCTAATACTCCATAGTATAATCTTTTGAAGAAAGCAAAGGATTGGAGGAACACACCGAGTGCATGTTTGGTTAGTGTGATTCTCATTGCAGTGTAATAGTATCAATTGTGTACAAATAAATTGAAAAGATGAAGTAAGTGAGCGGGGTTACAAGAGCTTTCAGATGTCTTGACGAGGGTTGAACGTTAATTGTTGTAGATGGTTTCGGGGACTGATTCTCTGATTTGGCATCTCCTATTTCTTCTTGATACGAAGTTTACCTTCATGAGTTGCTTTGTAAATAATAATTTTTTTTAAAAGAAAACCCCTTTATGAGCTTGCTATTTAACTTCACAATGCCCCAGCTTGGATCTCTGGCCTAGAACTTGAAACTTGTGTTTATTGTCTTGGGTACCCAAAACTTTGGGATTATTCGGCGCTAAATTCTTCTTACCATGCATACTTATTGGTATTTCTTCTGCAGAAATGGGGCAGCGACCATCTAGCATTGGTATGCGAGTTTGCTTTTGCCGACGATGCAGTTGTATAGGCCCTGCGGGTTAAGACACTGAAGAATTTCTACTGCAATAATTGGAGAATATGTACTTCGGCTATATGCAGAATAGCCCTGCAAGCTTTACAGTTTACTTTCTCTTGAAAGTAGACTGGTGTGAAGTTCAACGATCTGTTGATATATCAAATACGGATCCTGTTGTTATTGTCAAGCATGGTTGGTTTGGCTGCTCATTCAGACTTCAGAGGTCGCATAATGGACTTTCTTCATGGCCATCTACGTCTTTGGTCTTGATGATCATGGATAAAGCACTCCAGATTTGAATCGCGAATTCATGGTAACTACACCTTCGGTCTTGAATGGTCCTGGATGAACCTACTGTTCCGCGGTCTTCTCGACATGGCACAGCGTACTTGATTGGTTCTACTTTATAGGGAGCAAGTGGCAAGAAAGCGCTATTGTACAGTTGTTTTTTTTTGTAGTAAATCCCACTCTCGCTTCCGAGGTGCATTAATCTTCTTGTCAGTTGGAAGTGTTTAGCCGGTGTATTTAAATTACAGCGTGGCACAGAGGTACCTTTCCCCTCCTTTTTTTTCTTTTTAAATTTTTTTTGACGTCTAAAATGAAAAAACATACACAATTACAACTAATCTAAGAAATTCTACGTAGCAACTATTAGGGCTGAGCAAAATATCCGATTATCCGAATATCCAAATATTTGATCCGATATCCGATCCGAAAACTCGGATATCCGAAATTTTCGGATATCGGATCGGATACGGATAGCTGTGATCCGAAAATCAGATATCCGATATCCGATATCCGAAAATTTATCCGGATAACGGATATCAAATATCGGATATCCGATCCAAATACCCGAAACACTTCAGAATAATTTTTTTTTAATACTACGTCAAAGTGGATGATAATATGAGTTGAAAGATTATTTACTAGCAATCCATAATGGGCTTTGGCCAAATACGTGGGCCAACTAGCCATCAAGCATTCCAAGCGTAAGCGCACAAAGGGCAAGCTGAATGATGAGAGAAAAAACTAGATGCTCCATCCACTTAAATAGACATTAGTTTGCCCACATCTTCCTTCCTTGGTCGATGTGGGACAAACAAATACCAAATTTTTTTTTATCACCATTCATTAGACATTATATTGTAAGTTGGGAAACACTAAAACATGACTTTCGATAGAGAGTTTGTATGACTCGATTTCACTCCTAATACTTATCTCTAAAAAATGCTTTCGGAAATATTGAATGTAATCCCCAAAGAATCATCAATCATACGTACTTCATTGCTTTGAAGATCAAGTATGTATGAGTTTAATGGCAATGGATTGGAGATTGACTAACTACTAGCATAATTACTTGCTAACGGTAATAACAACGGAAAGTAATAGCTCAAGGCCTAATCATTAAGAAATGTCCCAAGTGCAATGGTTTGAATTAATTCCGATATTATGGTGCAACAAGTTGGTAAATATGAATTCAAGCAACTTCAAATAGGAAAAGTGATTGGATTTTATTGGAGAGAGCACTAGTATATGATGACCCTTTAGTTTCCGATCCTTAGACATACAAGTATCGAACCTTCATAAAAGAGAAAAGTAGTGAGTGTCCCATTTCTTTACACCAGGAAGACAATACGAGAAGAATCGATGAAAATTATTATGAACGATTTACAATTTAAACTCGAAGATTCATCGATAGATTGCTTAAATACATTAAAATAACATAATACCGTCCCTCTCGAATAAGTTTTGAGCTACGAAATTATATGTCGCCGACTCTCCATTGATACATGCATTATCCTATTGAGTCTTATGATGAAACATTTTTATCGTACTCATATTGCATTAGTTAGTAATAAGTTGGGTAATATGATAAACTTACTAATTACTTAGCTAGTATAACAATCGCCTTATCTATATTACTTTATTAACTTTGATCATAAGTAGTTGATTAATTAGTAAAAAAAAAAGTTAAACATTTTTCGGTTTTATTGTTTAAGACTTGTTCGTTTGATCATAATTTTCACATATAAGTCCAAACGGGTTAAAATAAATGTCGATAGAATGCTAGAAACGATATCTATAAGAGTTAACTTAGGGATGTGTCCAAATTAAGTACCCAACTTATCGATATCCATGGCCGAACTTGGCATATTACTAGAAGTTATCACGAGTGTTTTTATGTACAAATGTTGTTTTTATTCCTATCACAACTTTCACATACGTTGTCCAATGGGGTCAAAACAAGCGTGAACGGAAAGTTAGAAGTGAGATCTACAAGATTTATTAGAGGCATTTTCTCCAGATTAAGCACCGAATGGACCGAAATATATGGTCGAAGTGTTGAGGTTGGGTAAGGGTAAAAGAACTTGGAAAGCTCTCAAGTTGTTTTTTTTTCTCCCACATCGGCTGGGTAAGCATTGTTGTGGGTAGATCTTTCTATAAAATAGCATGGAGAATAGAATTAGTGAAGGGTGTGGCTTTGACTTGTCACAGTTGGGCTTTGACTTGTGCTTGGCCCGGCTTAACTCCTATAGCTGGTTTCCTGCCCACAGCCCACTTTTTAGTTGGGCTGCCAAGGGTGATTTCGGGTATTTGATATCCGCTATATCCGATCCGACATCCGTTGGATAACAATTTCGGATAACCGATCATGTTCGGATCGGATATCGGATATTACAAATATAGGATTTTGGATTCGGGTATCCGAACCGAACCCCTATTTCGGATCGGGTACCCGAAAATGCTCTGCCCCTAGCAACTATAGCTACTTGTCCTTTATTTCTTTTCGATCAACTTTCAAAATAGGGCATAGTTGTAGTTGTCTCCCCATATGGCCAGATCTCTAACTTCACTCAAATGGCAAGTGCATGTATAGTCTTTAACATCCTGCAACATTTGCAACCAAGTTGTAAAACCAACACCTCCCATAATCCGGACCGAATGCTCCAACGCAAGGCCAAAGAGACGACTTGAAACTTAGTCGGCTCGGCAAAGCATAGCCTCGCACACTGCTTCTACCTAGACATGTCCCACGATCTCCTGTGTAAGCTGCCCACCCGAAACGTGTTTTTTTTTTATCTGTAGCAGCATGCCATGCTCCAACTGATAAGTGAATAACACCATCAGAAAGTACCTACTCCTGCCCTAAGTGAGCAAGAAAGAAACTTGGAGGAGCATCATTATCCCCTCCAACAATGCTGAAGCTTCCATTAATGGAGCCACTGTGTTGACCGAGATTGTAGAAATTCGGAAAAGAACTTTTCACTAAGCGACAATTACTCATTTCGATGAACTCAGATGGCTCAAAGAATTGTCATAAACGAAACAACCATACAACGATCGGGGCCCAACTCACCCAAAAAGGTGATCGTGTCCATAATCCAATCCTCCAATGTGGTCTGAAGTTTTGTCGTGACATTAAAACCCAACGGACAAGCTCGCCAAATACATTGGACCATCATGCAAGAGCGAAACAAATGATCCATTGTTTCGTGGGAACTTCTATTGCCTTTGGTTCTTTCGATTCATTATATTTGATTTCGGCGAAAGTCTTAAAGATAAGTCCTCCATCCTTTTATAAACAGACCTCAACGTACTAGTATTATTATTTACATTTGATTTTTAATAAAAACTCCGTACAATTTTAGCAAATAGTGGCATTTTTATAGAATAGTTTAAGGAAATCTCATGAATAATTTAAGCCAACTTGTAACCATTCACAGAATAAAATTAGTATACTTGTAAACTTTTATAAACTCGTCCAAAATATTGACTTACATTTAAAATTTTCAAAACCTATGAACATAGTGACTTTGTTTTGTCCCTCCCCATTATTTTAGTGGACCAGTTAGCGCAAGATTTTGCTGGAGCAAAGCCCACTGTGTTGGCTGCATGGCTACATTGATGATTGATGTGATCGACATGTTCGTGTCGTCTAAAGATAATCAACTTTGCCAAACTTTCTCAAGATCAAAAAGCTTTTCTTTAGTGTGCTTGTTTACTTGAAAACATAAATTCTCACCATCTCCTACGGATTTACATTACAAAGAAATTGATAAGAATTGTTTATTTAGACTAATAAAAAAGAAACTTTTTTTACTTTGTCATTCTACTGTAAGAGATGATCCGAAGTCAAATGGGCGAAAGTAGTAAACAAACAAGCCCTATACATTTACTCTTATGTGAAATTAACCCCCTTAATTTTGTTATTGTAGTAATTAATTATTAACCCCCCCATATATTTTTCAATATTTAGAAATGTATATGAATATACAAATAGAATTTCTCTTTATTTAAAAAAGAATGGAAATCACAATATGACTCATCTACCATCTTGATTAGAAATGACGAGCATTATCAAGGATGTTGGCAATATTCTAGTATATACTCCCTCCGCTCGGCTATAAAACGCGTAGGGTCGAAACACAGTTTTTAAGAAAAGTAGAATAAAGAATGAGTTTTAGGGTCCACTTAGTGTAAAATTACACATAGGGGTATGTCCCACTTCCACTTTTAATAAAAAAGTAAGGGTGTTTTGGTATTTATATGTATATATAAGGAAAGATTCCAAGTATGAAGTTTGAAGATAAACACCCCTGAATAGAAAGTATGAAGTTTAAAGCCGAACGGAGGGAGTAACAAGTATTATTTTCACCAAAGAATTAGAAACTCATACTGTACTAATTCGCCAAATCGCCAATCCAAATACACAACAATAAGAACAACAAGACCCTTAAAAAAAAAAAAAAAAAAAAAAAAAAAGAGCAACACTGCCAACACATATTCCAAAAACGATTTGATGTTGGCTAACATGAACGTCATATATAGTGACTTTTTTCACGGACCTGACTTTGTCCACAAACTCATAGACAAATAAACTACGAATCTACGACCACAATTGAGAAAATCAACTAAGTAAATCAATAATGCTCTTATATTATACGTAGTATATACTTCAATTCCATACAAAAGAATTTTCCGCTAACTTATGAAATATGAACAAAAATTCCTCAAAAAAGAGTTTGGAAAACTTGCTTGGACTGCCATAGAAACTCAAAATGAGTCCAAGTACAAACTCTCCTTTGATAGTTATTGCAAGACTGGGGAGAGAAGGAAAGAACATAGATCGATCTATATATATTTACTGAAACTAGTCGTATACTAGGTCAGGGAGACTCTGAACTCTGAACTCTGAACTCATAACCCTGCAGAATTCAGAATCGCATCCGCGAAATCAAAATCTTCATTGGTCAGATGACTCAGATCAAAGTCCTGATCCAACTCGCTCAATCCAACACCACTCAGATCACACATTGCCAGATCCTCAATCCTAAGTTGATCAAAGTCGTAACTGAAACCTGGCCCAAACATTGCGGAAGGCATGAAAGGAACTTCTGACAGTATATCTGCAGTAGCGACTCCTTCATTTCGCTCTGCCACTGCTTGGATCAGAACAGTAGGATCATTTCCTGCAGGGTTTGCATTACAGACATCAAGAACAGAAGAGGGCGATGGCTGGTTACACAAAGCGTTAGCATTTCTATCCTCTGATGTAGACTGCTGAGCAACAGAAGGCGTTGTAACAGCAGTTGCACCAGCAGTACGTGCTGAGAGGTTCTTCCCCTGCAACGCCAACAGAGCATTAAATTCGCGTTTCTTACTCTCATAAGCCTGATGAGCTTGTTCCTCAGTATCATAGGTTCCAAGCCACAGCCTTTTTCTGCCTTGAAAAGGATTACGAATTTCAGCAGACCATTTCCCCCAAGGTCGTCTCCTAACTCCTGGATATTTTGACGATGATCTCCTTACGCTAGGACTTTTTTTTCCAGTTAAACCAGTAGTGTTTGGGCGCTTCCCCTTGGCTTTATTTCCAACTTTACTAGCCGAGGTACCCACATTGTCCACAGAACTGGAAAGACAAAGTTCGCCAACCATTCGCTCCACACCATTTACGTCCATCCTTACAAAACAACAGCTTATATGACTTTCATCATCAGAAGAATCTGTAGCATCTGGATCAGAGTAAATTACACGAATCCTTTGTTTTGGAACTTGACTGCTGATCGTGCCATTCTGTTTCACAACCTCCGCAACTCCTGTCATCTCTCTCAACGCTACTACTATACACTAAAACGGCAGGGACGACGATCTTCGAGACAACCAATCTTAATTTTCCAAACAACATATAGTACTTATTTGTCAAAGAAATTGGAAGGCCCGACAACCACGAATCGTAAACAATATATGTTTCATATGAAACAAATCAAAGAATTCCAATCCGGAACAAGCCCTGAAATTTCAACAAAAACCCATCACAAAATCTAACTTATATAACAATAAAAATAAACACCAGAAACAGAATCAAAACTTCAATTTTTTACCAGTTTGATTGAAAAAGAAAGCCTCAAGATCAAGAATTACAGTCAGAATAGTCACATACATGACATGTCATTCTAAACCCATGTCAAAAATCATACAAAAGTTATGCTTTAACTCTTAAAAACGCACCAAAACGCACAACATGAATGATGCAAAAGAATACAAACAGTCTCCAATAATTCTCGAAATTATATATATACCAATGATAAAAGCCAAGAAATTTTAACTAAATGCAGAATTATGGTTATGCGTAAAGGTAAATTCTCAAATTTATCCATTTTTACATGAGTATCTATCTTAAACACTCTATCATTATATCATGATCGTCAAAAAGCGATTTTTTTTTTTGAAAACCCCCTCATAAACCCTGCTCTACTAATTACACATTGTATCAACAACTTAATTAAAAAAGAAAAAAAAAGGGCGGATTTATGAATGAGAAAGAGAAGATGTGTATTAATTAGTTCATTACCTACCTTAATGATCTGGGTCGCATAGAAAATAAATCTTGGAAAGATAATATGAGTGAGAGATTGCATGCATATCGGGGAAGGAGAAAATTGAAGAGTCTACTCGTATATTATTCCGTAAGGCATCAAAGAGGTTTTAGAGCCCTTCGGATCTTCTCGGAGTTTCCGGTGAACAAGAAATTAATGTTACCGAATTGTTATTATTATATTAGAGTTTATGGTAATCATGAAAGCCTATGGTAACCATGAAATTATTGTACATATATGACATGTTCATGAAATTATTTATGTTATGGAATTATTAGTATATCATATGTAATTTTATGTCATTAGTAGTTATGCAAATGTAGGTTATCATACATAAGCTTATAGTCAGGGCCGTGTGGGAGAAAATGAGGGCCCTGAGCGAAAATCCAAGGTCGGGGCCCTTAAAAGCCGATAATATGGGCGAAACTTTAAAATTGGGGCCATAAAAAACGTTAACATGCGCTAAATAGTAAAAATCATATGGAAATTTTAAGTCATCGTAAAAAGAACCTAAAAAACTAAAACTTTTCGAAAAATAAATAAAGAAAAAAACAGAGATTTTAACTCATCGTAAAAAAAAAACTAAAACTCTTTCGAAAAATAAAGAAAAAACAAACAGATTTGAAGGACACGACTCAAGATTACTCTTCCTTTTTCTAGCTTTTTACCACTAGGACAACTTGAGACTATGAGGAGACTAAACTGTATATATTCTTAACTTAAGATTATGGGGCCTTGGGCGTGGGCCCAGCTCGCCCAGCCTCCCCCACGCTTCTGCTTATGGTAATCATGAAAATAACCTTATGATAACTATACCATGAAGATATGACATTGTTTAATATGACATTTTCTACATTTTGGTACATATAAACAACAAATGATGACCTAATCTCATATATATATATATATATATGTATATATATATATATATGTATATATATGTATATATGTATATATATGTATATATATATATATGTATATATATGTATATATATATATGTATATATATATATATATATATAGGCGAGATCAGGTGCGAACTCCCTCTCGCGTGAGAATTGCGCACCGCCATAGAGTGACGCAGAGTGTCACATACAGTGATACGCGCGTATTATACGCAAAAATTTACAAAAAAAAAGAAAAAGAAAAAAAAAAAGAGAAAGGGAGTCTTCCCTCTTCCCGTCAGTTTACTCCCTTTCTCTCTCATCTTCTTCCTATCTCTTGCACTTTCTCTCTCTCCCAAAATCCCCAAAAACTCTACAAAAATTCATCAAAAATGCATCAAAAATTCTCAAATCTGTGCTTCGAATTTACATAGAATCACTGCGAATTTAGATGAATGATGAAGAACGCCTAAAATCAGGTTCTTGAAACGAGAAGATGATGGTGAAATCAGGCGAAATCGCGATCCCGCTCTGTTCGGTTCGATCGGATTATGCATCACGAAATCATCAAAGTGGATCGCGTCGAACCTTTTGATTCATTTAATTGCATGCTAATGAACCAAATTTCTAGGTCAGATTTCTTCTTTACATTTTGAATCTTACATTTTTTGATTTCATGTAATCTTTGCGGAATTTGATTTTGTTCATCTATATATATGACGTATTTTAATTTTTAATTTGTTCATTCATTTGTTCTTGTTTGTTTGTTCGTGTGATTCTAGATTTTTGGTTTTGTAATTTCATGGAAAATACAATGACACCAACTAAACAATGGAGTGACACTATGTTTCGAATGAGTTGAACGATCTGATTTTAGAATTAAATTTGTAGGTTTGAGATTTTTAGATTTCGTGGAAAATACAATGACACTTACCGAACAATAAAATGATACTAGGTTTGAGATTGATTTTTAGAGTGAAAACGGCATGTGTCACTGTATGGACAAACGTGTGTCACTCTAAGGACAAACTGTCACCCTGTGGACAACCTTATATCACTCTATGTACAAACGTGTGTCATTCTATGGCTGTGTAATTCTATGAACAATCTTGTGTGAAACGTGTGTCATTCTGTGGACAAACGTGTGTCACTCTATGGACAAACCTGTGTCTCTCTAAGGACAACCTTATGTCACTTTGTGTACAAACGTCTGTCATTCTATGGTTGTGTAATTCTATGAACAAGTTTGTGTCACTCTATGGACAAACCTGTGTCATTGTATGTACAAACGTGTGTCATTTTATGGCTAGCTGTGTAATTCTATGAACAATCTTGTGTTACTCTATGGACAACTTGTGTCATTGTATGTACAAACCTGTGTCATTCTATGGCTGATTAAATTCATGAACAAACCTGTGTCATTCTGTGGACAAACTTGTGTCATTCTGTGAAATAACATGTGTCGCCTGTTTGAATTATATGAAATAGGTTATGTTTTGTTTCTTGCCAAAGCAGATTAGCTCAATTGTAAGAGCCTTGTGCGATGCACAAGAGTGTGGGTTCAACTCCCACATCAGTTGTAATATAACAATGATTTTTTTTTGGGAATTTTACGATTCAACAAACCAATCAATGCCCAATTTTTTTTTTTTGGTTTTGAATGTATTCCGATATGTTTCAGGAGAGGTTATACAATTTTTGTGCTTAGTAACTTGATCACAAATTTGGGGATTCTTGTTGTCGTTTTGATTATATAGCAGATAAACCTATAAAACATGAGACTGTTATTCCGTATTCCATCAGCAATGACAACAAAGCCTTAGTCCAAGACATTTTTGTGTACAGTAGCATGAATCGTCATATGTCTGTAGAACAATAAAAAAGTAAAGGAGTACTGCATAACCATTATACATATACTGCACACCTTTTTGTTTCCTTTTCCGAAGCAAGGGTATTGCAACAGCAGCAACTGCGACCAAGGCAATATCAATGCTCACGAAGTGGTTATTACTCGTGTTTTTCGAGAGTTGAGTACTCAGAAATTGGAGAACCTGATGAGCTTGATCCCAGTCTGTGGAGTTGATGAGTAGCTCTAGAAATGTTGTCAGAGTCAGGCCTGTCAGCATTTTGAAAGAGAAAAAAACAAAATTCAAGACTGTTTTTTCTCGGATTAGATCAGATTTCAAGGCTTACAGCAGCATGTTTTTAATGCTCATTTGTTATGCTTTGCTTGGTGTATGCATGATCTCTTTTTGTTATTTATCAGCATAGCACAGTATTAAGGAAAGAATCATATTCTAACCAACTCTTTCAAGAACCCACTTCTTTCCGGTGAGTCCTACCCTCATATTTCCCTACATCATTCTTCTTTCTTCTTGGGGCCTAGCCATCTGGCTACTTCTTTTCACATGGAGTTGATTATCGTCTACTAAGAGCAGCTTGTCCAAGAGTAACAATAGGCCAAAGAAGAAGGAAAAAAAGCAGTCATTGGTACTGGTTCCAATTTTTTGAAACCAGTTGCTCAGCTCATAAATACATACATATATGTGGGAATCGAACCCACACCTTGTGCAATAACAATAGCACAATGCTCTACCATTTTGAGCTAATAGACGCGATAGGAGGATAAGACATTCAGAGTATATTAACATGATTACGTTGACTAGATGACTTGTTAAGAAGAATTTAACGATCATCAAGTACTAGGACTATTTTCTAAAGAAAGGAAGCCTAGTGTGCTCCTCTCCTATCAGTTCCTTTATGCTAAGGTGCAACTGAATAGTTTGTGGACTTGATTAACACTCCAAACCTGCAATATTGTGTGATCAAAGATTCTTCTAGTCAAATCTAACTCAATGTCTCAGCAGCTAGCTCAAAATAAGAGTAGTAATTTGCACAGCTCAAAACTAGGCTTCTAGTCATGTAAGCAGAGATCTTTAACGTCCAAATTAAACACAGAGCGACAGTCAGAAAAAGAAGGCATCATCAGAAAACAGTAGAAATAATGCATCGTCTAAAGACCAGTATACCAAGAAAACATCAGGATTCTTACACCAGTAAGCAAATATCCTACTAATTAGCAAGCCTCACACTCGCACTAGCTATACAATGACACCTCTATCCAATGACACTTATTATCTATACAATGACACAAAAGCATACACACGATGACACCTCCATCAAATGACGCTCGTTGTCCATACAATGACACAAGAGTGTTGATACAATGACACCTCCATACAATGACAGAAAAGTGTCGATACAATGACACCTCCATACAATGACACAAGAGTGTCCATACAATGACACAACAGAGTCCATACAATGACACTCAAAATCTATCAAAATGTTCATATAATTCGCAGGACATAAAGTAGAAACCCTAGATTTTCGTCAACAAATATCACACGTTTTTACCGTCGCCGCTCATCACAGCCGGAGAAAATCATACCGCGGTCGCGGTCACCACTGACAACAGAGCGCACAAAGCTTCTCTGAGACACTTCACCAAACACGGAATTATGAAACTAAAATCTACCTAATTTCACTGTCCATTTTGTTAGCTGATTCAAAATCACAAAGTAATTCAAATCACATATCATACGAAATGAAATCCAAATTCAATAAAAACGAAATAAAATTTAATTGATTAAGAAAAGTCGATTTAACATAGAATCAAATACATTTCCTCTCGAATCCAAGCAATTCGAATGAGCGAATCAAAACGAATGCACAAACGGATCAAATTTCTCAATTAATACCTGCTGATCGCTGAAATCCAGATAGATCACCGTCAATGCCGTAGGTACGATCTGAAAGCTCGCCGGTGATGTGCGAAAGTTGTGCCGGAATCGCACCGCCGTTCGAAAACCCTAAACCGAACATGTAATGAACAAAATTACGCATAAAAATACTGTTGAACCATTAAATCGAAAAAAATGTGAACACAAAACAGGTCGGAGAACACGAAATCAACCAAATTTTGAACAAAAAACAGTTACCGAAGATTGACGGCCAGAGGAGAGAGAACGCGGGGGCATAGATGAGAAAAGATGCGATGGAGGTGAGAGAAACCGAGCGGCTTGCATCAGACGCGACGAAGGTGGCGGCGATAGCGACGGAGGTGCCAGCGACGACGCGAGGAAATGGGCGAGATGAGAGCGCGGGGAGAGGAGAGAGAAAATGTCGAGGAGAGGGAGAATTAGAAGAGAGAGAAACGAGAAAATGGAGGATGATGGGAAATCTGGGAAAAATTAGAAACCAATTTCTTTTTCTAGTGGAAGACAGATGGGTAATCTGGAGCGTCCGAATTGTTAGATCGTACGGCTGATATTTGGTGCGTAGTACTCACCTAAGGAGAGGTATTCTTAGAGCATTAGCAATGGAAGAACTCATATTTAGGTTTTTCCCATGCCATGTCATTTTTTGTCAATCTCAAGAATTAAGAACTCAAATGAACAATGGATGAACTATGATTAGGATAAATAATTATTGGAAAATTTCATTAACTTCCTTATCCTATATATCTGGCAGATATTTTGATTGGTAAATTTAAGTGGGCCACATTGCTTTTAACGTAAATCATCTTGCCCATGTGGTTTCTCAAGCGCTTGAAAGCACGCAAGTTATTTTCTTGTCCAGGTGATTAGCACGCGGCACTTTTTTGCTTTTCCTTATTTTAGTATCCAAAAGGCTAAATTTTTACGAACTCAGTTCGTATATAAGAACGCAGTTTGTCGGACGAACGAATTCTGGGAATTTGCAATGGATGAACCAATTTTTTGGGTTTTTATTGACAATCTCAAGATAGAAGAACTACCATTGCATTTGCCCTTATGATCCTCACTCTATATATATATATATATATATATATATATAGGGGCATGATCCGCTAGGAAGTTATATATGGTGAGAAGTAAGAAGTACTTATATTGTATTATCAATATCTGAGATTGACACTTACAAAATCAATAACACATTTAAACAAAAGGCATTTATTCTTAAAAAATGTGCTTTTAATTCAACAAAAAAAAAAAACACTTTTATTCTTATAAAATTTTATTATTACAAAATGCACTTCTAGTTTAACAAAATGCACTTTGTCGTTTTAGTTTTGTAAAATGCACTTCTAGTTTAAAAAATTGCACTTTGTCGTTTTAATTTTGTAAAATGCACTTCTAATTTAACAAATTGCACTTTGTCGTTTTAGTTTTGTAAAATGCACTTCCAATTTAACAAAATGCACTTTGTCGTTTTAGTTTTGTAAAATGCACTTCTAATTTAACAAAATGCACTTATTCTTACAAAATGTACTTCTAATTTAACAAAATGTACTTTATCGTTTTAATTTTATAAAATGCACTTCTAATTTAACAAAATGCACTTATTTTTATAAAATGCACTTCTAATTTAACAAAATGCACTTTGTCGTTTTAGTTTTATAAAATGCACTTTTAATTTAAAAAAATGCATCTATTTTTATAAAATACACTTCTCATTTTACAAAATGCACTTTGTCGTTTTAGTTCTATAAAATGCACTTTTAATTTAACAAAATGCATTTATTTTTATAAAATACTACTCTTCTCATTTTACAAAATGCACTTTGTCATTTTAGTTTTGTAAAAATGCACTTCTTTAACAAAATGCACTTTGCCATTTTAGTTTTGTAAAATGCACTTCCAATTTAACAAAATGCACTTTGTCGTTTTAATTTTGTCAAATGCACTTCTAATTTAACAAAATGCACTTATTCTTACCAAATGCACTTCTTATTTAACATAATGTACTTTATCGTTTTAGTTTTATAAAATGCACTTCTAATTTAACAAAATGCACTTTGTCGTTTTAGTTTTATAAAATGCACTTTTAATTTAAAAAAATGCATCTATTTTTCTAAAATACACTTCTCATTTTACAAAATGCACTTTGTCGTTTTAGTTTTATAAAATGCACTTTTAATTTAACAAATTGCATTTATTTTTATAAAATACTCTTCTCATTTTACAAAATGCACTTTGTCGTTTTAGTTTTGTAAAAATGCACTTCTAGTTTAAAAAAATGCACTTTGCCGTTTTAGTTTTGTAAAATGCACTTCCAATTTAACAAAATGCACTTTGTCGTTTTAATTTTGTCAAATGCACTTCTAATTTAACAAAATGCACTTATTCTTACAAAATGCACTTCTAATTTAACATAATGTACTTTATCGTTTTAATTTTATAAAATGCACTTCTAATTTAACAAAATGCACTTATTTTATAAAATGCACTTCTAATTTAACAAAATGCACTTTTAATTTATCAAAATGCATTTATTTTTATAAAATACACTTCTCATTTTACAAAATGCACTTTGTCGTTTTACTTTTATAAAATGCACTTCTAATCAAACAAAACGCACTTGGTCTTATAAAATGCACTTTCAATCCAACAAAATGCACTTCCAATTTAAAAAAAAATGCACTTCAAATTTTAACAAAATGCACGTAGTCGTTTTATTATTAACAAAATGCACTTAGATTTTTACAAAATGCACTATTTCTTTTTGGTTTTATAAAATTTACTTCTATTGATTTTGATAATAAAATGCACAAATCTGAACCATCAGATCACACTAATCTAAAGGCCAAAATTAAAACAAAAAAAAAGGAAAAAATAAATAAAAATCAGTTATTTTCTCTCTCCTCCTCCCCTCCCCCTTCCCCAAACCCGATCACCACGGCACCACCAAATAGCATACACCAGCCGCCACCACAGTTGTCACCTACCACCACCGGACCGACCAGATTCACCTACGTCGTCCGGCGATTCCACGCCCTCAACGCGCGCGACACCATTTCAACTTCTCCTCACTTTCACGTCATTCTCATTTCCCCTCACCCCAATCAATTCGTTCGATTTGCTACACCTCAACCACGGACATCGACGAAGACTCGCCGGAGATCATCGTTCGACGAAGATCAGGAAAAAAGAGAGCAAAAAAAATGAGAGAGAATGCTTTGTGATGCTCGACGGAGGCCGAGGATCATCGACGAAGACTCGCCGGAGTGGGAGTAGGTGCGGTAACGTGGGAGGAGAACGACGGACGTGAAAGTAGTGGCGGCGAAAACGACGGCGCGACCAGATCTGGAAAAAATGCGCGGAAGAGAGGGAGAAAGAAGGAGTAGTTTGCGGCGGAGGAAAGGCGTTGTACGGAGTAATCGGAGTCGTCCGGTGGCAGGAGATCGGAAAAGGAGGTCGGAGTGCGAAGGACCACCGCGGCGCGCGCGGCTTTGTGAGAGAGAATTCGTCGTGCGCGGCTTCGTGATGCTCGACGGAGGCCGGCGATGATCGATGAACACTCGCCTGAGTGTGGGGAGTCGGCTGGTGGCGGCAGACCCGGCTCTGGTGGTGGTGTGTGTACGCCGGTGGTGGCGTGGTAGCGGGGGGGGGGGGTCGTGGGAGTGGAGAGAGAAGAGGAAAGGAGAGGAGAGAGAAGAGGGGAGGGGAGGAGAGAGAAAAATGTGAGTGAGATTGGTTTGGAAGATGATATTAGTTTGGGTTTGATTTTTTCTTTTGTTTTAATATTTGATATGAACCATTAGATTTAGGTTGGATGGATGGGTGAGATAACTTCTTACTTCTCACCTAAGAGTATTTCTTATGGGAACAACTCCACATATATATATATAGAGTGAGGATCATAAGAGTACCCCTCCTTAGGTGAGTACTGCGCACCCAATAGCAGCCGTCAGATTCATCAAATTGAATGCTCGAGATTAAGCCAGCTGTCTTCAATTAGAAAAGAAACTGGTTTCCCAATTTTTCCCTAATTCCCTATCATTTTCAGTTTTTTCGTTTCTCTCTCCTTCAACTCTCCCTCTCCTCGACATTTTCTCTCTCCTGATCTCCTCCTCCGCGCTCTCATCTCACCTACTTCCTCGCGTCGACGCCGCCACCTCCACCTCGGTCGCCATCGCCGCCACCTTTGTCGCGTCTGGTACACGCTGCTACGGTCTCTCTCCTCGCCGTTTGCCCTCTCCTTCGGCGGCGCCTTCGCCACCTTCCTCAAATTTGTTCGACATTTTCTCTCTCCTGCAAATCAAATCAACCGTAAAATTGCCGCTTGAGAGGACTGCGACATCGACGGTGATCCGGTGTTGCTGCTTCTCACTTCGATTTGCTACTGTTTTCTCTCTCCTAAAGTCCGGCGACGACAACGAATTCTGACACATTCGCGAGCGGTGAAATCCGACTGTAAATTCTCTTTCTCACTCTCTTAATTTCAATTTATCGATTACAAAGTTAATTTTTGTCAGATTATTTGATTCGATTGAATAATCTTACAGATTACGCAGTGTGATTTTCATGTGCATCTTTTAAAATGTTTTCTATGTGTTCAAAACCTAATTAATTCGATCAATGTGAAAATTTATATTCTTCACATTTTGTTCCCGTTTATTGTTCTAATTAGGCCTGAAGATTTCTTAAAATTTTAATTTCTGCGCGAGAAATGTTGATGTCGAGTTAGTACAGATGAGATTTCCTCTGAAATTGACGCAAAGTATCGATTGAGCTGATTTGTTTGTGTATTTGTTGATGTTTGAATTTTGAAATTTACAGTATGTCTTTATTTTTGTCGCATTGTTTGAGTAGTTATTAATTTGGCGAATTTTTTATGGAGTCTCTTGTGTCATTGTATCGACTCTCTTGTGTCATTTTATGGATTGTGGGTGTCATTGTATCGACACTCTTGTGTCATTGTATGGACATTGGGTGTCATTGTACAGAGGTGTCATTGTTTGGACACTCTTGTGTCATTGTATAGACTGTGGGTGTCATTGTCTCGACACTCTTGTGTCATTGTATGGACAGTGGGTGTCATTGTATAGAGGTGTCATTGTTTGGACACTCGTGTCATTGTATGGACTGTGGGTGTCATTGTATGGACACTCTTGTGTCATTGTATGGACAATGGGTGTCATTGTATAGAGGTGTCATTGTATGGAGTTGTCATTGTATGGACACTCTTGTGTCATTGTATGGACAATGGGTGTCATTGTATAGAGGTGTCATTGTATGGAGTTGTCATTGTATGGACACTTTGTGTCATGTGGTTGTTGTGGTGGCGTTGGTGGTGTTGGTTGTTTTGGTTGTGGTTGTTGTGGTGTGGTTGCTGTTGGAGATATAGCAAATTGGGGTGTATTAGATAGTTCACTTTGATTCTATGAATGAGTTTGAGGTCTAGGTTTTGTGGTGTAGGGGCTGTTTGAGGCACAACCTAGTCATACATTTGCATCTATTTTACGACTTGGTAACTGTGGTTTTGTTCACTAAATCTCTTATCACGCTGGTTTTCTGAGTTTGCCTTTGACTAGATGCTTATCAGGTCTAGATTTTCTGTGTCGCTTAATACTTCTAGTTGCTCCTAAAAGCTGACTAGCTCAACAGGAAGAGCATCGTGTAATGCACGAGGTGTGGGTTCAAGTCCCACGTCGGCTACAAAATTCTAGAAACTTTAAATCTGGTTCTTATTGTTCTAATGTAACTGAACCTACAAAGTGGTGAAACTGAGTAGAAGTGGGAAGAGGCATGTCACAAAAGCCATGATCAATGTTTAGACTAGTGAGCTCATGTAGGAATTGAACCTACAACAATTATGCACATTTGCACAAATGTTATACCAATTGAGCTAGTATTTTATTAGACATGGAAATGAACGTCTAAAATTTATTAGGATCCCCTCTTAAGCACAAACCTCAAGGGTAAGTGCGCAATATGCGACTAAGGAAGCAAAGACAAAGTCGATAGCAAAATTTCAACTATGAACTAGGAGCCACTTTAATTTGAGAAGGCGAAAGAATACAAAAACAGAAAGAAAAACACAAGTCGGATGAACTAATGGGTACCAAATCTGATTCTAATCAAAGGAGTGTAGTAATCTAGCTATCACAGGATACACTTAAACAAACCTTCCACATTCCCAATTCTAGTGTTAGCATAACCACCGTATCATACTATACTTATATTTGAATGGTGCTCATATTTGCACATGAACTGAGGTTCTGATGATGTAGCAATTTAACTACACATGACCTGGAAAAAAAAAAACACTAAAACATATGCAATGACCATTCCACTTGAGCCAAGTCCAAATCACAATAGGCACCTATAAGGAGATTACCGACTGAAATTGCATTCACAATATTTAATAACTGGCGGAAACATTCATACCACAATAGCAACAAAGCATGCTTTAAAAGTACTGCAAAATAAAAGTAGAATGCCAATACAGAGCCTCACACTCTCACTATCATGATCAATAACATTAGAATTCGACAAACAGACATCAAACTTTTGTAAATTCATATACAATTGAATCTGAAGCACACAAAAGGTACGGCTTCACAGAAATTTTTAGGCATCTCCATCAGAACAAAATCAGAACATGACCAGTTTGTGAATAGCTCACTCCGAACACACCATAAATCATTGGAAACTAGGTCCATCCACTCCGTTTGTTATTTGATTGACACACGTTTGTTCATAGACTGACACACAATCCTCAATAAAGTGACACACGTTCCTTCATGAAGTGACACAGGTTTGTCCATAGAATGACACCGGCATAAAATAACACATCAATAGAGTGACACACGTTTGTCCATAGAGTGACACATGTTTGTCCATCAAGTGACGCACAATTGTTCATAGAATTACACAAACATACAATGACACACGTTTGTACATAGAGTGACACGGGTTTGTACATCAAGTGACAGACGTTTGTCCATAGAGTGACACAAACTGTTTTTTCACTCAAAATTAATCTCAAATAACCTAGAGTCATTTTATTGTTCGGCAAGTGTCATTGTATTTTCCATGAAATCTAAAAATCTCAAACCTATATATATTTAATTCTAAAATTTGATCGTTCAACGAATATTCGAAAAATAGTGTCATTATATTGTTTAGCTGGTGTCATTGCATTTTCCACGAAATTAAAAATCCAAAAACCTAGAATCACATGAACTAACAACTGTTATGATTCTAAACACAAAAAATTGATTCTAACAAAAAAACAAACAAACAAACATTCTGAGTAGAAGCAAAACAAATTAATCTCAAAATTTTCATTAAATTTGCAAATACTCAGATTTTCAGCCTGATTCGAGATTGATTTGAGCAATTTTGAACGGAAAATCAATAGAAAAAGCACAAAAATTTGTCTACAAGCAATAAAAAAAGTATCAAATCCAGCTACATTTTCTGGACAAAGAACAACAAACAAAAACAAATCAAGCATTTTCTTCAGAAATCGAGAGAAAAGAGGTGCGTCGTAAAGAAATTACGATAAAAAGCAAATAGAAATCTCACCGAAAGTGCGATCCGTATATTGATTTTATGCGTTTCTCATCATTGATGTAGATTCGCTTTGATTCCATGTGAATTCGAAGCCCAGATCTGAGAAATTTGATGAACTTTTTGTGAACTTTTTGGGGATTTGCAAGAGCTTGAAGAGAGAGAAAGAGCAGGAGGGAGGAGGAGGAGAGAGAAAGTGTATTAGATTGTTATGATAGAAGGGAAGTCGGGAACGCTGACCCCTCTTTTGTTTTTTTTTTTTTAATTTGCTCAATATACACGGTTGTCACTCTATGTGTGAAAGACTGTCATTGTATGCGGGTGCGCAGTTCTCACGCGAGCGAGAGTTCGCACCTGATATATATATATATATATATATATATATATATATATATATATATATATATATATATATATATATATATATATATATATATATATATATATAAAGAGAGAGAGAGAGAGAGAGAAAGAGAGAGTGAGGATCATAAGAGTACCCATCCTTAGGTGAGTACTGCGCACCAAATAATAGCCGTCAGATTTATCATTTTCGACGCTCCGGATTAAGCCACCTGTCTTCAACTAGAAAAGAAATTGGTTTCCTAATCTTTCCCCAATTCCCCATCATTTCCAATTTTTTCATTTCTCTCTCCTCCAACTCTCCATCTCCTCGACATCTTCTCTCTCCTCCCCTGCGCTCTCATCTCACCTACTTCCTCGCGTCGACGCCGCCACCGCCACCTCCGTCGCCATCACCGCCACCTTTGTTGCGTCTGGTACACGCCGCTACGGTCTCTCTCCTCGCTACTCTCCTTCGGCGGCGCCTTCGCCACCTTCTTCAAATATGTTCGACATTTTCTCTCTCCTGCAACTCAAATAACATATGTCCATCGCCGTCGATCAACGCACTTCTCCCGCCGTCCTCTTCATCACCGCCAGAAAATTGTTGCTTCAGAGGAGTGCCACAACGACGGCGATTCGGTGTTGCTTGTCACTTTCATTTGCATCTGTTCTCTCTCCTAAAGTCCGGCGACGGCAGCGAATTACGACATATTCGCGAACTCCGGCGGCGAAATCCGACGGTAAATTCTCCTTTTCACTCCTTAATTACAGACTCAACTTTTAATTCTTTTAATTTCAATTGTTACAGATTTTGATTATTGAATTACATATGAATTGAATTTTTGTCAGATTATTTGATTCGATTGAATAATCAGATTATTTGATTAGGTTGAATAATCAGATTATTTGATACGATTGAATAATTTGCTTAGGAAGTGCTAGAAATGATTAGCAGGTGTTTGATGAAATGCCTTAAAGAAACTTTCATTGCTGCGTAAATTTGTTTTATGTGTGCTACATTGAACTTTTTGCTAGAAGCAAAAGTTGTCATTCTATGGGCTACATTTGTGATTGTATGGATAATCGGTGTCATTGTATGGATAATCGGTGCATTGGATGAACACTAGTTGTCGTGGTATGGATAGTCGGTGTCATTGTATGGACACTCTTGTGTCATTCTATTGACACTCCTGTGTCACTGTATTGACAGTCTTGTGTCATTGGATGAAGGTGTCACTGTATGGACACTCTTGTGATATTGTTTGGCAAGTCGGTGTCACTGGATGGACACTCTTGTGTATTGTATGTATAGTCCACATCTCGGTAGATTACTTGTGAGAGTTCTTTGAGCATTACTTGTGACATAGAGATCATGTAATTGTCATTGTAGTTCTGGTGGTGGTGGTTGTTTTAGTTGTGGTTGTTGTGGTGTGGTCGCATTGTTGGAGATATAGCAAATTGGGGTGGTGGGGGAGATACTTTTATGATCTCTGATTTCTAGTTTGTGAGTAGTAGCGTCGTGCCTTTTGTTTTCTCCTTGAAAGCTGGCTAGCTCAATAGGAAGAGTATCGTGCAAGGCACAAGGTGTGGGTTCAACTCCCACGTCAGCTAGAAATTCCTAGAAATCTTTTAATCTATTGTAGATCCTCGAACAAGGTTGACAGTTTGGAGAGAATCTGTTCTCATTGTTTTTGATAAGCATTGGTGAGCAGGCTCAAGTTTTCATTTATGAATTTCCGAGTATGAATGGCAGCAAGATTGAATGTATGGTATCGTTGTGATGTGTCCATATAGCACTGAAGGAGCACAGAGATGTTGTCGTGAGGTTAAAGATGTTTGTTGTTGTTGTTGTTGTTGTTTTACATTCAGCTCTCATTTATTTAGTCCTCCAGACCCATAAAGCGTAAAAACATTATATATATGTTGATCTTCTTGAATGAATTTTTGGAAAGCAAACCTAGCTTGGACCCTTCTATTTTCACCAACACAATAACTAGCTCAATACAACATTCTCATCTCAGACAACACAAGTAAGAAAGCTCGTACCATAACAGCCTGAAGTCAAACGAGAACACATGCACATAGAAAGAAAAGAGGAGGATATGTTTCACCTTGAGACCATATAGATTCAATAGGAATTGTTATGGCAGACGATGTAGTCGCTTTTGCAGCTATCCTATAAAAGCGAGGCACAAAGTCACAATTTACTACGTAGGAGAAGTAACTACTTTGATCAGGATCGCAAGAACTTGATCAGCACAATAACTTGCAAAAAAAATCCAGACAAGTGCTCAAACACATGGCCTATGTGGGAGTTGAACCCACACCATTCATGCAACCGCATGATGCTCTACCAATTTGAGCTAATAGGCTGCTATTCATACCAATCGCATTGTATAGATTAAATTCAGAACCTCACACTCTCACAGTCAATCAGTCATGCTCAATAGTATTCGACAAACATACATTAAACTTTTGAAAATTCATATACAATTGAATCTGAAGCACACAAAAGGTACAACTACTCCATCATCAGGACATGATCAGTTTGTGAATAGCTCACTCTGAACACACCTTAAATCATCGGAAACTAGGTTCATCCACTCTGTTTGTTATTGATTGACACACGTTTGTTCATAGAGTGACACACGTTCCTCCATAAGGTGACGCCGACATAGAATGACACAGCCATAAAGGGACACAGGTTTGTCCATAGAGTGACACACAATTGTTCATAGAATTACACAACCATACAATGACACACGTTTGTACATAGAGTGACACGAGTTTGTACATCAAGTGACACACGTTTGTCCATAGAGTGACATAGACTGTTTTCACCCAAAAAATTAATCTCAAACCTAGTGTCATTTTATTAAAACATGAAGGACAGAGAAGAACTTACTTCCTCAAAATCAGGTCACCAAGCAACCATAAAAGGATAGAGTGACACAAGTTTGTCGATAGAGTGACACAACCATAGAATGACACAATTAGTATCCTGCGTTTAACATAGAATGACACACGTTTGTTCATACAATGACACAAGTTTGTCGACAGAGTGACACAACCATAGAATGACATAATTAGTTTCCTCCTTTTAACATATAATGACACACGTTTGTCCAAAGGATGACACAATTAGTTTCCTGCGTGTAACATCGAATGGTTTGCTAATAGAGTGACACAAGTTTGTCCTTAGAGTGACACAGGTTTGTCCATAAAGTGACACAAATTTGTCCATACAGTGACACAAGTTTGTCCATACAGTGACACATGAGACATAAAATTAAACCTAGTGTCATTTTATTCTTCAGTAATTGTCATTGTATTTTCCACGAAATCTAAAAATCTCAAAACTACAAATTTAATACTAAAATTAGATCGTTCAACTCATATTCGAAACATAGTGTCATTATACTGTTAGGTTGGTGTCATTGTATTTTCCATGAAATTACAAATCCAAAAATCTAGAATCACACGAACAAACAAGAACAAATGAATGAACAAATCAAAAATCAAAATAGGTCACGTATATAGATTAACAAAATCAAAATTCCGCAAAGATTACATAAAATCGAAAAAAGTAAGATCAAAATGTAAAGAATACTTACCTAGAATTTTGACATCATCAGCACACAAATTAATTGAATCAAAATTTCGTGATGAATAATCTCGTCTCGATCTTTATACAATAGCCGTTACTAAATCCGATCGAATCGAACAAATCGAGATCGCGATTTCGCCTGATTTTACCATCATCTTCTCGATTCAAGAACCTGATTTTAAGCGTTCTTCATCATTGATCTAAATTCGCAGTGATTCTATGTAAATTCGAAACCCAAATTTGAGAAATTTGATAAATTTTTGTAAGTTTTTTGGGGATTTTGGAAGAGAGAGAAAGAGGAGGAGATGAGAGGAAGAGGAGAGAGAAAGTGAGTGAAGAGAGTGACGGGAATGAAGAGGGAAGGCTGCTATCTCTGTTTTTTTTTCTTTTTTAATTAATGCGTATAATACGCGCGGGTGTCATTGTATGTGACATTCTGTGTCACTCTATGGGAGTGCGCAGTTCTCACGCGAGCATTAGTTCGCACCTGATCTCGCCTATATATATATATATATATATATATATATATATATATATATATATATGGGGCCTATCCAGTGAGAAGTGGTAATTTGGTGACAAGTGAGAAGTAATCTCAACCATTGATTTCGCATAACTGCAGTAACTAAACTGCATAACTCCAGTCGTAACTCCACTAACTAAAACTCTTAACTCCAGTCACCTAACTATACTAACCAAATTGTCTAACTCCAGTAAACTAACATCATAAAGTAAATTGTCTAACTCGAGTATTATTATTAATTTCACCAAATTCAACGAAAATTCATTAACTCTAACGTAACACTATTAACTCCACTACCTAAATCACGTAACTCCGACTTAACTCCACTAACTAAATCGCATAACTCCAACTTAACTCCACTAACTAAAACATGTAACTCCAATTTAACTCCACTAACCAAAACACGTAACTCCGGTTTAACTCCACTAACTAAATTGCATAATTCCAACTTAACTCCACAAACTAAAACACGTAACTTCAGCTTAACTCCATCAATTTAAACACGTAACTCCATCATTTAAAACACGTAACTCCATCATCTAAAACACGTAACTCCAACTTAACTCCGCAACTTCAACATGTAACTCCAATAACTCCTCTAATTAAAACACGTAACTCCAATTAAATAAATAAAAAAAATCAAAATTTACCAATTTCTCTCTCCTCCCACGCACACCACCCAACCCCCTCCCCGGCCACCACCGCGTAGTCCCCCCGATCACTCTTCTGGCACCACCTCACTCTGACCGGAAACCGACGGCGAACCACGCCTAGAACACCATCGCGCCGCCACCATCCCCGTCCCCGTCGTGTCCTTCTCTTCCCGTTTACTTCCACCGCATCGAAAATGAGAGGGTTTAGCGAGAATTGGGGCAAAAATGTGGGGTAAGATTGCTGGAGGTGCCGATCGACGGCGAAAGGCAACCACGGCGGCCGGATCTGACACAAAAGAGAGCGAAAAGAGGGAGAGAGGAGGTGGTTTATGCGGTTGAGTGATGTTCGAAATGCCTTTGATTCGCGGAAAAGAGTCGCCGGAGTAAGTAGAGTCGGCCTCTGTTGTCGGCTTCGGCGATGGTGATTGTCGGCGGTGGCTGCGGTGGCTGCGGCGGCTGGCGGTGGCTGCCGGCAGTTGGGGACGGGATAGGGAGAGAGGAGAGGGATGAGAGGAGAGAGAAAATGCGTGTGATTATGATTTTGGGGAAGTTTTTAGTTTGTTTTTCTTTTCTTTTTTGATATAATATAGGCCATTAGATCAATGTAAGATGGAGGGTTGAGATTACTTCTCACTTCTCACGAAATTAGCACTTCTCATTTGATAGATTTCCTATATATATATATATATATATATATATATATATATATGAGGAGCTGCACACAAAATTGCGGACATACATAAATTTAGAAAAATCGAGGAAAACAAAAAAGAAAAAAAAAATAAGAACGAAAGATTGTCATACGTACCTAAAAGACTTTTCGGACTGAAAAAAAAGTAAGAGGGAAGTTGTCTAATGCTGGAGAAGACAAATTCAGGATTGATCTGAGCGATCCCTACTCATATATATGAATCTGCATACAATTTAAAAATGAGACAATGACGATGCCGATGACGATGAGACCGCGTGGTGATAGTAACGGTTATAAACTATGGAAACTAAAATCCATGACTTTAATCCAATTGATGTATGAGTAGTTCCAATTTGATAAACTCATAATGGGCATACAACTCATAAAGGCCGAAGATTAAACAGAGTATTAATAATAAAGAAAAAAATGGATCAAAAGATAAAAAAAATATATAAAATTTAAAGACTCACCTCGTGAACCCACAAATTCTGCAACTCTGTTTTGACTTTTGACAGTTTGAGGTGCCTGCAAAAGTGCAATAAGATAGCAAAGAATGCAGAGTTCAAAGGTTTTGGATTCAACAAGAATTATTATGCGGTGTTGACCTTTTATATTAGCGGAGATTGTAGATTGGGTATAACCCTAGAGTATTTTGATGTTCGGTTAAAATGCATATCTTTTTTTAAATTAGATAAAAAAATCATATAGTATTATTTTCTCATACTATATCAAAAAAACAAAATACGAAATGTTTTAGTTAACGAAATTATATTATTTTCTCTACAATTTACGAAATTATATTGCTTGTGAAATTATAGGGTGGAATATTCTGTGTTTCATTTTTCAGATTTCACGCGGTCAATATTAAGATCTGTTAGGAAAGTTTGGATTTTCTCAGGTTACATTGTAGGATTTTGAAGAATTTTGTCAGATTATATTGTAGGATTTCACACTTTAATTATCGTTATTTTTGGAAGTTTCCGATTTGATTAGTAAGAATATTATGATTTTTGCAATTTTTATGGTAATGATTTTATTTGTTTCCGTGATAGGACAGTCTGGATTTTTTTCGTACAGTTATGCAAATTGTTTATGGTAATGATTTTTATGTGTTTCCTTTTTATATCAGACTTTTCGACCTTTGCTATTTTTATAAAAGATTTCACATGATACATTTGGAATATAACATTTAATTAAGGTAATCAGCATTGTTTGGATAGATTTGCTTGCCGAAAATAGTGAATGATGACATGAGCATTGACGTGTCGCTGATGTCAATAATGATGTGGACGGCCCGAGAAAGCTTCAAATGTACCGGTAATTATATTATATAATTATATTATACTAGTTTAATACCCGTGCAAAATTGCACGAGCTGTTATATGGGATTGTTATGAAATTTATCTTAATTATACATGATGTCAGGAGTAATTTATTATGATTGAAATTTTGTCTTAAAATAAATTATATAAGACACACAAATTTAGATTTCAAAATCTTTATTAACTTAATAACTCAACTCTCAACTTGATCCCACTTGTCCTTTATAGCCCATGAACCCGATTTTAGTATCTATGTCCTGTTACGACCAACACATTTTTGAGTCAAACCCTACCTGCCCATTGACACATCCTTCAAGACAAATTAAGAGTAATATTATTATACTGTATACTTCTCGATTCACTGTGCTCTTCATATTTGAAGACAAAAATAAGCCCATAAATTATTAGAAAAATTTAAAAATCATATAGTAACTCGGGATCTCATTCTCAATGCCATTATTATATGATACTTTATAGTCGATTATTTGAAGTTATAAGTATGATTAAAATAATATTATTATATTGTATATTTCGTCCATTCATCTACACTGCACTATTTATTGTGATCGATATCATGCGATAGAAGGTAAGAGAGTAGGAGAAGGCGATTTGATCAAACCCGCTTTCGGGTAGTAAATACGTTTTGTTTGACCTGAACCTATTTCGATCCCCATATTTGTTGAGTGAAACCAAGCGTGAGTTGCTGACCAAAATTGACCTTTAATTTCACGAAGACCAAATTATGTTCAAGTTAAGCCCAAAAACGCATTAAATTAATATACTATAATTCAAGTTTAAGTTAATCATTAATTCTAGACCGTTTTATCTTATGAGACCACTCCATACAATGTTGTTTTAAATTAAGTGTTAGATTTAAAACTTAGGTACATAAGTCGCCATGAATCAGCGTAGTCAACTTTGTAAATCAAACGCACAAGTCGTCGTCATCATCATCATCACTGGTCACCCCTAGTCTAATAGGACGGCTGCATCAGAAGCGATGCAACCGTGGGATTAGCCATTTGAATTTTAGCAATAAAGGAGTGAAATTCCCATGAAAATAGCTAATTGTATTGTTTTCACACAAAGTCTTGCAAAATACGGTCTCACAATAATTTATTGAGAGACCATTATACTGTGTCATCAAGTGATTACTTTTACGTTGCTTGTAACAACTACTTTTACATTGCTTGTAACAACTACTTTTAGTGATCGTATTAATATATTATTATAAATCAAATTATCTACCAATAATTTTAGTGATCGTATTAAAGTAACCCATTTGCAAATCTTAGATTAAGCGTCAGTGTTCTTACCCAAAAACGATTACTAAAAGTAGTATAATGATCACTAATTATATAAGCGGGGTCACGATGTATATAACATGGTAGGCCTCTCAATAGATTAAGCGTCAATGTTCTTAACTAAAACGACTATTATATAAAGGCAAATATATAGAGAAAGCTTTTTTTAAATGCGAAAATATAGAGTGATTAGTCTGATCTGTTTTCTTACTAATTTTTCGTCTTTTTTTTTTAATTTATTCTCATAAAATTAGGAAATAATAAAATCATCCCTAAATTCAAGCTTTTTGTTAAAGACTTCACCAAAATCGTGCATTATGCTAATGATTGATATCCAAATTTAGATCTATACTGCGTCAATAAAGTTAAATTAAAATCGTATAGAATCTTCTGGCTTATGCCATCTACAGTTAACAACAAAACACATAAACCACACCAAATTATGGGCAGTAGTTGTATCACTGATACACAATTATGGGCACAGTAGTATCACTGTATTAGGCTCTAGTGAACCATGATGAACTTCACCGAGTATCAAAGTATGAATTCTCCGCTTGCATGAACCTGTATGTTTACACCCTTGTCGTACTCGTCGTCCTCATTGTTTTCTTCTTTTGATCTGCATCTTCAGTTCACCTTCTCCATTCTATTCCCCTCCCCGGCAAGTCTTGCCACATACAAAGTTGAAATCCTCGCTTCATCTATAATTTAGAGTGTTTTCAGAACATAGTCTAAAATTTTGTATTGAACATGCGTAATTGTCTTCGATAAAATAAAAAACAACACCATTGATGACGACGGCGATGAGAACAATGGCCACCAATCTGTCGGAATTGATCACACAAACTTAACGCTGATACATGAAACAAAACAGAATATTGACAAAAATTTATACATCGCAAGAATTATTCAGAGTAATTGTCTGTCAATAGAGATCATATCAACTTTAAACACAACAATTACAACATATCAAAATTCAACAAATATACATCGCAAATGTACGGGTGTTAAATTGAATTGAATGAATCAAGCAATACAGAAAAATGAAAGGATATGACTTGAGTTCTCTGATGTTATATTTATAGTAGGAACGAATGGAGGATTCTTAGGGTTTGGGCTCGTTTTTCCGCCGAGAATTAAACATCAAAGATGAGACCGTGTGTGTGATTTTTTTTTTATTTAGCGAAATTTACAGCAAATATCAAGTCAGTTTTGGAATGGTTTGATTTATTAGTTAAATGATGCTTATTCTAAAGATTACATTCCCTCTAGCACATATCCACGGTTTATATGGTTACCTTATAGGAAAATTTAGATTCTTTAAGATTACGTTTGTAAATTTAATTGATTTTATTTATGGGTAATACCTTCTGTTACTGATATTTTTTGACATTTTATGATTCTTAAAATTATTTATTATTTTTATTGAATTTATTCATGGAAAATGACATATATTGACGACAATATGTTGTGTGTAAAATATATTTTTCGTAATTCTCGATTTTATTGAATTTATTTCCTAAAATAACTAAGCGTATATGTGAACATAATATTTAATTTAATTTTCTATAAACATCGATTTTATTTAATTATTTTCGGAATATATTCAATAACTTTATTTACGAAACCATTGTATATTTGATATATGCCGTGAGTTTTTTTTGGAAATTATTTGATTTAATTGCACCGCTTTTTTATGGTAAAAATTACACGGATGATGTCATCGGTGACATGGTGATGATGTCACAGGTGATGTGGGCGGCTTAAAATGCTTCTAAATCTACTGCTATTGTATTTATATATGATACTAGTTTAGTGACCCGTGCAAAATTGCACGGGCTGTCCTATGAGGTAAAAAAAACTTTTTTATACTCCAATATTAGATCATAAACGTATTTTGTTGGTCAAATTAATAGACGTGTAGAAATGTTTTTTTTAAAATAGGAAGTCACGATGTTAAATGTGTCGAAAGTTTAAATCATATGGTAACTGTCGGGATCCAACCCATTTCGAGGTAATAAACATATTTTTTTAATTAACCCGTATCCTATATTGACTTCAACTTGTTTTTGACCCGCATATTTATGGGTCAAACTGACCGGAGTTGTAGACCCGACTTGACCATTCACCAAGACAAAATTAAGATGGTTTAACCCTAAAATGTATCAAGATATATCACATAATAAATCAAAAATTAATTATAATCTTGTGGCTGTTTAAACTTTGAAAATTATAAGTATGATTGAAATTTTGTTTAATATGGCGCAAGATGTATCTTTTACCCATATTTTGACCCAACTCGATACGATCCCATATATTTTACATATTTCTTCAACTCGTATTACCAGATCCATCCATTTGACAGTTTGACATGACATATGTATACTTGTTCACCCGTATAATACCAGCTATATGTATTCACCTGTGCAAATTAAAATTAAACTCTTTGTTATATGATATTCACAATAACTTTGTTTTATGCTACTTCCTTTGTCCCACTTCAAACACCATGTGGGGCATGGTCAAACCCGATCAAAATCGGGTTGAGTCAGACCAAAACAATGGGTTAATAGCAAGAACCGGATCTGAACCGGTAAGAGCTGGGCGGTTCACATGCCTAATTTGTTGAAAGCGGCGAATCATACGGAAAAAATAATGAAATTCT
Source organism: Spergularia marina (assembly GCA_963680865.1). NCBI lineage: Eukaryota > Viridiplantae > Streptophyta > Magnoliopsida > Caryophyllales > Caryophyllaceae > Spergularia > Spergularia marina. The sequence goes on along the minus strand of OY804552.1, from coordinate 17,446,752 downwards.
AATCATAGCAAATTCCTAATTTGCTGTTCAAAAATCATGGGACAAAATAATTCTTACTATTTATTTAGGTATAATAAATATGAATTGAGATCCCTTTGAGTTGAAAATTAACTCTACATGGTAGAGTTTTCACAAAAATAGAATATTAACTCTATCATGTGGATTTATTCCTTATTTTCAAAAATACATTTTAATTTATATTCATAGTAAACTCTACAAACTCTATGGAAAAATAAATTTAGGGGATCTCAATCCAATAAATACAATTTAAAAGATTTCATTTCGGTTTTATAAACGGAATATACCTTTTAGATTCTATATTTACTGATGTACTTTTCATGAGGTTCAACCTAACCCGACATAACCTCATGTTAACTTTACCAGTATTTAACCCGTACTTGTTTGCCAGAGTGAAATTGCACTGGCTATTGTATATTATTAGCGATAACTCGTTTTATATTATATGTTTTTTAATTTGATATAGACATTGTGTATTAAAATTAAAAAATTAAAAACTTACATTAGTATATACATTTACATTATAAGAAAACATGATACGAAGTTAGACATGTACAAAAAAAAAATCAAATGACATGAACTCACTTTTCATTTAACTGAGCTATCTATTATCATAATCATGTTTCTATGTCGAGTAAGGGAGTGAGCCATACTAAACCAAATGTATTTTGACATATGTTTTTCGGTTAACTAACCCGACCCGTAATAATTGAGTAAGAGTAACCTTAAAATAATTTATTATTCGAGTTAGCTAATAACTTCCTCTAGATTAGAGTGAGAAGACAGCACATGATTATCAAAATTGTGTACTACAATAAATAGCTTTGTTGCATTTTGTCATCACTCATGCACAAGTTGTAATTCGATATCCGTAACATAAGAAAAGTCGTTTAGATTATGATCACGACATATGTCATATGTGTGTAATCGACGGTGGTAGCTGGCGACAATGACGTGGTTTGATAAGTTTGAGAAATTAAAGTAGATTTTAATTTGTAAGAGATTGTCTTCATTTTGTACCCACCCCATACATGGGTATCTTGGCAAGGCGATATATAGTTATAATTAAGGTAAGGTTACATACATGTGCGATTATTATGACGTTAGCTAATGATCAACATAGTACTGAAACTCCACAATGTGTCGAGCCCCTTAATTCCAAAGCTCTCTTATAATCGCAGACTCATAAGCTCCATCTGAACTTCGAATACAAAAATAATTTTACATATACTTGACTTGACAAATACAAAATTTTAAAAACTAAGAGTAATATTGTAAAAGAACACAGTGTACCGCACATATACATGAAATTTTCTACCTAACTGCACCAAGCCAATCAAGATTATCTCCTAGGGTTTGCTGAACGTTCAACGAATTCTTTTTTTTTTTTTTAACTCATTTCTCATAATAAAGCCAACAATTTACATATTGGCCTGGCCATATATATATTTTTTAACTCTCTCTCGTGTCACATATTAGGACGATTTTTAATCTCTCTTGTAAACTCAATTTCCAGTAAAGGTTTGGGATGCAATGGAAATGAATGTGTGTTGATATCCTGTTATACTGGTAGGAAGAGATGTAAAGTTCATAAAACCCTAGAAAATAATTGAATCCTCATAATGATTTTTTTTTTTCAAAATTTCGGCCAAAAATATGTCACAAAATATTTATTTTCCTTCAATATCCGTAACCAATGGAGAGTATCACGGTAATATATAATATATGGTATATTTGGAAAATATGATTTGATTCTCAAAGGAATAAAATGATATATATGATAAATGTGGGGTGTAATTTCAGAATAATATATATGATTGATTGCAAAGAATATGTTAATTGTATCTTTTTCTAAGTGTATGACAGGTTGGAATATTTCATATTTCATTTTACATTGGTACAATATTTTTTATGCGTGTGAATATATCAGGGAATTAAATATTTTCCCTTTTCTAGGTAGATCTTGTTAAATTAAAAAACGGGTAGATTTTATCAATTATGGAATATGTCACTTTTACTTGAGATTTTATTGCCTAAAATATTGAATGTTGACGTCAGCTATGACGTGACGCTGATGTCACTGCTGATGTGGACGGCCTAAGAAGTTGCTAAATCTACCGCTATTGTATTTATATATGATATGATATATGATATAGTATTTTATTGACCCATGCAAAATTGCACGGGCTGTTGTAATGGACAAATATATAGATAATGGTTAGAGATTAGTATAAACCAATATCATTTTATTGCTAATATCATTAGTGAACTACACAATGATTTTTTTTTCATAGCATTAAAAAAAAATTTGAATGAATGAGGCAATTTTAAATTTTTGACCCGGTTGAAACTGTATTTTGACGTGCTTGCTATGTGAACTAATCCATGTACTTAACCCGTTATTCAACCAACCCATTTTAAAGGTCATCGTAAGAATGGTGATTTATTAATGTTGTGACTTGTAGTGACCCACGTATCTTATCTCAAACTCGATCCGACCCGTTGATAAAATTTGGCCCTTAATTAACACAAATCACCCTAAGTTTATAGCAAACACTTATTAAAACGACCTCTACTTAGCTTGAGTTTGTATCAGATGTGACTTGTTTACCCTTGAGTGTGGAATAGTAACTATACTAAAAAGATTATTTTGATTATAAAAAAACTACAAAACGATGTATTTTTCAACCTTAAGTGCAATGCTTATACCATGCTGTTGATTAATTTATAAGTGATGACGATTGAACACAAATACACTAATTTCATTTCCATTGATCAAATGATGCAGAAAAAACAACGACCTTTAGTTAATCTAATTACAATGTTACCGATGGCTAGAATTATGCTAGAATCAAATAAAAAAAGATATGAACAAAATAAAAGGTATGTTCTTAAAGGATCAGTTATGTAGAGAGTGCATGGGAGTAGAAGATCGAACTAGTAATAAGGATGATACAATCTTTGCTAGTATGAAATTATTGTTTGTTGTTGTCCTTTTATATTGGTAGGCTAAAGTGTGAAATTGGTATAACCCTAGAATCTTTGCGAAAAATATGCTACTTATTATTATTGGTAATTTAATCATGTGTAATTGGATTTTTTTTATACAAATTCTAGTATTCACGGTAAATTTTTTATTTTCTTTCTTTCTTTCAAAAAATTGTAAAGATTTTACCATTTTATTATTATAATTTCGGTATGATTTTACATAGTTTCTTAAATTTTAATTTTGTGTAACTATATTTTATCGTAGATTAAAATTAGTTATGGAAATTGACATAGTTTCTGCAGATTTTCTTTTTGTTCATGGTAATTGATATTTTTTTTCGTTATTTTTAAAGATTTGATTACTTTTCTCATAAATTTATTTTATTTGTTTACATTTTTAAATAATTTGGCCCATAATTTATGGCATTTTTATCAACCGTCAGTATATTTATTATATATGATTTTAGATTCTTCAGATTATATTTTCTAAAAATTAAATCATTTTATTTCATTCCAAAAATATCAGCCACATGATATAATTTAAAATATTTGATTCTTTTTTTATAAACAGAATATGCCATTTTGATGCATATTTTTGCCATATTTACCGGTGATGACGTCAGCTATGACATGGCGCTGATGTCAAATCTGACGTGGACGGCCTAAAATGTTTCTACCGCTATTGTATTTATATATATATATATATATATATATATATATATATATATATATATATATATATATATATATATATATATATATATATATATATATGATATGATGCAAAGAAGAAAAATTGATCTTGATGATGTTGGATGTTGGCTGAATTTTGAGAGAAAATGGAGGATATCTCTTAATTCTCTCTCCAATTTTTGTGGTGTAAAAATGATGTATGTCTTGTGTGTTTGACCATTAAATCCTAGTTTATATACTAGTGGTAATCCAAATTAGCATTTTTTCCCTCACCAACTATAGTCCTTAACATCTTACAGTGTATATTACAATTTGGGTATAATTCGTACACTTATTTCTTTAAATGTTTGTTAATTATGATATCATTATGTAATAATTAATAATTACATCATTTTAGCCAAAAGTACAACTCTTTGTAATTTAAATAGCTAATTGTCATTTTTGACAATTTACACAAAAACCATAATTTATTCGACGTGAGTTCTGAACTCGTCGAACACTATTCGTTGTATTCAATTAGCTCTTTAAGTAAAACATTAGGGTTTATATTATATTATATTAAATAAAAATATAATATCCATAAGAGAAACTATCTCTATATGTGTGACAGAGAGCGATTAGTGAATTATCGCTGTCAAACGACAATAACATCAAACTCTAGCTAGTCAGCTAACCGTTATCGATTTACGTTAATTTAATGACTTAGTATATTCAATGTTTCCCAGGTTTATTCCTAATTAGATCTAGTTAGTCAATGCATTATTGTCGGATGACACCTACTAGAACAAATCTTTGTCCTCTTTAATGTGAAAAACACTTTCCATCCTTAGAGCACTTGAACATTTCCACCCTTAATAATCATTTACATGTGCTCAGGCTCTATACACAAAACTCTTATAATGCCTGCTAATTTGCTTAATATATCCAGCACGTAACAAAACACAATTACACCCATAATTTTCATTGCCAAACATTTCAACATTAAGGACTTGAAACATAACATCTTAGATGACCTATGGTGCATTTTTTGTTTAAGGTTGTTGATGAGTGGCCCGTACACATATTAGAGTAAGGTATGGTCGAACAAGATGTATACCTAGATACCGGAAAGGAAATGATCTTTCCTTAAACTGTGTTCACTCTAGTATGAGATACCTTAATCTATCATGAACCCTCCCCCATATGGTAGGATTGGCATAAGACCTGGGAGTGCAGTAAATTTGCTTAAACAATTTGTAGCAACCTTGACAAAATGGAAATCCCTCTTGTAAAGATCATCTGGTCATTTGAAAATACTAAGTTCATGAGTTTGGATCTTTCTAATTTATTAGGTAACTTTCTTATAATGGTTAATTCATATGAAAATCGAGAACAAATGTGTAAAATGATAAATCTTATTCATGCATTACATGGAGACTCATAGCATATGAAGAGTGCTCAATTAAGTAAGAATTTTAGAGTACAACAAATGATGACACTATTTTTTTTTCTTTGATTTTATCTTAGTTTATTGGTTTGAACCAGACATAAGATAAGAATAATCTCAAAAATTTTAAGAAAAATGCATGGTGGAAGTCTTTAAAAGATAGATATTTCCATAAAAGTTATTATCCTATCCCTACAGGTTATTGTATTTAGGAAATAACTTGGCATAATAATTATTGATGTGACACTTAATGAGAACAAATATTTATTAATTAATACACACCCAAAATCAAGATATATTGAAGTTGGCTACAACTTTATTTTTACAATGGTTTTTCGTAAGGTTCAACGTGTCTTCTATATTTGGCTTAATCTCATATTTTTATGATATCTTAACTGATATTGCTCAGTTTAGCTTGTCAGGAAATCATCTTTGTTTTCATTCCTTTTCTTTGTTCATATTTTTTTGTGGTTATTCAATTTAGAGTTCTTCCACTACAAAAGATCGAGTATGATGAATTCATCTATATGGTTTAGCGAAGGTGCCTCTAATGATATAATCATAGCCTGCCAAGGAGTTTTCACGCATAGCACGATATTCAATGGTGTTTTCATGTCTTTATCATCACTTGTCTTATTTCAAATTGGTTTGCTACTACTTATCTATAGAATTACGCGATTCTTGCTCAAACCTCTCAACATGTCATATGGTTCACATTTGATAGTAAGTTATTCTCCCTTTATATTTTATAGATGCTTGGAAAAATAATTTAAATTTTATTTTTAGAAACTTTTTATGCATGTATATTAATGAAGACATTTTATCTAATATTTTACGTGGCTTTGAAATTACAAGCTTTGATTTGGCGGACTTTTATAAATTTATATTTCATAATGTGTTAGAGGAGTCTGTATCTTTTTCCAAAATGGCATTTTAAAGCTTCTAGCGAAATCTTGAAAAAACTTGCTATTTGAAACAAGAAACATCGATGAAGAATCCTCTACTCTCAGCGTACTATCCTCATCCTAACGAGCCTCCATTTGGTCAGAGTATTTCTAGGGTTAAGGAAATCATGTCGGCAACTTCGGAGGGATCAGTCCCTTGACATACTACCTGAAAAAGCACGAACGGCGACCTACACCTATAAAAAAAAGGTGTAAATGGCATGAAAACAAATTAAAAAAAAAAGATGAAATGAATCAAATCACCACAACGTGTTTACATTCAAATCCATAAACAATATACATAGTAGAATTTAGTGCCCTCTATTTTAGTTCCCTATATCAGTTTCTGAAAGATATATGTTAAAAGTCTTACTTTGTACATTAAACTATTTGTGCTTTATCGTTAATCACATATTGTAAGTTTAATACATTAGTAACATACGTGTGTCGTATGATAGTGCAAGAAAGTAAAGGTCTTGGTTTTTCTACTCCCTATAACTTTGAGGTTTGACATAATCACCCTCCACAGCCTTGGCCTTCTCCAATCATCACTCAACTGCATCCACCAACCAACTATCTTGTCCACCACTACTTCTCCGCATCTTCCCTAATACAACCACTACTTAATCGAGTATAAACCTACCAACCTAAGAACCATAAATATATATTGAAATCAATCGTATTATAATGAATTAACCATGAACAAATGACCATCCCAATACCCATCATGAATCACCACCTCAAGATCACCCAAAATGACTTAATTAGTGAACCTATTTTTTCACACATCACTCATAATAAAAGAAGGCAAAACTGACATACGTTTAACATATACGTCAATAAACTTTATCATGTAGTAAGTTTGATTTGATAGATTGGTTGATCGAATTTGGATATCAGAGTTGTGGTATTAAAAAACTAGTGGTGGAAGAGCGACACATATTTGAAGGAGAAAATGATGTATGTGAGAATGATATTATAATGTCAGGTAAATGACGGACAAGAATGAGGGGGCTTCCATAATTTTGAAGTGATGGGTGGCTATTGTTTATCTCTTCGATTAACATAAATGTGGTAACCGATTAATTTGAATTGTTTGGAATAACCCTATACCACATAGTATACAAGATGTTTTGTATTTTGTTGTAAGCTTAGTACACTTATAAGAAAATTAAAATTAGTTATAAAAATCGGAAAAAATATTTTATCCTTCTTTGTTATTTGACCTTTCATATATATTTTCTCTTATATGAATATAAGAAACATTAATATGATCTTGGAGTGCGAAAAGACAGTTTGCCAACCTACTTACTTCTATATAATTATAGTTTTGTTATCGCGTTCTCAATTTTGGCCAAACCCTGTTTAGTTTTTTTTTGTAACTACTGGTTTCCCACTAAAGTTTTCTAATTTGTTGTTTCATTCACGAGCCTTTTTTAAAACTCCTTGCTTTTCTCTTTCCACACTGTATTTTTGTACATGCTCTTTCGTTTGACCTCCCTTCCCATAGCATACTAATTTTTTGTGATTTGTACTTGTTTTTTTCATATGCAATCTACTATCTCGTCTCACTCCATTACATAAAGTCTACAAGATTTAGGATCTTCTAAATTCCCCTATAGTCGGCAAATTACTTATCCTCCCACAAAATCTTCAAATGATAACAACTTAGAACTTAGAATGTACAATGAATATCTTTTAATATAAAGAATTACTAAGCAAATCCCAGCGAAACGCTAAATAGAGGCAATCAAAGAGGAAAAGACAGAAGCATTGCATTATTTTGTAAAAATAGATCGAAAATGACTAATTAAGCTAATCAAAAGAGATGGCTTGCAATGAGGATGCAATGGCAAGAAGGTGACAAATTAGGCGTAATAGTGTTTGGAGGATGAGGAAATATACTCCCTTCGATTCTTTAGATTTGCCCCATTTTCCTTTTTTGGATGGTGCAATAGATTTGCCCCATTTCTATTTTTGTGTGACATTTGTGTAGGGATAAGTCCATTTTACCCTTCATTAAAGGTTTGACAAACCCATGTGCATATGAAACAAATACCCTTTAGTGTAACAAACTAACGCTACCCCACTGCTATTAAACTTTGTGCCCAAATAAAATGGGGCAAATTTAGAGAATCGGAGGGAGTAGTAAAGCTGTTATAACTTGTAGGTAATCATTGGTATAAACATAAATTTTTCATGATCTATATAACTTATATAGTATTATGTCTAGAGGAGGTACATCGACAGCTCGGAACGGTTCGGGGTTGGCTAATTTTGATATTGGGTGACATGTACAAAAGTTACAAAACTTGGTTTATTATATGTTTCACAAAATTCATTTTCTTGGATGTCGAAGCCGTACAATGAGAATGTAGTCGTCCATCTAGTTAAATTAAACTAAGGACAACGTGAATTTTTAGTTAAATAATAGCTCTTTAAAATAAGAGTGGAATAGACGGGACCATAGTTATAGTTATATTTACTATCTATTTTAAATTTGTAACAAGTGGTGCAATTATAACTTCTTCTACTACAGAAAACTTCGAATATATTCATATTTAACTAATTTTCCGAATAGCCTTACATATCACTTACTGTTATAGTTCTTTTTTTTTCCATATTTTTCCAAGAAGCTTATTCCTTGAAGTTTTTTGTTTAATGATTTCATTTGTTATTTGTTGTTTTATTTGGCAGGCTGGTATTCTTGTTGGGATATTGTTCGGGGTGTTTGTTGGTAAGCAAAAGAACACTAGCGCACAATTACTTTCCGTAGGGTCAATACTATCTAATCTTGGGTTCAACCTACATATATTTATGTTAGGAGTTGAGATCAATTTCAAGAAATTGAGAAAAACTAGCCGGAAGCCATTTATCATTGCATATTCTAGTGCGGTTGTTTCTGCAATACTATCCATTGTAACTTATTGGTTTACTAAAGACAATATATCTCATGACATTGATTCTGTCGGATTCTCGGCAATACTTCTAGTGAATGCAACAAATTACTTGGTGAATACATCTAGCCACATTAATGATCTCGGCATTAGCAACTCTAAGTTAGGACATTTACTTGCCTCATCATCCATGGTCGTCGACATGAGTACTTTGGGAGTAGTTTATGTCATAGTAAACATTATTATTCCTTTATCTAAAGGAGGGGCGAGTGTACTCCAATGTCTTGTTATTTTCTATTATGTACTATTATTGATGGTGATCAGACCACTAATTATACACATAATTAGTCTAACACCTGAAGAAAAGCCCATGAAGCAAGTCCATTTCGTCTCTATTATTATGATTGTTCTTGTTCTTGCAAGTGTTGGTGAAAGTCTTGCACAAAAGTTTTCTCCTTTCTTATTAGCATTAACTTTACCAGAAGAGCCATTAGCTACAATTTTCTCACAAAAGTTAGATACCTTTGCATATGATATTTTGTATCCATTTTATATTGTATGGCGAGGTATGAATATGACGTTACACTTGGAGAGGAAGTTATTAGAAGGAGTTATGCTGATTTTAGTAATGGGTTATGTTGGCAAGTTTTGTGGCAGTTTCATTTCAGCATGGTTTATGGACATTTCATTTGCACAAAGCATTACATTGTCTTTTGTTATGTCTGCGAGAGGAGTTTTGGATATTGCTTTACTTCAAGATTCATTAGATAAAAAGGTAAAGATCTAATTCATAATATTGATTTTTATCTACCTTAGTTGATGCCATACGTTTAATTTTTTATTTTAATTCTTCTCTATAAGTAATGAAAATTTTATTCTTTAGAAAAATGTGATTTGGCATATATTTTATAAACTTTCATACATATGATCAAATGAAAACAACCAAGACAAATATAATAATCATAGTTAATGTTAAGGACAAATTTTGGTGCATACCTTCACTTTTTAAGATTGCAAGTACATGACCGTTTATAATTAATAAAAATAAAAGGGTTTTTCTGTCAGACCACGACTAATAAAACAAGTTTTTTGTCAGACTACACCTAATAAAACATATTTTGTCAAACCACAGTTAATAAAATCCATTTTTTTGTTAGACCACACCTAAATACCTAATGTAGACTTCCAACCTTCATCCACCCATTGCCGCTTTTTACCCACCCTGCCGGCCTTAACCACCTCATTGCATCCCCTATAGCCACCCCATTGCCTCCCATAACCCACATTCTTAACACATGACTTATTCCCCCTCCATTCATAACACTTTCTCTCTCTATCCCTAATGTTTTCTTTCTCTATTTCTTCAAAATTTCCCTTTTTTCAATCTATTTCATTACAAATTCATTCAAATGGAGGTACTTAAATTTATCTTGGAGCTAAAATCAAATTTGGGAAGGAAATTAAGTTTGAGGAATTGAAAAGGGAGGGGAAAAAAACACAATTTTGGTGGGTTTAATGTGGCTATGGGTGGGTAAGGGGGCGGTTATGGGTGGGTATGGGGGCGGGGGATGGGTGGCTGTGGGTGGGTAAGGGGCGGGGAAAGGTGGCTAAGGGGCGAAAGTCGTCATAGGTGTAGTCTGACAAATAAAAAGACCTTATTCGGTGTGGTCTGACAAATTTTGTTATATTAGGTGTGTTCGGGCAAAAAAAAAAAATTTAATAGGTGTGGTCTGACAAAAACCCAAAATAAAAATAAAAGTAACATTTTCATATGAAATGAGGTTGTCGAAGTGACATATTCCAATGGAAATTACTAAGCTATTCATGTAGGAATTTATGAAAGCATAATTTATTACACTTGGACTCTTATAAAATGTATGAAAATTGTGGCAAGTTTGCTGATATAAACGAAGAGATATGTGATGTGATTGAGTGTGCGAGAAAATCAAGTAGTAAAAGTTCAATGCGACACATTCTGATAAATAGAAGCGGAGTCGTGGGCAACACTTCAAAAATTATATTCAACTTTTTAAGTGATAGGATTAAATATGATTTAAGTCATAAAATCAGGACCTCAACTCTTTGAAAATTCTGAAATCAAGACCTCGTAACTTTTTTGATCGAAATGAGGACCTCAGTCCAATTAGGCGTCAAATTAATAACAGAGTTGATGCGAAGGACCTAAACTCTTCCTTTTTGTCCACTGACTCAACTGACACACTCTTAGCCTCGCCTCCATCTCTCATCTCTCCCCTCCAGGAAATGAATTGTATTTAAGACTCAAGTTGAGTCTCACCAATAAAGATACTCTTAGGAATGAGGTTCCATCGTGATACCATCTAAACCCGATTCCTAAATCAAACTCGATGCCGATATTTGAACCAAACGGGGCCTTAACATAATTCTCTTATTGTGAAAAACGGTCAGTTGTAATTTATTCTGTGAACAACCACCAAATAGAAGATAAAACATTAAGTAGAACCTATCTATTTTTTGACGAATAACTGGTCGATGATTCAATTTTCTTCCATAAATAAATTATTAGGACCCAATTCGATTTTTTTCACTACAATTTTAATTTTTCTTGCTCATGATATTATCATTATTCACCAATTACAAACTAAGACACATATCTATTGGTTGTGTATATATCTACTTTATAAAGATGAAAATAGGTTGTTAATGATTATGTGATTATGTCAGCGGATTTCTACCAAAAACAAAAATTGCTAATCAATTTGTCACGCAAAAAGTCAAACATGGGGATCTAATATAGAGTCTTAGTTTTATGAGGCGGTTTTACCGAAAAATAAATTAATAGATGCTTCCTTAATAAATGGGAAATATAATAGGTGATACATCTTTATATATATCATCACGATGTTGTCTAACAAGAATCACATAATGTATTTATTTTAGTAAAGAATGGATCTTTTTTTGCTAACTTGTCTTCATATCTACACTTGCAGTATGTGAACAAAACTGTCTATACTATATGCGTAATTCATGCTTTGTTTGCAATGGGCATCTTATTACCCCTCTCAAGATTCTTTTACAAACCTTCAAGCCAATACTCAACTATTGAACGTCGTAGTGTAATTGATTTTCAAGTGAACAAGGATACTCTTATGATATTAGCTTGCATTCACAAAGAAGATAATCTCCTTGGGCTTATGCGTCTGCTAAGGGTCAACCAGAGTACCGCAGAAACTCCTGTTTCCGTGATTGCCCTTCAGCTCTTCCAACTAACAGGCCGTTGTGCAATGCCAATCATGGCGCCCCTTCACGAAGTCTCAAACATATCAACTTTTCGCACCAATATTGATCGTTGTAACCGCATATTGAACTCATTCTTAAGCCTTGAGCGTGAGAATGGGGGGAGGACTCGTGCACAACACTATGTTGCAACATCACCATATTCTACAATGCATAATGATATATGCAACCTTTCTCATGAAAATAAAGTAGGCTTAATCATTTTACCGTTTCATATATGTTGGGACATTGATGGTACTATTATAGATTCTTCTACGTACATAAGAGAGGTGAACAATATGGTTCTAGATAAAGCACCTTGTTCGGTTGGGATTCTAGTCGATAGAAGATCTAAATCTAAACAACATGTCATAGATGAAGAAGTGTATTTGATCTCAATAATTTTTCTAGGCGGGGCCGATGATTATGAGGCTCTCGCTTATGCTAAAGTGTGTGCTAATCTTCCTAATGTGAGACTTGATGTTGTGTGGCTAAAGTCTCCCGTTGGTAAGAAAGAAAACAAACTAGATTACAAAGTATTAAAGAAATTTCGTATGTCATGCATGGATAATGAACGAATAACGTTCAGAGAGGTTGTTGTCTGTAACAGTGCAGAAACAATTCAAGTTGTGATGGCAATAAAGGACCAAGTTGATCTACTGATAACCGGCAAGCACCATAATCCAAACATTATCCCAATGTTAGGATTATCCAAAGGGTGGTCTGAGTATCCCGAGTTAGGGATACTTGGTGATATATTCGCTTGCCCGGATTCCAGGTTTTCACTTTTGATAGTGCAACAAGAACCACAAGGAGATTATGCATTAGATTTAGAGATAAATGACATCGATAATGTAAATTTGTAGTTGGACATCCTCTAAAACAAGCAACATAGAATAACATTTATTCATATCTAATGCATATAACAAAGAGTTATGATTTCCTATGTCCAATACTTTTTTGTATACGTTTTCTACACAGTTTAAAGTAGTTTTTCTCTGCATAGTTTTTAGACATTAAGAATTTTACCAAGTATATAACTTTTGTATCTTAGACCGTCTTCAAATTAATTTGTAATTTTTTATTTATTTTTCCAATTGATTACATATATAAGTATGTCCGTCCCGATGAATACCTTACCTTGAATTTGGGCACAGAGAAAAAAAAAAAAACAAGAGAACCAAAACAATTAACAACTAAAAAGTAAATGGAGAGTGATTGAGTAAATTGGAGATAACATGGTCATTTTACAACAAAAAAAAACATATGAGAAGTGACTTAAGAGAGGATTATTTTGTCAATTCGCAAGCCAAAGATGACCAACGGAACGAAAAAGTATGTACTTAGACGATCCGAAATCTAAAGGGTAAAGAATTGATCAGGACAGAGGAATATGTAAATTAATTTAGCAAATCCAATACATAAGGATTTGTACCGTTTACCACACTTGAATGTGATGCAATTCGTAACACCCCGTAAATTTTGGGATTATTATTTAATTAGGGTGTTACGTTTTTTGACTCATTTTAAAGTGTAGTCTCTACTTTGAGATTTAGGCATATTTACCTTTTTCGGGTCACTTTCCTAATCGGGCAGTTAATTGGCAAAATTACCAAAATACCCTTACTTATTCCCTCACCTTACCCTATACAAAAAGAAAAAAAAAGGAAACCCCTCTCCCTCAAAATCACGCACGCAGCAAGGAAGATAAAAGGAGAGAAGAAGAGAAAGAAAGGAGAAAGAGGAGGAGCAACGGCAGCCACCGCCCCACCGTGCGCCACCGCCGTGCACCACCACCGTCAGCCACCACCACGCCTATTCCCCTTTCACCCACTTGGTCCTTGATCAAGTGTAGTATGATTCTCACCCCTTTTTCCTCATAGACCTAATTAGAGCTTTTTGAATACATGTCTAATTGATGATTTAAAGCATGAATATCATTGTGGTATTGTGGTTGGTGTTGTATTTTTATTGTTTGAGGATCTAAGCATAATTTTATGAAGTTCTAAATTAGGGTTTATAATTTAGGGTTATGTATGTTTGATGATGATTTTATGGTCAGAATCGCATGAAATTTGAAAGGGTGACTTATTACGATATGGGTAACATGTAGTATAAATTTGGGAAGGTTTATAATGGTTTGATTGAGTTAAATAGCTTCTGTCCAGATCTGATTTTGCCCTATTTTTGGGTGTTATTGTGGATATTTTAAGTGTTTAAATGATTGAAAACGTTGTTAGTATGTTTGTGGAGTTTTGGTGAAAGTTTGGTGCAAATTGGAGTTCGATTGATTATCTTATGATCATATTTATGTTGGGGTTATCTTGTGTGTGTATTGTGGGATGTGTGGAGTATGGGTTGTAAGTACGACGTAGTTATTAGAGGATAACTACCTTGTGAATTGTAGTAATTCATTTTTGTACTTGACACTTGTTTAGGTGGTGACCTTGAGGAAGTACCTTTTGTGGACTTTTAACACCTTCCTAGCATTTGTAAGTGTTGAAGGTAAGAACGTTGATCTTATAAGACTTGAGCATGTTTTGTACCTTTTGTTCTCATAAGCCTAATCGTTCACTTCAACCGTCGTTGTATTCCTTTCATCTCATGTCTTTCACTCTTGGATCTCTTTTCATGCAAGTCTTGTTTCATGGCAATGCCAGTGTTCATTTGTTGATTCATATGTCGTTGTTTCCGGCTACGGCCGTTTATAAATCAAAAAGCGCAAGCACAAATAATGTACCTTAATGATAAATCAAAAGTGTATCGTACGAACGTGAAGATAAGTAAAACCCATCTAGAGGGGCGGACGTAGAAGCCGTCACCACACCACGCGGTTGTGGCCTTTGTTTGTACCTCTAATCAAGGTAGTATTGTGGGTTGGAGATCAGCTACCGAACCCCCTAATAGTCTTCCTCCTAGAGGTGGTTTCGTCCTACCGGCCCTCTAGTGAGGGGTGTGCACACTCGAGTCATTAGGTTGCGGTACTTGTAACTCTAGATGTGGTAGTCTTGGGGTAGGACCCTTGGCTTGTCTTTAGGGACCACTCGGAGGCCCTCGACGATCGTATGTTGCTGTCAAAAAAATTGAGGAGTAAGAATATCAGCTTTTCGTCGTTTGGCACTTTTCTGCCGGATCCTGCACTGTACACGACCGGTGCACGAGTCGTGCCCAGTTTTCCGTTGTCTTGTTTTCTTGGCGTACTTTGTTCAGTTATTTATAGCTACGCGCCATTTAAGCCGCGTATCTTATTTCTTTCTTTTTGTGTTGTCTTTTCTCTTACTCGGCCTGTGCTGACGTTATTTATGTTTGGGTTTGTTCCCTACCCTATTATGGGGCCTACGTCATTCTCGATGGCGTAATTGACAGGTCTTGAAAGTGATTGCTTGTCTGCTTGGGTTTCGATTGCATGACATGAGATTTTCCTAAATAAATTCGTCGAACATTTGGAATTTATGAACTGTAATCTATTTCATTTGGTTTGATTTTGGTTTGTAACCTCAGCTATAAGTCTTCCGCTGACATTTTATTGTTTCTTTCATGAATTTCGATTTAATAAGCCTTGTCGTTGACTTGGCAGTTCACGGCGGCATAACAGTCCTTTATTTTCTTATTTAAAATTGTCGAAAATTTAGGGTTGTTACAGTTGGTATCAGAGCCTTAGGCTCTGGTTAGTTGAGTTTACAAAATGATTTCAAACCAAAAATCTTAATGTTTTGAAAATTTGGGGATTTGTTGGGTGCATTCATACGCATGCTATGTGCTAAGTGCTTTGTATTTTAATGATTAAGTTTAGGCTACTGAGGACTAATTTTTGGGGATCCTAACGTGGAATTTCGTGTTATTAAATGGGATAATCAACTTACTTGGAGATTTTCTTTGATGTACTAATAGAATGGCAGGCCCTCGTACGTGTTTTTGGGAATTTGGACCTTCTGGAGTGAAATCGGCTCCCGGACAAGAGACAATACCTGATCTCATAGCTTTGGCATCAGAAACATTTCAGGATACAATGAGACACGGAGAATCTGTTAGAGATTATGTTGCCAGGATTAGGATGAAGCTGAATGGGGCGACCGCTAGATACCCATGCGCGGTTAGGCCTGAGGTACAAGTTTTTGTGACTGTAATCAATCTGAGGAAACAACCCCGTTGGGCGAGAGTTCAAGCTAGATTAGAGAGGGATGCCTTCAACGCTTGTCGCACAGGAGACGTGCTATTTGAGGGACGAATCAGGTGAATTGATAAATCTTGACAGACTGGAGGTAATTTTGGATTGGGAGAATGAGCTATCCTATGGTCCGATAAGCATGTATAAGGACCCTCCGAGGTACGCGTTCTACACGCCTACTAACCCCAATAACCTCAGCTTGGATCCTTACGAAGCTTACAGGATGGGGGTGAAGAGAGCCCAACCACAAGAGGGGGGAACAGCTGAAAATTTAACCCAAAAGAAGCCTAAACTTGAAGAGGAGCACCTTTAACCCAATGCACCACTCAACCCCACTGAGCCGGAGAACATACCAATGGATATCGAGGGAAATGATGGTGGTGATGAAGCTGATGACAATGTCAATGACAATACTGGGGAGAACAATGACGTTGTTAATGAAGAGACTAACAATGTGAGCAACAATGCGTATGGAGGACATGTGGACTACAGTTATTATTATGGTAGTAGTGAGGATGAGGAGCAATCAAACAACCCTGAGCAAGAGCAAGAGGAGGACCCCATAGAACACCCTACGAGTGACGAGGAGGATAACAATGGAGGGACTAAAAACCCCGGAGTAATTAATATTAGCTCGGATGAGGAGGAAGAAGATTCTTACACGGGCAATGGAGGAGAAGTTCAAGGTGACGAAGATTATGATCCGAATGAAGATGCATAGGATGGGTCGAATTAGAAGATGAATACAAATAAAGGCATAAGGCCTACTAGATATCTATACAGCTGTTAAGTTTTATTACTTTTCGCTTTGGAGTTTGATGTTATGCGTACTCTTTACTATTATGTTTGTCATTTTGTTTTGGTACCTTAATTAGGGGACAACACCCCTAAGACTTATTATGTTGCTTTAATAAAGGTCATAAGTAGTATTATATGCTAAATGTGTGCTGATAATGAGCTTATGCTATACTTCAATTGTTTCCAATTCGTCCTCTTTGTGCCGTGAAGCTACTGATCTTGGCGCGACTCGTGCCCTCTGGACACGAGTCGTGTGCCGTACCAAAAAAAAAAAAAAAAAAAATCTCAGGAAAGTCAGAACTAAGCGAGACGAATAACTTAGAGACGTCTGTTTCAACTATTTATCGTTTTCTACCTTACTACTCCTTGTTGGTTACGTCAGGCTGTAAGATGCCTTATATATTGTTCTATACTGCTAATTTAATCCGTTACTATCATATAGAGTATGGCACGTGGAAACAGTTCTACCAATCAGGGTAACCCAGAGTTGACAGCTATCCTACAGCAACTGGCTGTAGGACAAGAGGCCTCAAACCAGCAAATGGCAGCCTCGACCCAACACATGGCAGCTATGACCAACTTTCTGACCCAACTTCTGGAAAATCAAGCTGTTAACCAACAGAATAATAGCAATAATGCTGCTAATCAGACTAATGCTACGCCAAATAATTAGGAGATGGCTTTGGCAAAAATGTCTAACGCTCTGCAAAAGAAGAATCCCCCAAATTATTCTGGAAGAGGTGACCTTATAGAATTAAATGAATGGATTGGGGATATGGAGAAGATCTTCCTCTCAGTAGGATGCCCAGATGCGTATAAGGTACGAATCGGGGCCTATTATTTGAGAGACTTAGCTGGACGTTGGTGGCAGGGAATTCGTGACGAATTCTTCAAGCCAATAGTGGAAAGAGAAGCTGATGGTACCGTAACTTCTTATGAGAGGACCTGGCTCTACCTTAAGAAGTACCTAGAGGTTGAGTTCTTCCCTGAGCACTTGAGGAAACTGAAAAATGCTGAGTTCGAGGAATTGAAGCAAACAGAGAAAATGAGTGTTAGGGATTTCCATGAGAAATTCATGGACTTGAGCCGATTTGGTGGTGACCTTGTAGCCACTGATGAAGTACAAGTCAATCGATACTTGGAGAAGCTTCACTGGAAGGTTAAGGCTTGGTTTGTTGGTGAAGATTTCCCGACCGTCAAGGCACTGTATGCTAAGACTAACAATACGGAGAGGATGGTGGCTAAGATGGAGTTAGACATAGGACTGAAGAGGAAGGATAGCCCGCTAGACCTCTTGGAGATTTCTAACAAGAGGGGCAATTTTGGGGGTCACAAAGGGAAAACCCAATTAGCTAATGTGGGAAACTACTCCAACAAAGGATTATCGGCGAACCGTGCTCAGACCCAAGGGAATGAGCGAAAGCATTTCTGCAGAAAGTGTAATCGTAGCCACCCTACCACACTGTGCAATGGAGATAAAATACAGTGTTTCCATTGCCAAAAACTTGGCCATAGGGCATCAGATTGTTACTCAAAACGGGCTAGGAATCCACCAGCGCCCACTTCGGGAGCATCGGTCGTATTACCTAGGTTCCCAAATCAGAGGGCTCAGAGCGGTTATATGGGGTCTAACACCAATACATTTAGGAACCCGGCTCCTACGAGGAATAATGCGACCACAACCCCTACAACACCAAGTGGGTCTGTTAATGCTGCGACAAAGAACAAGAGTGCTACGGGTCAGCTTTATGTGATGATGAACCAGGAGGAAGCTGAAAACACTGATGTAGTCTCTGGTAATATCCTTGTCAATTCTGTTGTTGCACATGTTTTATTTGATAGCGGTGCTTCCCATTCTTTTATTGCTGCTAAGTTTGTTGAGAAATGTGGTCTTAAGTCTAGTTTAACTGTGGATTTTGATTCCTCAATGCCTACTGGAGTGAGTGTCAATTGTAAAAACATGTTTAGAGATGTACCAGTAGTAATTGGGGGCCATGAGTTCAAAACTGACTTAGTGGAATTTCATTTACCCTATCTCGATGTCATCTTGGGAATGGACTGGATGGGCAAGTACAAGGCAAGATTAGACTGTTGGTTGGGAAAGATATGATTGAGGGGATCTAAGGATGTTAGAGTTTCTTACCGTGTTAGCTTAAAAGGGCCGAAAGTCAAACTGATTTCGGTAATGAACATAAAGAAACAGATCTCTAGAGGAAACACGTTATTCTTATGCCACGTGCGGGATACTAGTGTGGAGTACCCGAACTTGAGTGATGTGCCAATAGTGAAAGACTTTGAGGATGTCTTCCCGGAGGAGATTCCTGGGATGCCACCAAAAAGGGAGGTCGAGTTCAAGATTGAGTTAGTTCCTGGAACTGGTCCTATTGGTAAGGCACCCTATAGAATGGCACCTACGGAAATGCAAGAACTTAAGAAACAGTTATATGAGCTTGTGGAGAAGGGGTATGTAAAACCTAGTGTGTCACTTTGGGGCGCACCTTTCTTGTTTGTGCGAAAGAAGGATGGAAGTATGAGACTGTGTATCGATTATCGTGAGCTCAACAATGTGACGATCAAGAATAGGTATCCCTTACCTAGAATTAATGACTTATTTGATCAATTAAAGGGCGTGAGTGTGTTCTCTAAGATTGACCTGAGATCAGGATACTACCAACTTAAGGTGGCAGAGGAGGATGTTCCCAAAACAACGTTCTCCACTAGGTATGGTCATTACGAGTTCACTGTGATGCCGTTTGGGTTGACAAATGCACCTGCTGTGTTTATGGACTTGATGAATCAAACATTTAGGCCTCATTTGGACAAGTTTGTGGTGGTTTTCATCGATGACATCCTAATATATTCGAAGAATGAGGGAGAACACGAAGAGCACTTGAGGATTAAACTAGAAATCTTGAGAGAAAAGAAACAGTATGGTAAATTCTCAAAGTGCGAGTTTTGGTTGGATAGGGTTGCATTCCTGGGTAATGTCATTTCCAAGGAGGGAGTAGCTGTTGATCCTTCCAAGATTAAGGCAGTCAAAGACTGGCCTACACCCAAGAGTGTAACTGAGATTAGGAGGTTTTTGGGACTTGCTGGCTATTATAGAAGGTTCGTTAAAGACTTTTCAAAGATAGCTAAACTCATGACAACACTGATGAAGAAAGTAACCAAGTTTAAATGAGATGACTCTTGCGAGGAAGTCTTTCAAACCCTGAAAACTAGGTTGACGTCAGCACCAGTTTTAGCACTTCTAGATGAGAACATTCCATATGAGGTCTACACGGATGCTTCAAAGAATGGTCTGGGTTGTGTCCTTATGCAGAACCGAAGAGTAATTGCCTATGGGTCTAGGCAACTCAAGAGTTACGAGGAGAACTACCCAACACACGACTTAGAGCTAGCTGCTGTGGTATTTGCTTTGAAACTATGGAGGCATTACCTGTTTGGAGTAACGTTTAAGGTATTCTCTGATCATAAAAGTCTCAAGTACATATTCACTCAAAAGAACTTAACATGAGGCAGAGGAGATGGCTAGAACTCATTAAGGACTATGACAGGGAGATTCAATACCACGAGGGTAAGGCCAACGTGGTAGCGGATGCTCTTAGTAGGAAGTCCTTGCACAATATTCAAATGATAGTACAACGACAGAAGCTGAGAGATGAATTTCTAAACTTTGGGATACAGTTATCGGAACATGGAGTCACTACATTTCAAAATGATCTCTTACTTTAGGAGAGATTAAGGAACTTAGAGTTCTGATGAGTATCTCAAAGGGAGTTTGGAGAAAGATGGCGAATTATTCAAGATGACTGGAGATGGTGTGATTCGCTATCAAAGTAGAGTATGCATTCCCAACAGTGTGCAACTGAGAGAAAAGATTCTAACAAAAGCTCATACTACATTATACTTAGTACCTCCTGGGGGAGATAAGATGTACCAGGATCTGAAACGAGTGTTCTGGTGGTCTGGGATGAAGAAAGACATAGCCGAATTCGTAGCTAAATGCCTAGTTTGTCAGAAGGTAAAGAGTGAACACAAGAGACCGCAAGGCAAGCTACAACCACTGCCAGTGCCGGAATGGAAGTGGAGTTCGATATCCATGGATTTTATTGCTGGTTTACCCAGGACTCCTAAGGGAAATAACATGATTTGGGTAATAGTGGATAGACTGACGAAGAGTGCTCACTTCATACCCATGAAAGACACCTGGAAAAAGAAACAACTAGCTAATGCTTACATACACCACGTTGTGAGGCTACATGGTGTTCCGGATGAAATAGTTTCAGATCGCGATGCGCGATTTGTGTCTAGGTTCTGGTCAAAGTTACAAGAAGCCTTGGGCACCAGACTCCTAAAGAGCACTGCTTTTCACCCAGCTACTGATGGCCAAACTGAAAGAACAAATCATACGTTGGAAGATATGTTTCGAGCTTGTGCTCTACAATTTCAAGGAGGATTGGAGGACAAGTTGGCTCTAATTGAGTTGTCTTATAACAACAGCTATCAAGCATCAATCAAGATGGCACCATATGAGGCGTAGTATGGGAGGAAGTACAGGAGTCCAATTTGCTGGAACGACATCAGTCAAACTGTAGTATTGGGGCTTGACTACATCCAAGAGATGACCGATCAAGTAAAGCTAATCAAAGATAGACTCAAGGCAGCTCAGGACAGACACAAGAGTTACGCCGACAAGACTCGTAGCCATATCGAGTTTGAAAAGGATGACATGGTGTTGTTGAGAGTGTGTCCTACTAAAGGCGTAATGAGGTTTGGCAAGAACGAAAAGTTGAGTTCGAGATTTTGTTGGGCCATACAAAATATTGAAACGAATTGGTGAAGTGACTTATGAACTGGACTTACCTGT
Organism: Spergularia marina; assembly: GCA_963680865.1. Lineage (NCBI taxonomy): Eukaryota > Viridiplantae > Streptophyta > Magnoliopsida > Caryophyllales > Caryophyllaceae > Spergularia > Spergularia marina. The sequence goes on along the minus strand of OY804552.1, from coordinate 17,424,695 downwards.
AAAGCTGGATCAAGTCCACAACGTGTTCCATGTGTCCCAGCTGCGAAAGTATGTTAGGGATCCATCTCATGTGCTCGACCCGGAAACGATCGAGTTGGATGAGACAATGACCTATGAGGAGGCACCTTTGAAAATCCTAGATACCAAAACAAGAAAGACCCGGCGTAACGAGACCAACATGGTCAAGGTACTGTGGTGTAACAACAACATTGAAGAGGCCACTTGGGAGGTCGAGTCTGCTATGCGCGAGAAATACCCCCACTTATTCGATTGAGGTACTTTTGGTTCGGGACGAACCTTTCTTTTAAGGGGGATGAGAACTTCAATTCGTGCGTTCTATCTCCCGTATTTGATGTACTGTATATTTCTAAATGTGCTTAATCCACTTACGTTTGTGCGCGCTGTCTTGGAAAATGCATTGATGATGCATTTCCTTTCTAAACACAACTCTCCTTGTGAGGAAGTGCATCGACGATACACTCCCCCTTCTATGTGTTATCATACCCTTAAATTCTACTTTTCACCTTGCTTACCTTTGTGTACCCTTGTGTACTTTCCGCCTAAACCATTAAGTCTGAGAGTTGCTATGGGACACCGAGAAATGTATGAGCATCCGGGCGGTTGTGTACCTTTTAATGGAGGGACCTAAATCTTCGGGACGAAGGTTTGTTTTAAGGAGGGAAATCAGTAACACCCCGTAAATTTTGGTATTATTATTTAATTAGAGTGTTACGTTTTGTGACTCATTTTAAAGTGTAGTCTCTACTTTGAGATTTCGGCATATTTACCTTTTTCGGGTCACTTCTCTAATCGGGCAGTTAATTGGCAAAATTACCAAAATACCCTTACTTATTCCCTCACCTTACCCTATACAAAAAAAAGAAAAGAAAAGGAAACCCTCTCCCTTAAACTCACGCACGCAGCAAGGAAGAGAAAAGGAGAAAGAAAGAGAAAGACAGAAGAAGAGAAAGAAAGGAGAAAGAGGAGGAGCAGCGACAGCCACCGCCCTACCGTGCGCCACCGCCGTGCACCACCACCGTCAGCCACCACCACGCCTATTCCCCTTTCACCCACTTGGTCCTTGATCAAGTGTAGTAAGATTCTCACCCCTTTTTCCTCATAGAACTAATTAGGGCTTTTTGAATTCATGTCTAATTGATGATATAAAGCATGAATATGAATGTGGTATTGTGGTTGGTGTTGTATCTTTATTGTTTGAGAATCTAAGCATGATTTTATGAAATTCTAAATTAGGGTTTACAATTTAGGGTTATGTATGTTTGATGATGATTTTATGGTCAGAATCGCATGAAATTTGAAAGGGTGACTTCTTACGATATGGGTAACATGTAGTATAATGGTTTGATTGAGTTAAATAAATTCTGTCCAGATCTGATTTTGCCCTATTTTTGGGTGTTATTGTGGATATTTTAAGTGTTTAAATGATTGAAAACGTTGTTAGTATGTTTGTGGAGTTGTGGTGACAGTTTGGTGCAAATTGGAGTTCGATTGATTATCTTATGATCATATTTATGTTGGGGTTATCTTGTGTGTGTATTGTGGGATGTGTGGAGTATGCGTTGTAAGTACGATGTAGTTATTAGAGGATAACTACCTTGTGAATTGTAGTAATTCATTTTTGTACTTGACACTTGTTTAGGTGGTGACCTTGAGGAAGTACCTTTTGTGGATTTTTAACACCTTCCTAGCATTTGTGAGTGTTGAAGGTAAGAAAATTGATCTTATAAGACTTGAGCATGTTTTGTACCTTTTGTTCTCATAAGCCTAATCGTTCGTTTCAACCGTCGTTGAATTCCTTTCATCTCATGTCTTTCACTCTTGGATCTCTTTTCATGCAAGTCTTGTTTCATGGCAATGCCATTGTTCATTTGTTGATTCATATGTCGTTGTTTCCGGCTACGGCCGTTTATAAATCGAAAAGCGCAAGCACAAATAATGTACCTTAATGATAAATCAAAAGTGTATCGTAAGAACGTGAAGATAAGTAAAACTCATCTAGAGGGGCGGACGTAGGAGCCGTCACCACACCACGCGGTTGTGGCCTTTGTTTGTACCTCTGATCAAGGTAGTATTGTGGGTCGGAGATCAGCTACCGAACCCCCTAATAGTCTTCCTCCTAGAGGTAGTTTCGTCCTACCGGCCCTCTAGTGAGGGGTGTGGACACTCGAGTCATTAGGTTGCGTTACTTGTAACTCTAGATGTGGTAGTCTTGGGGTAGGACCCTTGGCTTGTCTTTAGGGACCTCTCGGAGGCCCTTGACGATCGTATGTTGTTGTCAAAAGAATTGAGGAGTAAGAATATCAGTTTTTCGTCGTTTGGCACTTTTCTGCCGGATCTTGCACTGTACACGGCCAGTGCACGAGTCGTGCCCAGTTTTCCGTTGTCTTGTTTTATTGGCGTACTTTGTTCAGTTATTTATAGCTACGCGCCATTTAAGCCGCGTATCTTATTTCTTTCTTTTTGTGTTGTCTTTTCTCTTACTCAGCCTGTGCTGACGTTATTTATGTTTGGGTTTGTTCCCTACCCTATTATGGGGCCTACGTCATTCTCGATGGCGTAATTGACAAGTCTTGAAGGTGATTGCTTGTCTGCTTGGGTTTCGATTGCATGGCATGGGATTTTCCTAAATAAATTCGTCGAACATTTGGAATTTATGAACGATTGTAATCTATTTCATTTGGTTTGATTTTGGTTTGTAACCTCAGCTATATGTCTTCCGCTGACAGTTTATTGTTTCTTTCATAAATTTCGATTTAATAAGCCTTGTCGTTGACTTGGTAGTCCATGGCGGCATAACAGTCCTTTATTTCCTTATTTAAAACTGTCGAAAATTTAGGATTGTTACACAATCGCAACAAAGCTCTGGAGTCGTGAATTGCACTTAGAGTTTCGAGCCAAATCTCGAGTGAAGACTAGCAATGGCTAAAGAACTTCTTAATCCGCTAATGAATAATGATATTTTAAGAGAGATTAAGTTATTATTTTTATATACAAATCAGCCCCAGACAACAGAATTCAAGTTTTCCGCCGGAACTAACTAGAATTTTTGATTTCCAAGAAATTCAATGTTAATGTGGTGATAAAAATATTTAGTCATAGAAAAAGGGTAACTTCACCCAACTAACTAGAATTTTTGGTTTCCAAGAAATTCAATGTTAATGTGGTGATAACAATATTTAGTCATAGAAAAAGGGGTAACTTCACCCACAATCTAAACAAAAATCTTGATTAGTTCGAACATGGCTAACAAAAAGAAGAGAGGACGCCCAAGGAAAATTACAGATTCGGAATGAGAGAACGAAGATCTTTCTAATGGTATACTCCCTCCATTCGGCTATAAAAACGCGTAAGGCCGGAACACAGTTTTTAAGAAAAATAGAATAAAGAATGATTTTTAGGGTCCAGTTGGTGTAAAATTACACATAGGGATATGTCCCACTTGCACTTTTAATAAAAAAAAAGTAAGGGTGTTTTGGTCTTTATATGTACAAATACGGAAAGATTCTAATTAAGAAGTTTAAAGATGAACACCCCTAAATAAAAGTAGGAAGTTTATAGGCGAACGGAGGGAGTAGGTTTGAATGAAAATCGAGGAAGTTCATCTAAAAACCCACAAGCAAATGAACACTTGTTTATGGCGGAAAACTTGATCGGCGACCACCTGGAGTCGGGATTTCGCCAGAGTGGAAGTTGATTTAGGAAAACAGCAATGGAGGAGGTAAACTTAACTCAGAAGAAGACTATGATGGAGGAGAAGGTAATTCTGACTCTATTCCTTTCCCTTACCCTGTTTTATTAGGTAAGAATTTTGGAGCTAAAAAATGGACTTAAATTGATGGTAAAAAGAGTTGGACGGGTATAGAGTTATTCTTTAATGAGGAAGCAGCTAAAGAGGAAGCAACTAAAGCTGATAAGGTTACCTTAACTGAGTAGGATGTGTCTCTGGTAATGAGAATGCGGGATTACACACTTGTAGGGAATATAATTGGGGGGAAATCAAAATTACCTGAGATGCAAGGATTTGTGAATAAGGTGTGGAATCACATTGCAAAATCTAAAGTTCAATACTACAGAAAAAGGTGGTTCATGTTTAGATTTGATTCTCAAAATGGCATGGATGAAATACTTAAAGGGAGTCAATGAAGGACTGGGCGTAAGACTCTGGTTCTTAAACGTTGGAATCCTCAATTTTCTCAGAAAATTGATAGGGTGTCCAATATACCAGTGTGGGTCTATTTCCTTACCTTGATCGATGTTATTGGTATACAGAGGGTCTTAGCAAGCTAGCTAGCAAAATAGGAATCTCGGGGTATGCTGATCACATGACAACAACTCAGGAGAAATTGAAGTTTGCTCAGGTAATGATTGAAGTAGATGTATCGAAGGAATTAGCGGAATTTTTTACCATTAATTCACCGCGAATTAGCGGAATTTTTTACCATTAATTCACCGCAAATACTACTGTACCCCGGGGGTACGAATAGAATGGTACCCCCTGGGCTTTTTTCGAGTTGGACTTCTGTTTTTAGTTAAATTTGAGGATAGGATGTTTTTAAACCCCAAGCAAAAAAACAGAAAAACAATAGGCTCAATCTTTAATAAAACCAACTGACCCATTTATAACCAACCTCTTTCTCTCTCCTCCCCCTTCCCAAACCCGACTACACCTCAATACCCGCCACCCTACGCACCACCTAAGTCAACAACCGCCACCCTAGCAACCCCTCGACATCCGGCCACCCCACCATCCACCACCACGTCACCTTTTCTCCCCCACCCTCCACCACCGCGTTACCTTTTCTCCCTTATCCTCCTCCATTTTCTCTTTCTCCCACTTTTCTCTCTCCTCCAATTTGCCCACTTTCTGGCGACAACGGTGAGGAACTCCGGCGTTCTAGAGGTGTCGCCGGTGTGTATAGTGGCGGGTGGTGTTATGGCGGCGGTGGTCAGCGACTGGAGAGGGAGGAAGAGGGGGTGGGGAAATGGGGAGGAGAAAGAAGGAAAAGATAAATAAATAAATTATAAATTTACGACAAAAATAGTTCATTATACAACAAATATCAATCATTTTAGAACATAAATCGATCATTTTGGAGCATAAACAAACCGTAAAAAAATGCAAAACAAAAATCGATCATTGTAGAACATAAACAAATCATTACAAAACATAATAAGGTCATTTTAATTTTCAAAATGAATGGTTTTTGTTCTACAATGAACAACTTTTGTTTCGGTATGGTTAATTTTTGTTCTGGGATGAATGGGTTTTGTCTAGAAATTGTTGGTCTTTATCCTAAGATGATTAACTTTTGTTTTGGGATGATTAGTTTTTGTTCTGAAATGGTTAGTTGTCATCGGATGGTCTTAAATGTTTTGGAATGAATGGTTATAAAACAAAAATAAACCATCACAAAACAGATGATTATTTTTTGTTCTGGGATGAATGAGGTTTGTCAAGGATTGGTTGGTTTTTGTCCTAGGATGGTTAGTTTTTGTTTCAGTATGGTTGGTTTTTGTCCTAGGATGATTAACTTTTGTTCTGGAATGGATGATTACTTTTTGTTCTGAAATGGTCAGTTTTTGTCCTAGGATGATTATCTTTTGTTCTGGAATAGATGGTTTTTGTCCTAGAATGGTTACTTTTTGTTTTGGAATGGATGGTATTTGTCCTAGGATGGTTAGTTTTTGTTCTCGGATGAATGAGTTTTGTCTAGTAATGGTTGATTTTTGTCCTAGGATGATTACCTTTTGTTCTGGAATGATTAATTTTTGTCCTAGGATGGTTACTTTTTGTACTGGAGTAGCCATTTTTTGTCCTATTATGGTTACTTTTTGTTCTAGAATGGATGGTTTTTGTCTTAGGATGATTACTTTTTGTTCATATAAACAAAAATATGTCATTCTGGAACAAAAACTGATCATTATAGAACATAAATATGTCATTCTGTAACAAAAACTGATCATTATAGAACATAAACATGTCATTCCGTAACAAAAACTGATTATTATAGAACATAAATACATCATTATAGAACAAAAACTGATCATTATAAATCATAAATACATCATCATATAACAAAAGTGGATCATAATCAATCATTATCAAACAAAAACAGATCATTGTAGAACATAAATTAATCATTAAAGAACATAAATAGATTATTACTGAACATAAATTTATCATTATAGAACATAAATTAATCTCTCATTCTCGGATATAAATTGATCTTATAAATACATCATTATAGAACAAATCATTATAGAATATATATTAATCATTATAGAACATAAATACATCATTATAGAACAAAAACTAATCATTATAGATTATATATTAATCATTATAGAACATAAATACATCATTATAGAACAAAAATTGATCATTATAGAACGTATATTAATCATTATAAATCATAAATTAGTCTCTCTTTCTTGAATATAAATTCATCATATAAACATAATTATGTCATTCTAGAACAAAAACTGATCATTATAGAACACAAATATGTCATTCTGGAACAACAATTGATCATTATAGAACATAAATACATCATTATTGAACAAAACTGATCATTAAAAATCAACCATTATGAAACAAAAACAGATCATTATATAACGTATATTAATCATTATAGAACATAAATTAGTTTGCAATTGTTTGTTTTTGTTTGGGAATGGTTAGTTTTTGTCCTAGAATGGTTAGTTTTTGTTCTAGAATGGATGGATTTTGTCTCAGAATGGTTGGCTTTTGTCCTAGGATGATTATTTTTTGTTCATGAATGGTTAGTTTTTGTTCTAAAATAGATTAATTTTGTCTCAAAATGGTTGGTTTTTGTCCTAGGATGATTATTTTTTGTTCTGTAATGGATTAATTTTTGTCTCAGAATGGTTGGTTTTTGTCTTAGGATGATTAAATTTTGTTCTGAAATAGATGGATTTTGTCTCAGGATGGTTGGTTTTTGTCTTAGGATGGTTAATTTTTGTCCTAAAATGATTAGTTTCTGTTCTATAATGACCTAATTTTGTTATAAAATGATTTACTCCTATTACGAAATAAGAAAACACAGAAAAAAAAAGAAAAAAAAAACAACCAAATTTATAGGTACATCTGTTTTTGTTGTAGAATGATATATTTTATTTCGGGATGCTTAGGTTTTGTTCTGAGATGAATGGATTTTGTTTCGGGATGGTTAAGTTTTGTTCTGGGATGGTTAGTTTTTGTTTCACTATGGTTTGTTTTTGTCCTAGGATGATAACCTTTTGTTCTGGAATAGTTAGTTTTTGTTTCAGTATGATTGATTTTTGTCAAAAGATGATTAGCTTTTGTTCTGGAATGGTTAGTTTTTGTCTTAGAATGATTAGCTTTTTTTCCTGAAATGGTTACTTTTTATTCTGTAATTGATGGTTTTTGTCCTAGGATGGTTATTTTGTCTTAGGATGGTTACTATTTGTTCTGGAATGGATGATTTTTGTCTAAGATGGTTAGTTTTTGTTATGGAATGGTTGCTTTTTGTCCTAGAATGATTAGTTTTTGTTCTGAGATGGTTGTTTTTTTTTCTTAGGATTACTAACTTTTGTTTTGGAACAATTGACAATATATGCAACAGGGGGATGATTATTATCAATAGATGCAGCTTATGCAAGAGAGATTTCGAAAGCCATACTCATCTTTTCTTTTGTTGTCCTTTCTCTGGTAAATTGTGGCATAGAATTCTCAGTTGGATTGGCATCAATAGGAATGCGTGAAAACTGAAGAGAGAACTGATTTGGGGAGCAAAGCATAGACACACTAGGAATTGGAAGTATAAATGGTTTTGTTGTGCTTTGGCTGCCACCACTTATTATATTTGGTTTGAAAGGAATGCAAGGAACTTTGGTGACATTGAGCATTCCATGGAATGGTTGTATGAGCAGATTCGATTTGTAACTAGTGTTAGAATTCTGGCATGGACTAAGGAGGATCTACATTATGATACTATAGATAGTCTTAATAGTTAGCTTGTTGTTGTCATATTGGACACCTTCTTTTGTAAGTTTTGTCTTAATATATAATTGCGGGGGTCTACTATACTAAATTGGCATTTTGAAAGCCATGCGAAAACTAATTTGTGTATACCTGTTAGAGCTGGACGCGGGCCGGACCGTACCGTGTGCCAGCACGGCGGGCCAGAGGGTTAAAATGGTAATGGTCCGGGCACGGTAATCGTGCAACCGTGCCGTGCTCGGACCGTGTCGAAAAGGCTGAATAGCACCGAGGCACGGCATAGGGCACGACACCACGGCGTGCCAGGGCCGTTTCATACCGAGCCAGCCGGCGGGCCATCCCAGCAGGCCTGTTGAATTTGTATCAAATAGGCCCACATAGCAAACCATGCAGTAGCTAGCAAGTCCACTAATAAAACCAAACCCACTATATGCCAACCCATTTTATAACACCTACTCACCCGCATCTTCTTCTCCTAGTGGATGTGGGACAAAATTCTTCCTACTCAACTTATTTTTTTTTTGGTTTTCTAAGAAACGAGCAGTCGATCGCGAGTACTTGTTCCTTTGTTAGCTCTTTTGTTTTGGGCATCATTATTACTTGTTAACTTTAATTTATATTATTAACTTTATTAGCTAATAGTGTTAATGATAAGTTATGTTATCTACTCTATGAATGTAATTAGTCGTATAATGTTATGTTATCCGAGGATCCTTAAAACTCATGTTAAGAAATTCAAGATGAGAGAGTGTGGAAGTGATTCAAGTGAAGACATAGTGTAGTACCAATTTTGCCTTGTTGAATTATTATACATTAGCACAATATGCATGAACACAATTCATACATTAGTACTATGTGTAGGCCGGTTAAATGTTAGATTAAACAACTATTTATTAGCTTATATAATGTATGTCCATGCTTGTGGGAAAATGAAATGGCTATTTAAGATTGTGATTAAATGAATATGAATACAATCAACTTTACATATAAAATACAACTCCATTCTCAACTCTTTATTATATGAAATACCAAACCTTGAACTCAATGGATGCAGAAAGCGGAGTAGGCGTGAAGAGAATCAAGCTATCTCTTAACTTAGAGAACGAGTGTACATACCTATGGGATAAATAGGCTATTTGAGAGTGTGATTAAATGAGTATGAATACACATACAATAAACCTTATATATGTCGATTGCCAAATTCGATAAGTTAGAGAAAATGGGAATTGTTTGGCTAATAAGTATGGTGGTGAAACATAAACGTTGCCTAATGTTTGATTAAAAAAAGACTAAGCTCGTACGCATATGACACTTGAACATAAGGCATAAGTTCATGGAGAATCCCAACACGATACATTAATGAATAGGTCAAGTAGTTTAGTCGAGTGCCAAATATACACATCCAATAAGATAAGGTAGCATCATGGAGGCTATGTTTGATCATTATCTCTTAGAGATTATCACATCTTAAATAAAACCTTTGGCCGAGGGGATAATGAAATTGGTGATAGCATGTGTGAGTAAGCTTACAATAACAATAACAAATAGAATGAGATTGTATAATCAAAATAAATTTTGAGCAAAATTTTTGGAACTACATTTGTCCCACATCGAAAATAATGGAGGGTGTGGGCAAATAATGCTCTATATATTGTCCACTTCCTCCTACTCAATTCCTACTCGGGCCTTGATATATGACCTAGCACATCCGGTTGGATTGCATGCTTGTTGGGCATTCCACTTGGTTATCATTTTGGGCCGCAGTTTTGGCCCACTAATTCTAAGTTTTTTGTTCATTCCTTTTTTATCAACATCCTAACGGGCCGTGCTCGGGCCGGCTTAAAGCGGGCTTGAAACGGGCCGAGTCTGCCGTGCCTAGGCACGCTGATCTCGCGCCAATCCTAGCCGTGGCACGAGTCAAGCCCGCCGTGCTTCGGGTCGTACCGACACGGTCCTTAAACGGGTCGTGACTGACCGTGCCATTACCGTGTCGGACCAGTGGGCGTGCCAGAGACGGGCCGCCGGCACGGCTGTCCAGCTTTAATACCTGTAAACGAGTCACGCCAAGTAGGGAGTCTCAATTTTTTTTTTTTTTGTCAAAAGGTAAGAAATTATATAAATAAAAAAATAGTTACAAATACCATGAGCATCAACTCAAACCCGCCCTAATCCTATGGCTTAGTTCAAGATACTACTATCTTGATGTCATTTCCTATTTTCAGGACTAATATTACAAATAGCTCATTTAACTCTAATCCTAACCCCAGTTCTAACAAGATCTAGGATAGCTTCCGGGTTATACATGTCATTCTCTATCCTGCACTTATTCCTCATGCATTAGCAATTTTGCACGGGCTGTTATGTAATATAAGCGATGACTCAATTGTATACTACAATTTAAACAAAGAAATGATGACTAATTTTTATACTATTCATTTATAATGTAGGCGGCGAGTCAATTGTATACTACGGCAATGACTCATTAATGGATGCAGATTTTTTTTAAAGAGTTAACAAATTCACTTTTTAAGACTCCGCTATTTTTTTGGTCACGAAAACGATATTTTGAAGTCATGAGTTCGTATTTTATGACTTGTGCCCCATATTTTTGTGAAATGTCACCAGATTCGTTGACCCAAATTCACAGGTCAATAAAACGAAATGAAATCCCACGATGATTTAGAAAACGATTTAACGAAATAGTGCTAAAAAAATGTTAAACAAAATGGGTGGAAGAAAAAAAAAACTTGTTCAGCAATCTGGAGTGATGTCACCCATATACAAAACCCCCAAAATCCTTGGCGGTTTTATGACTTTAAAAAATAAATAAAACTAAAACTTTAATTCGTGAATAGTAAAACCGCGTGTAAAACCGTCAAGGCACCAATGTCCTTGGCGGCTTTCCTATTCCCAAATTTTGTATTTTTTTTTTTTATTGTTCACAAGTCTACAATCTAAACCTATGGAGTTTTACTCGACCTGGTTCGATTTGGAAGTTCGCATGCTTCCATTTTTAGAGATGTCTAGAGATGAAAATTGTAAATTACTGAAAATTGTGGTAATTCAATATTGACCTAAAAAACTGTACGAGATTAGTTTTACAAGCATAGTGAATGTAGATTTTCCTCGAGTATTGATTGAAACAACGAAAGCATCTCAAAGCCTAGATGGGGTGATATGGCTCGAAAGATACATTTGCGATAGTATTAAGGTTTTATTTTCACTACCATTATTTTGAGTGCATTACTATTTGTTATTTTAATTTATTGCATAAAAAGTTTTTCAAAAAATTTTAAACTTTGTGGTTTTTATTGAACTAACATTGTTCAATATGTAGGAACCATTAGTTCTACACTCTTTCGATATCTGGATCGCTAAAGGGTGTTTGGACTACTTACTCGGGTTAGCGGAACCATTCAAATATGTGTCGTCTTGGACTAAATCAGTTTACGTGAATTATTTTGACAAGGTATGTCTATCTGATCACTCCTTATACACTTCAACATCAACAATTCAATATTTCTTGATCTTTTGCATCATAATCTTATATGATCATAAGTAATGCTTATGCAAACTTATGGCCTTGAATTTTCCTAGCAAATTTGTGAACTGGATATGCAAGTCCATTACCACCACCTGGTTTTCCTTGAAAATCAATGGGGAGTACAAAGGTCTTTTCCAAAGGAAAAATGGCATTAGACAGGGAGATCCAATCTCGCCCTATATATTTGTGCTGAGTATGGAAATTATTTCTAGATACCTCAGACACATGCACCTCAAAAGCCAATTCTCTTATCACCCTAAGTGCTCTCGAGTGAAGCTTACTGACCTGACATTCGCAGACGATCTGATGATCTTTGTGAGAGGAGATGTACCTTCTGTAGTTGCAGTCATGGAATACCTCGACACATTTGCTGACATATTTGGTTTGAAGGCTACAGATGGCTCCGTTTGAGGCTCTTTATGGTAGGAAATGCAAGAGTCTCGTATGTTGGGATGATATGTCAGATGATGTAGTCATTGGCCCACCTATGATTCAAGCGATGATTGAGCAGGTTAAGGTTATAAGGGAGAAAATGAAGGCGGCCCAAGATAGACAGAAAAGCTATGCGGATCTCCATCGACGTTCTATAGAATTTCAGGTTGGTGATAAGGTACTCTTGAGAGTATCACCGACTAGAGGAGTAATAAGATTTGAGAAAAAGGGGAAGTTAAGCACGAAATTCATTGGCCCTTATGAAATCCTTGATAGAATTGGAGAGGTCGCCTACGGGTTAGCTCTACCTCTTGTTTTGGATAAGGTACATAATGTGTTTCATGTGTCACAATTAAGGAAGTATGTGAGTGATCCATCCCATATCATTCAACCCGAGAAGATCGAGCTCGATGAATCTCTCACACTTGAGGAAGTGCCAACCCAGATCTTGGATTCGAAGATTCGAAAGACAAGGAGGGGAGAAACTAAGCTAGTGAAGGTTCTTTGGTCGAATCACAAAACCGAGGAGGCAACTTGGGAAACCGAGGAATCTATAATGCAGGAATACCCCCACCTACTCAAAGAGGTACTAGTTTAGTTACGAGGATGTAACGCTCTTTTAAGGGGGAAGATGACGATATAACTTCGCGCGAATTGCATATGATAGATATTACATGAGCATTGTCATGCATTGCATACTATCTTGCATATACTCTACATTCATTTCTACCTTACATCTCTTATTATCATTCGCATATGTATCATGTTCTTATTTTTGGTGTCATAAAACGTTTACCACTAGTAATAGAGAAAAGTGAAATTATTAGGGAGATACATTAAAATTAGGAATTAGGTAGCGATTGATGGTTTTGGCAGTGATTTGAAGCTTGTTTTTAAGGGGGGGAACACTGTAATAACCCGTATTTTCGGTGAATTTATTTAGAATTAAAATATTATTTTGAGCATAATTAAAACTTATTTTATAAAAAGGGGTTTTTTTTTCACAAATAACCATTACAAGAATTTAATTAAAGTTTCATATTTTATTTATATAAACTAAATTAATTGGGATTAATTTATTTTACAAAATTATTATTTCAAAAGAAATTTTAATTAAATTTTTCAGATTTTTATAAATCAATTGAATTGGGATTCAAATGAATTGACTAACATCATTCCCAAAAGTTGAATACTATTTCTCAAAAGTCTGATTACATTTACCCAAACAATATCATTAAAACTTACACACCCCCTACTCCCAATTACTCAGTTTAATTGCCATTTCCCAAATTTATTCTACGTAAAACACAACAAAACAAAAAACAAAAAGAGAGAGAGAAAGAGATGAAGCAGAGACGTCGGCCTTCCCTCCAACCGCAACTCCGGCCAACCCTCACCCACGCCGACACGGCCTCACTTCCCTCACGACCCCGTCGCCCAGCCACGCCGTTGTAGCTACTCCCGACCACGTGCCCCAAACAGGCTCTGTTCGCCCCTGTTTTCCGCAACCATGTGCTCGGTTCTCGTGATGTTTTTCGGCCATCTTTCGACGTCCCTCCGGCCTCACTCTACCCCAATCTCCAACTTCCTTCCCTTGTCACCTAGTCTCAATTTGGTACACTTTCTTTCATTAAACCTCTAACTTGGTATTCCCTCTCTCTTCTACCCTCTCTCATCCAACTCACCCAATACCACATTTTACTACCCAGTTTGTTTTGTTAGATTTATTAGTTAACTAGGTATTCCCACCATTTCCATTGTTACTCTACCCCACCATAGTTTCTCACTCCAACTCCATTTTATTTGATGCTAAGCTATATACGGTGATTTAGTTTTCAGGAATTCAGAGTTATTACTAATATTTTTTTTTTTTGGAATTATTGATAATAATTTTGTAGTATGAGTGAAAAAATCATAATTTTTAAAGTGAAAAAATGTATTCAATATTGGTCTCTGTTTATAGAGGATAAAAAAATAAGACCGTTAGTGTAATTACTTTTTTTAAATAATTAGTTTTAAATTATAACTGTTACAAAATTGTATTGGCTAATTTTTGGCACAAAAAAAGCTTACAACCATGCCACATGTCGCCTCCACGATGAACATTAGAGCATAAAAATTGAGTGGGACCAGGTAAACTTATCCCCTCACCCAGTACTCTCTTTCACCTCCCTTTCTCTTTCACCTCCCTTTCACCTGGTAAATGATTTCTCTGTCCTACTTTTCAGTTTTTCTTATTTTTTTATTCCCTTCCCCACCTCCAACCAGGTAAACTTTTACCCATTAAACCACTCATGGAGTTAACGATGTACACACCCACGTGCCAACAACTCAATACCACCGCCACAATCAAGGTCGGTCTAACGACATCACCCCAACGCCCCAAACCAACTGAACCAAATCTGATATATTCAGGCAAAGAAACAAAGAAAGCCAATTCTCTATTCAAAATTCTCATCCAATTCTCCCTATACCTGTCCCTAATTATCATTTCAAAAAACCAATGCGACCCGATGTTTGGAAATCTGATCCTATGCCTCCCATAAGATGCATATGCAGTTCTTAAACATGAAGGTATCAGTAGCGGTACCTATATAATTTTTCAGTAAAATGAGATTTATTAGATGCAAAATCCATCAAGATCTACACGAGACTCCGGGAGCAAAACAGAAAGAGCTACACAGAAATGTCATGGCACAATTTCAACAGGCCAACAGTATTATCTCATTACATCCTTATACCACAAACACTTTCAGCTTAGGTAAACCTGCATCACAAACAAAAACAAAACAAAATTGTAAGCTTCAACTACCAAGCCCGAAGTAAGGCCAAGGATTATAAGTAAATAATGCTCTTATAAGTCGCCATCAATTCATATTTAGTCCGTCAGCCACCGAAACGAAATACACACGACAGTCTATTCAAACAAGATACGACCAGACAAGACCTCATCCGATGAATCGTATTAGTTCAGTTCAGTTATAAAATAAACAAATAATTTAAAACGGCCATTACACCAACAACAACAACAACTACTACAACTACTAAGAACAGATCTATAATTTCCAGTTCATTGGCAAATGTACACGAATCACGCAAAATTCTATCTGTCCGAATTTCTGGTGCTTCATTTTATGGAAACAAAAAATTAACACCGTCTTTTTCATAAGGCACCTTAGATAAAAATTTCTGAGTACAAAGCCCATTACAGATCAAGATAAATTGCAAACAACACAAACTAGGAACGAAAAGATCATAAAAATATAAATAGATGTAAATAGAAAATGCGAAATGTTTTTGGTTCACTAGTGTTGAGGAGCTGGCTACACTACTATTTACAATAGGTCACAGCTGCACAGGGCTTCATTCCAAAGAGAAAGTGAAGGTGAAAGCCTTGTATGATTCAACTTATAGGATGGTAGGATTTGTGCACAAACCGTTGAGCCATGTTCAACTTACAACAACAACATCATTACCCCAGCGCCTTATGGCTTAAAGGTGGCCGCCATAAGGCGAGGTAAGAGGGGTTGGATGTACGCTAGCCTAGCCCCTAGTTAAAAATAGAGAGACTACATTGCAAAATGCAAATTTACACAAGAACACCTTACAAGTGTAATATACACAAATTCATAAATATTTGCAAAAACATTTTAGAAATCAAGTGATTTTAATCAAATTCAAAAGTTGGACAGAAATGACTCTTCCAGCCTGGAAATCATTTCAGATAAGTTAAGACACTAGAGTGATTTGAGCTGGAAGGAACCAAATGATAACACGGTAACTCCAATTCAATTGAGCTCTCTATCAAATTCAGCTCAAATCATATCAGTTCCAATCAGACCACATATGTTTTTCAGGCAAAAAAGGAGGACCTAGCAAAACAGGCATATGGAGGCAAGGATGTAGCTCAATGGTTAAAGAGTGGAATTCTATCCACTTGGTCTCAAGTTTGAACCCCAAAAGGGGTGTCGAGATTATGCCTCTCTGAGCTTCTACCTACCACATGTGAATGTGTCTTATCTAGTTGTGTGGGTTGTAAGGTGTTCCGTATAACTGCAGGGTACCCAGAGCGCACCTACGGGTAGCGCTTGTGGGTTCCTCGTCTTACCCCAAAAGAAAATAAATAATTCAGGCATATTAGGGAGTTGCATATTCAAAGCAATTCTCTTTTCAAAATTATCATCCCATTGTCCCCACTCCTTATACCTCCTCCCTAAATCTTATAAATTTTAACTAGAGATAAGAATTGTTGCACAATAATCATGGGTTATGGATAAAACACAAAAAAATTGGGCAGCAACAACTTTTCTAAACAAGCATAAAATGATTTGCACAAAACCCAAGATAACTTAACTCGTTGCATCACATTTTATTCACGATATTAACTAAATTTATTAGTCGGCCCCAAATCATTTTGGACAAACTTGTAGTTGTTATTTACTAAATTTATTAGTCTCCTTATTAATTTTGTTCTGTCATCCATAAAGCTGGCCTGGGCAAGCCTAGTTATGTCACGAAGGGTGTCACGGAAGTGGTCAAGGCAGCAGTAAATTCAGGTGGTGGCTTTCCCTGGAAGTCTGGAACACACAACAAATATTCATGTGCAGATTCTCAAGTTAGTTGGGGTGGCCACGGGATTCTTGGCTGTTGTTAAAGAAGAGCGGAAAGCCTTATGCAATTCTCATTTGCTGCCAGGTGTATTTAATCTCCCTATCTAAAGTTCCCATAAAGAACTCCTTATCATTTGCACACCTCGACCATTGTTAAGCTTCATCACTGCATGTCTGCAACTCGCTAACAACACGCTGACATACCGGTAATCCTCCAGGCATCGCTACCAGTCAGTGTTGAAGTTAATGGTTTAATCTCCAAGCTTTCTTTGGTGTTTCGTGGTCTGAAAACTCAAAATTGTCACTCATAAGTTCAAAGCTTATCTTTTCCAAGTCTTATTTTGTAAGAAAAATCTGACTGAAAGAGTGATTAATAGAGCTTCATCTGTCTTTTGCTACTAGCAGGAGCCAGTTTTCAGCCAAGGTTAAAATATTATAATGCACAACAGCTTGATGAGGGGAAGCCACCAACAACTAGAAATGTCATGTACAAAGAGAATTTTGATGACCTTTGAGTTTGTGAACTCTTTAGTTTCTCTTTCAGTGTGTAGTACTCCCATTGTAGTTCTACTTTCTTCAATACTAATGACATTGCTGCTACTTAAATCCTGACAAACATAGAAAGACGTGTTCTCACTTTGTTTGTTTTCTGGGTAAACCTTAATTGCGAGGTAACTTGAAAAATAGGCTATGGGTTTTGATGTCCTTAAAGGATTATAGACATTATTAAATAGTTTGTTCTCCTAGATTAAATTATTTAATTGAGCTACAGTCAGCCACTCAAAAGTAGAGTGTCCTGGACAAGGGGTCTTAATGGTATTGCAGAAAGACAAAAGAAGAGTTAACACAACATCACTGAAATGAATGGATGTCGAACTGTAAGGGCGAAATGAAGCAAAGCGTAAACCGAGGAAACATAAAGGAGTTATAGGAAACATTGGACTATATATCAATCAGACAAATGCCACTAGGAGTAGCATATGGGATGAAAAAAGTTTGGTCCAGACTCGGATCAGTCAAGACATGTGGGGGGCTTCACGTGGGTCTTTGTCCAATACTCCGTAATTGATATTCCACATGCAAGGGATCTAATGTGTGGACACATAAAATCGTCTAATGTTGAAATTAATTTTACTACAAAATAAATATTTTACTACCAACTAACATTTTTATTATTTATACCTTAATTGTCTAACTGCATTCTCCACATGAATTTTCTCTTCCCACACCGTTATATCCAGCGCCATTTCTCTTCAATCCGGAGTAGACTCATGTCTTTAAGATTATGAATTTCAATTACAAATCACTTGTTTGGGAAACTATGGAATTTTGAATTCCAAATTTGAATTTCAAAATGAGGGTTTGAGAGGAGAGTGTGAGATTTCAAAATGAGGGGTCTTAAGTGTGATATAAATCCAAATTTTCAAATTCTTTAGTTCCCAAACATGGGATTTGAGAATAAAATTCTTGTATCCAAACACACTATTATGATCTTATGACCTCCCCTTCTGACTTGAAGAAAAATAAAATGAAAATGTAGTGTCGGAATTTCACATATAGAAAACGAAGTAGGAATTGACACGGAAAAATATCGCAAGTTGGTACAAGAAGACCCGAACACAAACAAAAAAATAGTCCCGCGATTTCCATAGGCACAAAGACTAGTTATGCTCTCATTTCTCCAACCATTTCTTCCAAAATCACAAGTGACCACCCAAATTTGTCGACAAGTTACATTTAACCCTAACTGAGAGCCCTAAAACAGATGTTCAATCGACCTTTACCCTCGTGTGGACACCGGTAGGGGGGCTACATTTCGGGGTTTCGTCTTCAGTAATTGTAGAGACAAACATATGAAACCACCCAAATTTGACGACAAAAGTTCAATCTATACTCAAACATAATTAAATATAAAGAATACCTGGACATAATAGGAGGAGGAGGAGGAGTAGAAGGGTCATTCTTCTTCAACAGCAGCAGTCTCCACTTTGGGACCTATAAGACGATAAACGCACGAGATGAATATGATTGACCAAAACCCACAACTAACAACAATAGAACAAAAAAAAAAAAAGAGGAGAGAGAAAAAAATGAGAGTACCGTGGAGGGAGGGAGGGCGGGAGTCTTTGTTCCAGCCGATACCGCGGGTGGATTCGAGGTATTGCTGGACAAGGTGGCGGCATTTTTGGAGATGATTGACGCCTTCAACGCGATAACACCATCTGAGACGGTCGCGGATGATCTTGGCCTTCTCGATTTGGATCCATTTCTCTCGCACCAGATGCTCACGCATCTCAAGCATTGCTACCGGATCCTTGTATGGGCTTGCCGGGTCAAAGTCATCCGGCGGGCTCTCATCGAACTCTACCTTGAAGCTCTTTCTTCCCATGATTGATTGATTGATTGATTTGATCTCTTTCTCTCTCCTCTCTCTTTCTTGTTTAGGGGAAAATATAGGATTGAAAATGGAAACTAATGACGACTGAAGTGAGTTATCCCCAGTGTTATTGTAGGAAGCTTTGTTTTTAGGCCCAAGGAAATCCACAACGATTTCTGATGGTAAAGGCCCAGGTTTTTTTTAGATGTATGGATCTTTCCTTTCCATCTTGTGGGAGCTCACGGAGGACTGCTTTGGACCCAAAACAAATTAATAATCAAACTCAAAAATGGATTCGAAATGAAATAATTTGTACAACATTGTGAAAGGTGGAAAGCTTTCTTTATAGTGCTAAAATCTATTACTCCCTCATGTTCTATTTGATTTTCCACAATGAAATAACACGGATTTTTTTGTAGGAAGTAAGATGCGGTGGAAAATGAAAGTTGGTAGGTCACAAACCATTAGAACTACAAAAAACATCACAAATAAAGAAAGTGGGAGATCATTTAGAACTGACTCAAAAAGGAACATGAAAATCATTCATAACTGGAGGGAGTACTTTTAATAATTGCGTGCATGAAAAGCAGACATGGCGAGCTTCTACGTATGTTAGCAATCATTTAACACGTCAGCAATGCTCATTGGTAAATCAACCAAAAATGTGTGAGGTAGAATTTGAACTATTGACCTCCCACTTACATATTCATTACATTACCGGTGTGCTAACTGTTACTTCATGCATATTTTTACAACTAGTTCTATAAAAAGGAAATAACCATTCCAAATAAATATAGATGAGCAAATCTTTTATTTTAAATCTCCCGTTTACATTCATTATATTAAAACTAGTTTTTACACCCGTGTAATCACGGGACTGTGTATGTAATTTGTTTGGCCGGGGAAATCTCAAAATATTATGAATGCATAACTTGCGGTCATTATTGCTCTTTTCTCTTAATAATTTTCTAAATTCTAATATGTAAATATCCAATATTTACATCTAGCAAAAGAACAATACCCGAAAGTAAATAAAAATGTTGGTTCACCACCAAATAATTGATCCAACAACGCTACTTGCATAAGATCTTGAATTCAGAATAAGTTTGTATAAAAGAGTAGACTTTTTGGATGACCGAAATTTAACTCCCATATATCTGGTGCATATTGATATATACATCAGGTGCTTCTGTATAGGAGAAAACTGTCGTAATTTCTACATAAGCTAGTAGCATACAAACATGAGTTTCCTAAGGTGGTATCAACTTAAGAATATTAATTGATCGACGACACTACTTCTCACGCAATCCTCCGCACGCTCATTGAGAAGATATCAAAACTGCATAGCTCATATTGGATCACCCTGAAAAACTTAAAACAAAAATTATCTTAGATAACAACACGCCAACACATAATAATGTTTTAACCCCCAATGTTAACGACCTTACGAATGGCCTCAAAATAACAGGCTAGGTCATAAACTCCTTGTGAAGTTCGATTGCCCTCTTATCATAATGATATGATCACTTTACAAATTCCTAGTCTATATGTGAATAATGAAGTTTAAGATAGTTGAGGTCCCAAATATAGTGCACCCTTCATTTTGCCCATGTTTCATTGTCGCATTTCCTCATTATAGTATGACAAATGCCCATAAAAACCAAGCTATTGTTTCTCCCAAATGAATAAAAAGTTATCTAAAGATCGTTTGAGATTAAACCACCAGAAGAAGGTATATAATTCATATTTTTTGTACATAAAAAGTGTGATATTTACTGGAGAAGTAGAGGTAAGACGATTCGGCCTAAAAGATTTTGGTAAAGTAGATGAAAGTAGTGACGTAAACAGAGGAAGAACATACATCTAAATGGCAGTACCCTTCAGTTTCCATTGAAGGGCAACTCAAAGTTAACAGCTTTCTTAAGAAAAGGATGAATTATATAGCTCCAATAAATGATGAAAAATAGTGCACAACATGTACGTAGCATTCAAAAAGCATGCAGAATGTACTATGTCAACAGTCTCATACTCTCATATCCAAAAGTTTGATAGAGGCAATACTTTGAAAAACAAAGCTCTCCAAGCACATTATAATCAAATAAAAGTGCAAGAAAAATGAAATTCTAACCATAAAGCTTACCTCCTTCTATTAATTAGCCTGCACCAACACTTGATTTTCGCAAAGACATTTGATAACTCTAAAAATGTCTAACCCAAAACCAGATCAAGGCTTTAACATAGTACAACCCGCCCACAATCTAATATCGCTTACACCTACAAAGACATCACAATTATTTAATAACACTTCAGACTTCAGTAGTTAAAAAAGCAAACCAAGCTAGATGCCAAAAATTCACGTATTTAAACTATCATAAAACGCTCAAAGCTCTTATATGACGAACTAAGCACCTATTGTCATTTACTGCCATTTACTAATAGAGTTATCTTACACATGTTACACAACAAAGAATGTAAACGGAAGTATTTTGGCTTTATGTGACTAAGCTAATCACACGCAAAGGTAAACCTGAAGGAAATAAACATTAACGTCCATCAAACTTAGTGTATACCTATATGGCTATATATTATATAGATTTTCATCTAAAGGCGGACCTTTTAATCAATTTACAACAAACCTACTGACAAGTTAGGAATAGTAAAAAAGGTAAACATATAACAATTAAATGCATACCTTTTTAATCGAAGGTCGAGCATTAACCCTGGCCATCTTAGCCACCATTTCAACAAACAGGCCTATCAAAATGGAACTTCTTCTACTTTTCTGCAATAGATACATGTGGTGCACTCACAAATTTGAACTTCCTGATACAAAACAAATTAAAAGCTGAACAAATTGAATGTGACCTGAAAAAATGAATACAACATCTTTAACCCCAGTACCTGAAAAGATGAATAAATTTATAAAAGCAAAATTACATTGTTGTGGGGTTATCTGAGACTTTACAATAATTTCAGATAAATGTAAACAATCATCGGTTCGTTGGTCTGTCAAAATCACAGTAACATAAACTAATGTCATCGATTTCGATGGTGATCATAACATAAAGATGTAAATTTCATGCATTTGGAAGAGGCTGGTCTCTTAAGAATGCTCTAAATAGCTCCAGGGCCGCTCTCGGCTTGACTAATGGCACCTCATGCCCTGCACCTCTCACTGTTGCAAATTTTAGTCCCTCATACACTTCTGTCCAACCTCCCACCTGCATAACACTGAATACAGAATGAAAATTTCGTTAAAATGAATTTCGTGGAGAGAGTCCTGATTGAAATAAAGTTAGATAATTAGAGTGTACGTATCCTTGTTACTAACCTGTTTTTTGACATACCAAAGATACCATGGGACTTTGATTTCCAACTTCAACTGTCCGAGAGCGAACTTAGAAGCTGTCACTGGTACATTGAGCCCACATCCCCACTGCATATGAGCAGGATATAAATTTAGAACAGGCGAACAACAAAAATAGCTCTGAGTCTCTGATTCTTGTAACTCATCAACGCGATTCAGATGCTGAAACGAAATAGTTATATGCCTGAGGACATTACCTGAAAACCCAAACTTTCACACCAGCCTGGCAGGATTGAGACCTCGCTGTCATTCCAGTTCCTATTGAGAACTTCGCTGTAGAAGTAATGAAAAGCGAATCAGTACTCGGTAAATCAGTAAATTCTTGAAAATTCATGATTGTCAAGGTTTTCTGATTTCCTGTCATTTTAAAAAAGAATGTCAATAACCTGCAGGCAGTCCATTTGCAGGGAATTTTAGTGACATTAGCATAACATCCTTCTGTACATCTGGTCTGTTGTAATACTTCTCATCATACTTCTAAGTGCAAGGATCATATTCTGATAACTTCCTGACAGGAAACACAAAGACGAAACAATGTCGTAAAATTTACCAAATTTATAACCTTTTCCACTTCTTCCAGAAATCACCTGAAAAAGACGAAATGTCAGAAACTAAATACTTCTGATGTACCTCATGTACACAGGACAGAAACAAATTCATATGATTCTGAAACACAACCAACACTAATCTAGGAAACATAAGTACATACGATTGTATATGTAGAGCAGTGAGACGATGTGTATTTTGAACAATTGCTTTAGTAATTGACTAAGTTAGCAGCAAATCGTGGATTGTAAAGTCGTTTTGTTCCAATCCATTGTTGCCGTCAAATAAAGATAAAGAAAAAAATATTTGCATTCATGTTTGAAATGAAGAGAAAACTTAATCATTCATGTTTGTGAGAAATAAAGATAACTTGTGGAGTTGTGATGAACACGTACCTCAACCGAGTGGTAATCTGATTCTTCCTTTTCCTTCGCGCCAGTTGTTTCTACGTTTTCCATAATCTCTCTAGGCATAGTCATCAATTTGGTTCAATGATGTCAATTTATATCCTGTGGTTTGTAGCACACTCTTCAAAATAAATGTGGTAGAAGGGGGAGTGTGAATCCCTATCCAAAGACAATCAAAAGAAGAAGTCTTTTCATTAGCTAATGTGAATTGTGAGACAGTTTGTTGCACTCATTAATTCCATTAGAAACAGAATTTTAACATTTAAAAGAAAAGACACTATACTCGAATCTAACATACTTCAAAATTAGACATAAAAATTAAGTGAATGTAATTTTTTTTTTTTTTTTTGTAAAAGACGATATCTGCCAACCAACACATGAAAACAAAGAAAACAGAGAAAAGAGTTTCATAACTCATCTGTCGTCTTTTCTCATCTGCTTAATCCCAGTTTTCAGCAGATAGTGTGGTCATTCAAGAGCATTTTTTATTTCGATCCCATACTCCTCTTTGAGCTTCTGAAGGTCCTAAGAAATGTTACGCCCAACAAATTTGATGTGTTTCACTCCCACATAATGACTAAAACGCAAACAATAAGATCATTTCTACTATGTATAAACAATAAGACCATACACTAAGCAAATAAGGCCACACACACCTAATTGTAAGTTGATCAGACCTATATATGCAAAGCATTTTGCGGAAGTGTGTAGTCGAATGGAATTGCGCGACTGGATCATAACATACGCCGGCAGACTCTCCATCTACAAAATTCAACCAACAAAACCACCCAGATTTACCAACAAAATATCAAAATCAAACCCTCTCAAAACAATCAGATTACACAAACATAGCAAAAGCGAGGAGAGAGAATGAAAAACACAAACCTTCTTGTCAGGAATCAATTGAGAAGCAACGGGGTTTTAAAATGTTTATTTATGACGGATGATGATTTTGAGTCTGGAGGAAAAGAATTGGAAAAGTGGGTGAGAACTGAGAAGATGGAAAGCTGATGTGGCCACCTCCCGCGACCACCACCAACAATAGGCCCACAACACCGCCATTTAAGCCACCTCTATGCAACACAAAGAAAAACGAAAAACTCATTATAGACGACAAATTTTGGTGGTTTCTGGCGGCGACGCTTTAGGAAGGGGCCGAGAACATGGGGAGAGAGGTGAGGAGACAGGTGGGGAGGGTAATCGTTGTGAGAAATGGGGAGAAAGGGAGAACAAAAGTGAGGGGCATTGGCGTATGGGGGGTGGAGACGGGGAAGTCGTGAGCCAACTTAGATCCGCCGGTGTTCTACGCACCTGGTGGTGGCAGCGGTGATGTCTTAGGTGGGGGATGGTGGATGGTGGATGCGGCGGCAACATCTCAGGCGGGTGTCGAATAGGCGGTGCGTGGTGGTGGTGGGTAAGGGAGGAGAGAGAAAATAAAAGGGAATATTTTGTTACCCATTAAATCTAGGTGAATGAATGCCCAAGATTAATTCCCTTCGTATGATGATTCGTTAATCATTAAAACAAATCTAGAAATCTTAAAAAGCAAAAGAATTCATAAACTAATTTTTATTTACATTTACATAAATCAATTCATCAATTCAAAATGAAGATATGAACAAGAATATATGTTGATAAGATTTTTCTACATACTAAATATAAAATGAGAACAGAACCACATATTTAAAACCCTAGGTATTTCAGCAATTTTAAACGAAGATTTTGTACATGACTACATGTACATTTAGATTGCTCTATCACTTTTGCATGGTAACCTGGACCTTTTGAGGAGAGACGTTAGGACTAGATCAAACGATAGAGTATGCGAGTGACTAGAGTGAAGCACCAGAGAAAACAAATGGATTAGAAAATATATGCTTATTGACCGACATTGATAAAATATATGCTTATTGACTTATAAGTATGCACAACAATAGATGTCATTGATTATCAAAGTATATTGATTGCTCACCAATTATATTATTAGAAGAGTTTAAAATATTCCATATACTCCGAAAGTAAGATATAATTTTTTCGGAGAATGGTGGGATAATCGCGCAGGAAGATCAGGGGTGGTAACTAGAGGAGTCGACAATATGTGTGTGGAAAAGGTCAAGTTATCTTTTGCTTGCAAAATGACAATTCTATCCTCTTAATCACCTCCATGTGTTTGTTTTGCTTACGAAATGACCATTTTAACCCCATTTTACCCACTTCCCATGTGCTTTTAAATTGTTTACTTGTTTCTCTCTCCTCTTCTTAATCTTTGTGCAAAACACAAAGGTAAGGAAATGATCGGAATGGAGGGAGTAGTAACTAGTGGAGAACGAAAATGAAGGTTTTAATTATTTGTGAAAGTGATCGAGGGTTGTGTACGTTATATATGAGGAAAATGATGTAAAAAGGAAGATCGAGAACGTGGTTTTATGAAATGGAGAAAGGTGGGCAGTTGTTTTGTTGGTCCCTGGTTTCTTGGAGATAGATGTACGTGTATATGGCCATGTTCGCCAACACATTAACAAGTAGAAGGTAGTGTTTTGACTTGGTCAAACTGTTACTTTAGCTGTTTAGCTAACATTTTAAAAATAATATTTAGGTTGTAGCTGGCATTTTAGGTAGCATTTGGAATGTTTCCCAAAGTAACATTTGAGTAAAAACAAACTAGCAATTCTATTTTATTTTTCTATGTACTATATAGTTTTGATAACTCAACACCTACTTCTACCGAATACGTCTAACATCAACGGCTACTTTTAAAGCTAACAGCTACCTGCTACTTTTAAAGCTAACAGCTACCTGCTACCTACTATTCGAACAGCTACCTGCTACTCAAACCGCTAATGCAGTCAAACAGAGCATATATCTTGTTTTGGTTTGTCTTCTTTAGTCATTGCCTTTATTTTAGGAATAGTACTATGTTTTTGTTCCTTTCTACGGATGACTGACTAGTCAACTACTGTAACATAGTACTGCCTCTCCCAAAAATGTGATTAACCTACCCGTAACAAATTTGCAGCATGAGAAAATGACACTCCTGAATAGCATAAAACATGAGAAAATGACATATGACTAGATGATGACTCATTGACTCCACCCCAAGCATTAGTGCATTACTTAACTTGGCTCAATGTAAATGTCCACGACTACTATAGCCACTCTATCTATCGCAATCTTTATACATTTTCCACTATTTCATTATTTTTTCACTAGAGGTAAAAATACTGTGAGTGGGAGCTCCCAAAGATTACAGTGTCGATACGATAGTTGTTGGGCCGGGGTTTCCCAAATGTGTTTATAAAACTATTGTTTCACATCATCCTCCTCCTCTCTAAAAAAAACTCTAGCCTCTAAATCTAAATTTAGGGGCTACCAGCCATCAATTAGAAGTGGTAAGCCCCAAATCTCTTATCATTCACCCTAATTAATCAATTATCACTAGTTATTATCAATAATAACTCGTTTCTACCTCCTCGAGAGGGTATCTCTACCACCATATAGGTGGGTTTATACCGAGATTCACGAGATTTCTCCAAAGCTCCGAGGGTTCATTAGTTTTGTCATGGCGGTGCGTTGGAAGCTAAATTCGGGATCAAAATCATCAACAACGTTGGTGACATTTTCTTCTTCGAGTTACATAGATCTCCGATGCCGATGAAAAACGCAAAAATGTCGACGTGCAAGGGATCAAATTTGTTAATTAGGGAAGAATTGTGTCAATTAGATTTATTTGATGATATTTGTATCTTTATCATTATTGATGTAACTGTTGTTTGACGATAATATTAATGAATTTTCGTTTATTTCAAAAAAAAAAAACTATTGTCTCACATCAATAGAAGTAAATTGAGAATATTTGTTTATAAGCTAGGCCAGGGGTCACCACAACCCTTACCTGAGAGCCCGGCTCTACTAGCCTGGACCGGCTCACCTGGTCCAGCCGCGCGATAAGGTCTCATATGGGGGATAATATCAGGTCAGCAGCAGGTTGAATTTGACCCCAACACTATTAGTACAGAGATGAGAAAAATGCTATGATACATATGCTAAGTGCCAAAAGCGACCTTAAATCATGACTTGAATTTGGAAGTTTAGTATGGAGCATCTAGAAAGTTAAAATGATTAATTCAATAGTGGGTACGCTCCTTGAATTGTGATATACGTAGTTGCTATTCGCATGAATTGTTTAATTTCATCTCACATCATCAGTCTACAATTCTCGCTCCACCTTAATTGCGAAAATAGCTAAGCTCTAACTTTTTCCTCGTGCATCTTCCTCTCTCAAAATTGGTGTCATCATTTCTCAAAATCTCTCTTGAGACGTTCTCACATAAGGTAGCCTCGTACGAGGATTTGCGATATTTGTAATGGTTAAGTTGTTAACCAATTGTACTGTGATGATTTTCAGTCTAGAGCAGTTGCTAATATGCTATAGCTAGTTTAATTTTGTAGAAAGCCATATCATCATCAGTCATCAATGATCATTTGTTAGAGTTTGAACGGTTCAGATCAGAGCGGAGAGACATATCAAGTCAATGGATGCGTGATGCGTAAATCGTGTACAAAACCTCAGGTATGTAAATATTTTGCCAAGTCCGAGAATGGACAGTCAATTAAATTCATGCTAGTTCATGTAGTAAGATTTGAATGACGTGGTTAAAAAAAACACGATCGTTTAGAAAATCAACTTGAGCGATATCCCGGTTTAAACTCCCATATTATCATTCTCCGCAAGTGGTCCAAAGACTTGTTTACGGTATGATAGGGGTGAATTTAACCCCTAACAATCGGAAAACGTAGCTCTTAAAAAATTAAGCTCTTCAAAATTGTTCTGCTACTTTTTGTGGATATATTGATATGGTGACTGGTTTTAGTGATGAAAGAGTAGCTTGTATACCCCTATATCAATATATATTTGCAAATGTATTAGATTAGATATCTCTAAATAATGTTGGGATGAGGCGCTTTATTGAGGCTGCGTATGCCGTAGGAAATAACTTAAACAATTCTGTGTACAAATAATATGGGTTGCGCTCCCACACTATACATCAATAATCCAAAGAGATAATAAACATCGACTAAAATCAGTATTTTATTGGGAATAACGAATCGCATCTGAATACTCAAAAGTTTCATGTCCACTCGATATGATGTACCGCCATGGCAGCTCCACCACAAAACAACAAATCCTTATTAGTATCACAATAAAAAATTATAAAGCTTTTACATAATTACGGAAACTAGATTACATAAAACGGGTAGTAATTTTACACTATTCATATTGATATTTACACTTCTATTTCATAATTCTAATCTTCTAATGTGGGACAAATACTCCTCTCATATAGGACAGTTTAAAAATCAATATGATAAGTGCACGAATCACCAATTAGTTAAGGCACATTAGTTATTACACCTAAGGAACCTTCTTGTAGACCGAGGGAGCAGCAAATCTATTGTGGCCTTGGTGGTTAGTGTTAGGCACGAACTTCATTCTGTTAGGAAAGATATGGGACAATAGTGGAGACATAAAAAATGCTATTATTTCACCTAAAAAAATATTTTCCATTTATTTTTGTTACCTATTGAATGTTAGGAAAGATATCGAATTTTAACAGTGCATCTATAATGATACACGAATTTTCAAACCTAATATAAAGTTTTGCTTGTGAGTTATGACATTTTAAGTGGTCGTTTGGTTCATATAGGAATTTAATTCATGTAGAAAGTAACATATCCCATGAATTGAGTTCCTGTATAGAATTCATGTGAAATAGTTTAAAGTTGTTTGGTTGACATCAAAGAATTTGAATTTCCCATGAATTAAATTCCAACATCTCGTTTGGTTGCACCCATCCAATTCCCTTATTTCTAATTCGTAATTACTATTATATCCCTTATAAAAACAAATTTGTATTTTGTGGGGGACAATTTTGTAATTTTCATTTAAAGATGGTGGGGGAATTCAGAATTACCAAGGGGGAGTTGGTAAGCAACTTCCACCATTATGTGGGAATTTCATTTTCCCATGTAATTTCCAATTCCCCCATTTTTTAAAATTATAGGCAACCAAACAACCCGGAGAATATGTAATTCATGGGATTTTGGAAATCCTGTGTTTTAAAAGGGCAACCAAACGACCACTAATGCTACAATAGTCGTCAAGCTCAAATATTATCTTAAGCGAAATCCAGCCGCTTACAATTTCGATCCGAACATTCGGTTGGTCAGAAGCTCAGAACTCAGCAACGCATACTTTAAAGTGTAGGACAAATGCTAAAGGCTTTCAGACTACAACACAAATAAACATGGTGAACAAAAAAAAGAATAATAAAAAAAAAAAAAAGCAGTTGAGTCAAAAGGACGAAATAAGGTAATGGAGATAAACTCCCGCCAATGTCAACGAACTTCCAAAGACTACCCAATGAAAGTGGCCGGTCTCACAAAACAGAAAAAAAAAAAAAAGTTTCAAAGATATTCAACGGTCTCAAATTATGTTAATTCCTACAACAAAGGCATGCCAATTACATCTCTTCATGTTCCTATCATACCATACTATACGCCACATCATCCAACCTTTCTTCTTCTTCTCTCATTTTCTTCTCCTGCGAAAACAATCAAAAAACTTTCCGTCATTTTTTTTGGTTGATGCAGCTTTGTTTTTATTGTATTTTTTATCGTGCACTGTAAGTTATCTTTTGACTTTTATGATTTCATTGATATTCATGTTATAATTTATGGGTTCATGTTTGTTTTGGACCTATTATGTCGAATGGGTTCATATTGGCTGCCAATTGTTTGATGATATGTGTTTTTATTAGAAATTCGGATTTTCTTGATCATGTTTTTTTTTTAATGCGCATCCCTTGGGGCGGAGTTAGAATTTGAAATTCGAGAACAGTTTAGTTAGTCTTGTCGATATGAGATGATATGGTGTGTTAGAAGGTTACGATACCAAAATTGCTGACTTTGATATAAGGTGCCTGGGAATTGGTTCATACTGGCTTTGTTTACCTGGTAAATTTTAATGTGTACGTCAAATCCAAATGTGATGTCTTTTTTCTATTAAATTGAGCAAGGATGGTGCCTGTTTGATTTGTCGTAGGTCATTGTATTGGTTACACCAAATGTGATGTCTTAGTGAATGAGTAATGATGATCTGTGTTTCTTATGAGCTTCCAAGTGAGCGTTCGTTTGCTTAGAAATTGGAAGTTTGATCAGAAAGTCAGGGACATGGGATTTTCTTTTCTTTGCGATTCTTGTATGATAAACTATATTTTCTATTAGCTTGTGATCGAAGTCTCAAATTTGTTTATGATCTGAGACTTAGGCATACAATGTATGTTCATTGGTTAGGAAGCCTCGAGTAGTTGAGTGTGGTTGGCTCTACTAAGTTTGATTTTGCTTCTCGAGCTGTATTTCCTTCAATGATTCTCCACCTGACAACTAAAGATTTATTTGTTTGGTTTCCCTAATTCTTTTCCCCAAAACTTTTTTTTTTTTTTTTTTTTTTTTGTAAATCTTTTGAATTTATTTTGACGACTTTATAAAACTTCCTTTGAAAATATTTAATTACTCCAAAAAGGTTTACAACGTTTTGGAATTTCATGGCGTACACAAGACGGTTAATAGATGACGATTCATGTTAGCCGACCCCAAATCATTTTGGGAATAAGGATTGGTTGTTGTTGTTGTTGTTGTAGTTGTTATCTTCGTATATGAGCTTTTTGAATAGATGGATCAAAGAGTTAATAATTACTTTTCATAGCTCGAAATGACATTCCTGCTTTTTTTGTCTACAGAACGCTGGTAATAGTCGGAGACAGTTGAGTCAGAATATAAACTTCTGTTTCTTTCAGGGAGATGACAAATGATTGGTCTCTCCACATATGAACTTGTTTGGTACTTCACATTTTGACGTATTCTTATTGAGTAAGTGAACACTCATGCCTGGTAGAGCATGATGAATACGAGTCCAAGGTTTAATATTAAAGGGAACACTTTCGAAATGGTGTCAAGCCCAACTTTTGATGCCGAGGGTAAGGAAAATGTGTTGTAACAATTCACCTCTGATAGTCATCTACTCGAAGTTACTGAACTTGATTTTTAACCTGCAGTACAACAGAGAATGGCCTTGGTTGAATGGTTGAACTCTGCAGTTCCTCATTTCTATTTGTCGGTGAAAGCTTCAGATGAGGAGTTAAGAGCATCTTTGCTTGATGGTGATATACTATATCAAATTTTACAGAAGCTCAAATACAATTCTTCTGATGAGGTACTTCGGATCCTCCTTTTTGTTCGTCATGTCAGATACAATCTACAGTGTAGCCAGTAATTAAACTTCTAAGTGTACCAAATTTTTGTAGAGAGATGATTCAAGTCCTTCATCAGAGTCTAGAAGAAGAAAAATTCAGCGGTTTATTACAGCCATGTCCGAGATGGGATTGCCAAGTTTTGAATTAACAGATCTAGAGAAGGTATCCAGTATTTTCAGAATACTGTAATTATGGTTATGAATTGGAAAGCTGCGTTAAGTGATCAGGATCACATAAAGGCTGCGATTATTGATCAAACTATTACATACTATAATTGCAGCTTGAAATACAGTAAAAATATCAGATGTACCAATGTAGTGACTCTGGCTAAACAGTATGAAATTGTTTTGCTGTTCGCTCAAAAGCAGCCCTTCTTTAATGAAACTGGTTCAATATATCACTTACAGGAGCCAAAGAGCTACTTCAGCCACATTGAGTGACATTATGCATGTTATTGTTTGTGCCATATGCCTATATTTAAGTTGGATACTGTGAATCTGTTGGCTCCTTCAACTGCCATTCCCTATCTAGGGCCTGTTCTCTTTTCTGAAAAAGGTTTTGTTGTGAAGGGATCTATGAGGCCTGTGTTAGATTGCCTTTTAGCACTCAAAGGACATACAAAGCGACTTTCTGGGAGCCCGGTTTATAAAGCTGTGGATGATAGACGGCAAGTTCTTTCGGAGATAAAATTCCAACGTTCATATAGTCCTCTTTCACCAGGTTGGTTCTCACTATCTGTTGATGCTTAAGAGATGCATTCGGATGATGAAAATTATTGTTTCTGTAAAGTTGGAAAGAATTTGGTTGATTGCATCTGAATATTGAAACTGGTG
Organism: Spergularia marina; assembly: GCA_963680865.1. NCBI lineage: Eukaryota > Viridiplantae > Streptophyta > Magnoliopsida > Caryophyllales > Caryophyllaceae > Spergularia > Spergularia marina. The sequence continues at coordinate 17,392,262 of OY804552.1, read as the reverse complement.
TTCATTTCGCGTTCCAAGCTGTTTTATGACTTGTTTCTGAAATTTATATTTTGCCTCTTCATTTAGAGTCCCCAACTATGCTACTCCATGGTGGAAATAAGTTCCATGAAGTGTTTCAGATGAAACAAGGATTCTATGCTGATCTTCCTGCAACAAAAATTTCAGAAATGATCAAGTCGAACAGCTTAGATGTAAGGTCTATCTACGAGAAAATATTGAGATCCACAGTCTTCTTCTTTCGCTACAAATGTTATTTTCTTTTGCAGAATGCCCCTACTCAGTCTCTTCTGAGTGTGATGAATGGAATTCTGGATGAAAGCATAGAGAGAAAGAATGCTGAAATACCTCAAGTTTGTTGAAACTCGGTTCTTTATTCTATCTTATCCTTTAAAGGTATTGCATAAATTAGAATGCACGATCTAATATTTTCTGTTGTGTCTATCTTTCTATTCTGCTCTTCTCAGCGTGTAGCTTGCCTGTTGAGAAAAGTTGTGCAAGAGATTGAGCGAAGGATAGCAACTCAAGGAGAGCATCTGCGCACTGTAATGTGTCTTTCGTTCTCACTTGTTGCTGTGATATCTTACTTTGTGCTCTCTCTTTCTTTAATAATTATATGCTTTTTTTTGTACAGCAAAGCAGTCTTTTCAAGGCTCGTGAAGAAAAGTACCAATCAAGAATCAAGGTGCTTGAAGCTCTTGCCAAAGGGACTAGTGAGGAGAGTGAGGTATTTCACGTACAAATATCATCAATTTTTTCTAATAAATTTCATCTGTGTTTCACCATTGTTTTGTAACTTAGATATTATCCATTTTCTTTCAGATTGTAATGAGCCAGCTCCAGCAATTGAAGGTATACTTATCAAGGCTTTTCTAGCTTTTGCTTTAATCCTGAGTGATGATGCTAACTGCGTTTTAAGCATATCATGCCTAAGTGATGAGAATATATATGATGCTACTAACTTTAATATATTAGATCTCCCAGCCAACTTTGCTATACTTATTACTCAGTACTTTTATAAATTAGACTTGTAAACACTGCGTACATCTAAAGTTTCCCAGACCCTGCAATAAGCTGGTTTGTCACTTGATTTTGATATCTTTATGGTTTTTAAAATTTGTAATTCAGTTTTTCATGTTGATTCATCTTTATCATACATTCATGGTTTGAGCTTGTCATTTTTATGCATGACGACAGACTGAGAGGAGTAAGATAGAGGAGAAGAAGAGGGTGGAGCAGCTGGGAATTGAGGATAAGAAAAGGTTGGAACAGAAGGAAATTGAGGACATGAAAAAGGTTGAACAGCAGGAGATGGAGGAGAAGAGACAGTTTAAACAGAAGATGGAGGAGAAGAAAATGTTCGAAAAACAGGAGGCCGATAAGTTGAAGAAGCTGAAGGAGGAAACCAATATAGAGGTTTCGATATTGAAACAAGAGCTGGATATGGCCAAAAGAACACATGAACTGCGATTCCTGGAATTGGAAACAGAAGCCAAATCTGTAAAATCTGAATTAGAGAAGAAACTAAAACAGCAAGAGCAATTAATAGAAGATTCAAAGGTGAAATTGAAAGAACTTGAGGTGAACTCTCAGTCTAAAAGTCAGAGCTGGTCCAGGAAAGAGCATATCTATGAGAGATTTATGGACCTTCAGCTGTCTGGGTTGGAGGTATGTATTTCAATTTTAGATTTCCTGGTTGCCAATAAGACCAAAGTCCCCGTTTCCTCTTTTAACACTGGAAAATTTCAGGATCTGAGGCGTTCTTCAGTGTCCATTAAGCAAGAAATGTTGAAGACGCAGAAGACCTATCTGCTGGAATTGAACCACGTAGGTGAGATTTGGAGCTTCTTTTACAGGTTACCGATAGTTTTATTCATCAAGACACTAAAGTTAGTGTTTGTCCACTGTTTCAGGTGCGAAGCTTAAAAATCTAGCTAAAGCAGCTCAAAGTTATCACGATGTTCTGAATGAGAACCGAAAATTGTATAATGAGCTTCAAGATTTAAAAGGTATACTTCTTGATCTCCTTACGTGTTCCTCTCCCACTCTATAAGGAGCCTGTGACTGTGAGAAGTACTAGGATGATGCCTATGGTTTAATTTGTTTTCTCTTGCTTTATTCTTCCCTTCCTAGGGTCTAGGGGTTTGGGATAACCATGTAACCGTTTTTGCATCTGTTGTTTGCTTTTGCTGATAAATACTTTCTTGGTAGGTAACATCAGAGTTTATTGTCGAGTAAGGCCATTCCTTCCTGGGGAGAATAAGAAGCAGACAGTTTTGGAGGACATTGGAGAATACGGAGAGTTGACTATTACAAATCCTGCTAAGCCTAAGGATGCGAATAAGGCATTCAGATTCAATAAGGTTTATGGTCCTATGGCTACTCAAGGTTTCATATTCTTTCATATTCTTCAATTCCACGGGCTCTTTTTATAAATGTTTTCTCTTACAGTGGGTTGTTTCAGTTTAAATAGCTCGTTAATATTTAAAAACTTTCTTCCATGAAATGATCAGTTTATTTACAAATGCATTTTATATTTTGACAGCTGAGGTTTTCCTTGATACACAACCATTAATACGAACTATTCTTGATGGATACAATGTCTGCATATTTGCTTATGGCCAAACTGGTTCTGGGAAGACCTACACAATGGTAACTTTGTGTTGGCAGCCTTCCTAGTTTAACGTGAATTCCTAGCAGATCTTTTTCATATCCTTGTGCTTGTAACAGAGTGGCCCTGACAATGCAACTAAAGAGGACTGGGGAGTCAATTATCGAGCTTTAGATGATCTTTTCCAAATCTCGGAAGATAGAAGAAACTTCATTCAATATGAAATTGGAGTGCAAATGATTGAAATATACAATGAACAAATTCGAGATTTACTCTGCGGTGATGGTGTCCAAAAGAAATATCCTTCTACAATTTCTGTTGCATTATATATCCTACTTTCTAACAAAATGGTTTCTGATTTTTGGAGCTCCGAATACATGTTAATGAATTACGTAACTGTTCACCATATGTTGAACTATCTTCATTTTGTTTCAACATGCATTTGTAGCTGTGATATTTGTCTTTTCTTTTACATTCCCAAAAATAATTTGTTCGCATTGCTTTGTCAGTTGTCACTGTGATTCTTTTGTTTCCATAACTTTCACACACTTGCGATTTTGACTACTCCTCAACCCCATGGACTTGCTGTACCTGATGCAAGCATGCACCCTGTTAGATCGACTGAAGATGTTATCGAATTGATGAACATTGGACTAGCAAACAGGTCTGTGAGCGCTACTGCCATGAATGAAAGAAGTAGCCGATCTCACAGGTTTAAAACATTCTACCCTGGGCTTCTGTCTGTCTGCGTACATACTTTTATATCCCTTATAATGCCTATCATACTTCGTCTGTGCAGTGTTGTTACCATCCATGTTCAAGGAATAGATCTCAAATCTGGTGCTACGACACATGGGAGTCTTCATTTGGTAGACCTTGCTGGTAGTGAGAGAGTTGATAGGTCTGAAGCAACTGGAGATAGGTTGAAGGAAGCACAACATATTAACAAATCATTGTCTGCTCTAGGAGATGTTATCTTCGCACTGGCTCAGAAAAGCCCTCATGTTCCGTACAGGAATAGTAAGCTTACTCAGGTTCTTCAGACTTCTCTAGGTAATTTTACTTCTGTTTCTTCTCCTCTGGATCAGCACTCTTAGGTTTAGTGTTTAACCTCAAGTCGAACATCTAACTTGTGGTTTTTAACATTCTGGTATTTCAACACTTGCCTTTAATATTCCAGGTGGTCGAGCAAAGACGCTAATGTTCGTTCAGATGAATCCTGACGTGACTTCATATTCAGAAACTCTAAGCACCTTGAAATTTGCTGAACGGGTTTCTGGGGTGGAGCTGGGTGCTGCACGAAATAATAAAGAGGGAAAAGATGTCAAGGAACTTATGGATCAGGTACTTATTTAAGATCTTGTAATGTTTATGGCTTCAGTGCCTGGGACTTTTATCTTGAATGAGATGGATCAATCAGGCAAGAAATGCACCCGTTTTATATGATGGAGTAGTGTTTTGTAGGAACACTGTCCATTTTTCTTCTGTCCTATGATATTGGGGGATTCAATGATTTACTTCTCTGAAAATGAGACTAGGAGAGCGAAACTAAGAGGTAAGGTCGGAGTAGGGGGATTTGTGCCAGTATATCAGATGAAATACTATTTATTTCATAAGTAGATATAATTTGTTGATGGTAATCGTAGATTTTGGTGTGGCAAAGGTATACATGTTTCTGAGTATAAGGAAGCAGTGCTTTGGTTTATTACATAAATTAAATTTTTTTACTAATCTGACTGCATTTCACATTGACTGCGCCTCATGTTGAACTTGCAGGTGTCATCTTTAAAAGATGCAATGGCTAAGAAAGATGAGGAGATTGAGCGGTTGCTCAGGGATCCTAGAAGTCCAAGCCTTTCTTCAAAGCGGTCTACAGGCTCTCCGGGTACTAGTTCCTCTAGAAATGGACCTTCATCTCCATCAGCGCGGTCCATCACAAGTAGTCCTCGAAAGAGCCCAACAATAACTAGCGTTAGACGCCCAGGCATTCTTCATAAGTCTGCTGATTTCTCAGATCATTCTGATCCTGGTGCGCACCATGCTGTGGGCGACACTGGAAGTGATGGAATACGATCATCAAGGTCCCTGACTGACTTGAAAGGTCAAAAGAATTCACCCAGCAGGCAATCTAAGTGCCCTGGTGGGACTTCTATGGATGACGATATGATGGACATGGGTGATGGTGATAATGACGAGAGATTAAGCGAAGCATCTGATGGTGAACAATCGGCAGGAACAGATACTGACTTTTCACCTGAACGATCCAAAACATCAGAAACGCGAAGAGAGAAGTACGTACTATTAACTATAATTGGCTGCTTTTCTATAGTAATCTTTGCTGTCTTTTCTGATTTTGAAATCCAGGAATGTCCAATGAAATCTGTACATTTTTCAGTTTACAATATAGAAAAGTTACAAAATGACCGAAAAACTTGATCATTTTTTTATTTGTCTAATATGTGACAATGTACAATCCAGGCCGAAAACCCCTACGAGACTGTCTCAGTCACCGAGAACTGGAACTGGGGCGTCTCGTTTGTCACAAGTTAAGACCACATTACGAGCAGCTTCAGGTACACATTTTGCTCCCTTCTCCCTTGAAAAAGAGTGTTTCCAAGTCATTTTTACTGACAAATATTGAAGATTGTTTCTTTCTTTTGGCAGCGTTTAAAAAACCATCCGGTAGTAGCTCTTCCCCGGTCAGTGGCCGACGGTTTGCGTAGATTTAGATTTTTTTTTTCTTCTCATTTTTGTGCATATGTTTGGGTCCAGTTGCATAGACAGAATTCTTACAACCCTAGAACTTCCTCTCAGAAAATCTCGTATGTTTTTCCTTCTAAGAACACCTGATTTGTTCTATTAAGGGGTATGGTTCTGTCAATAGGGTTACCAGTAGCATTTTTCTACCAATATTTATACATGTAGAACTTGACCTCAAAAAAGTTAATATCAGAACTGTCATGGACTCTGGAACACTAAGACAATATCTTTTGGTTTTCTCTTTCTGAAAGGAGAGGTCTTCCTTCGAGAAAACAAAAGAAATGAGGGATCAATTGGACATATTATGCCTGCTTGTCTTACAAATGTAGGACGCCATTACAAAGAGCAGATGTTTACGACTTTACCGTATGTTGAAAACATAATCTCTTTCCAATTCATTAAAAATTGCGTCAACTACACAATAATGCAAGAAGTGTAACATCTTTAGGAGTAGTCATTGTGGATCATACTAGTATACCTCAAAACTTGGCTAGTTTTTGGCTCACTCAAACTGGTAACAGTGTTATGTAGTCTTTACGTGTAAGCCTTTTCACTTTTATACACGATCAATGGTTCACTCAAACATATCAATTTGATTAAGAGCAAGTGTAACGCTATACAACTTAGAATCACGTATGTGATCGTAGATAACAAGCACAAGAGTAGTGAACTGTGAAAGATCAAGAGAATCCAGAAACCTGATGAGTTCATGAATCATGATAACCTGTTCGGCTATTTGGATGTACAATTTGCCATTTATGTTGTGACAAGCAAAAGAATGAACAGAGACTTACATTTTGCGACTTCACCTTACACAATTTGCAAATATACATATGTACTACCAGCACCAACTCGAGAAAATAACAAATGACCTGGTTCAAGACTTCAAGAGGCCTTCATGTGTTATCTTGCTCTGCTGGTTTGTCAGCTTTGTCAGATGCATTTTCCGATCCGAGATCCTTGATCACTTTGTCCCCGCTGTTGTTGCCATTAGCTGGATTGTGAGTTTCAATGGCATCTTTTATTTTCTGGAACTGCAAAATGGAATGGCAACAGTAGCATTCAGAACTCTGTTGTGAGTTGAAAGAATATTTTAAGCCAAAAAAGACTTTAATGCAGGAAGAATACAAGTACTCATGTGAGTGGTTTGTATTTACAAGTTAATTGAATGACAAATTGACAATAACAATTTGCCAAATGCTTCTAACTCAATCACATATATCCTAGGGTTCCAGAACTCAGGCATACTATCAATGCTCATCTTCATACAGCCATTGACACTCTTCTGAGCTAACTTTGCCAACACAATCAACAAAAAATCCAAGTTGAGCTTATCTTAGGCCTCAACATATCCCGCAGGTCCACTTTGGACTTAAAAATTTGAACCACATACTATGAGAAGTCGAGCAGGGATTGAGTTCGGTGAAATACGGAAGTTAGAAAAGGAATCTCGCGCAAATGAGGATGCCAAACCCACAAGTCCTAGAAATGCTTCTTTAACTGAGAGGGAGTTTTAGTGACGAAAGATTATTAATTTGGTCAGCAACTAAAGGCCTATGGCACTATAGACCGTCAACAGTTCTTACTCTCTCTAAATATCATAGCCTAGCAGAAAGTATGCACCTCAAGAGGAGCTTTCGGCTCCCGAATCCCACCCAAAATCGGTCATAGATGACACCACTGATCTGATAGGTAAAAACCTTAGAAGTGTCCGCCTTCCACACACAAAGGTAATCTATCTCGAATTTTCCAAAAAAAATGGAGAATATTAGCCAAAAGTCGCAGAAATTCCATGAGTTACCAATTTACCATCCTTGGAATGAAAGTAGAAATTGTGGTATTACGACGGCAGTAATATCGAGTTCTTAATAACATACGGAAAATTTGTCAAATATTAGGGGCACCACAGTGAATTTACCCAAAACCGAAGGCGCTCAAATGGGAAATTTATTTTGTGCCATGCAGGCTTCAGTCATCTAGCTAAAAATGAAAGGATTCAAAACGCATCCATAAGGATCTATGAAAGGAGGAGCAGAGAGCTAGACAGCACCTTGGCTAGGGAACATGAAAAATCCTCAACTTTTCCGTCAGCTCCACGGTAGAAATGGAAATAAGGAAGCACCTTCACGTTCATACTTTTGCACATCGCCTTATTCTCATCAAAGTTTACTTTCAAAAACAAAATTTCAGGATGTTCTTCTGCCATTCTGCACAACTGAAATAGATTGCAACAAAAGATTAAACAAAAAGAAAGAAAACATGGACAAAGCAAGTATATAACAACTTATTACAGGCAGGATGTTCTACGACAATGCAAACTAGATTAAATGGCCTAAATCAAGACCAAAAAAACCTAACAACTTAGGTAAAGGAAGGTGTCATTCTTATTTCATCATTAACAACAACAACAACAACAACAACCAAGCCTTATTCCCAAAATGATTTGGGGTCGGCTAACATGAATCATCGTCTAGTAACCGTTTTGTGTACGCCATGAAATTTCAAAACGTTGTAAACCTTTTCGGAGTATTTAAACACTTTCAAAGGAAGTTTTATAAAGTCATCAAAATAAACTAAAAAAGTTTTTAAAAAAAAAAAAAGAACTTGGAACACAAGGTAAAAAGTTTTGGCAAAAGAGTTAGGGAAACCAAACAAATAAATCAAAGGAGTCAGATTAAGTCCTTCGCATGTATAGAGTCTCTCCACATCGCCCTATCCAACACAATACTCTCTTCAAGTCCTAGGAAGCTCATATCACTTCTAATCACCCTCATCCAAGTCATCTTGGGTCTTCCCCGACCCCTACTAATATTATCACTGCCCCACCCTTCTACTCTTCTAACCGGCGCGTCACTAGGCCTCCTCCTCACGTGACCATACCATCTCAGCCGATTCTCCATCATCTTATCCCCGATGGGTGCAACCCCTACTTTCTCCCTAATAACTTCATTTCTTCACCGATCACGTCTAGTATGTCCACACATCCACCGTAGCATGCGCATCTCCATCACACTCATCTTATGAACGTGACACTGTTTCACGGCCCAACATTACGTGCCATATAACAGTGCCGGCCTAATTGCCGTTCGATAAAACTTACCCTTCAACTTATTGGGCACCCCTCGATCACACAGAAGTCCTGTGGCATTCTTCCACTTCAACCAACCTGATTTGATCCTATGAGCCACATCCCCATCTAATTCTCCATCCTTTTGAAGAATCGATCCCAAATATCGAAAAAAATCAGATACTGATACAGTTATGATTTGATCCTATCAGCCACATCCACATCTAATTCTTATTTCATCATTAAAAATGAAAGAAATTAAAATCTCCTAATTCAAGACAATACGGATACAGGTATGATGAGAGTATCAAGTTAACTAAGAAATCACCAACAACAACACGATAGCCCTTAATTTTAAAATAATATGGATTGGGCTAACATGGACAGTCCTAAGGAACTATTAATCGCAGTAAAAGAATCAAAAAAATCGAAAGAGAGGCACAAATATGGAGCAGAGAAAAGAAACATACAGAAGATTAAAAAAAAATAGAGCACAAATACAGAGAACCAGACAGCTATCGCTAATTGGTAGGAGGCATGTAAACCTAATTACCATGTAAAGAGATTTCCATTGAGATAAAGGTAATCATCATTGTTCAACTAAAGCCCATGCAATTGTCATTAGATCATCAGATGTAATCGACTACTCTGTCCTCCTGACTCCTCTTTTCCTCCAATTTTACATTTTTGTACTACACTTCAATCCATCACAATGTAATCTTTATCCGTCCTCAGCGGCTCAGCCAAGCATAATCAAAATGTCAATAGAACAAGGTTGCTGATTGTGATCGTGTGTATTATCAATAGTCAGGTAGACCTTTGATTAATGATCCTAAGATTCCTAAGCTACGCTTAAGTCATCTCAGACAGTCTAATAGTCCCATCATGATAGGTGTGCCATGCCAGTGCCATGGATATTCGCATCAAAGTTTGATGCCCAGACAAATCATGGAAATTTATTAGACAGGAATCGCTTTGGTTACTTGTATAACAAAATCAACTTGACCAGAAAATACCAAGCTCCAAACCATTTTTTTTTTTTTGTATTCACTAAAAGAGACAAAACTATCAAAATGATAGGTGCATTATAAACTCTTTAGAATCGGAATAGGTGTTTTGGATATGTGAGGGAAAGATGATGAAACTTTCAATTGGAATTTGAAGGCATCTCTTCAGACTTATTTGACAATTACAGCACTAAGGCCACTTTTAGATTCTTCTAAGTGTTGCTAATTGCTGAACTATGTTTTGATATAACAGCGTCAAGCTCGTATTCACCTCTACAGGTTAGGAAGGTGACAATATCATATTTATGGTTCAAAACTTGAAATATTGAGACAACTTACACTATGCTTGTATAGAGAGATATTGAGGGAAAGCAAAGGGAGGCAAATAAAATATTTGCTAAGAAATACAAAGAGTGAGGAAAAGGAGAAAACAAAAGTGGCCCTAATACCATATTACACCTACGTGCCGGGATGAAGCTTTAGAAGGCCTTGGTAAAATCTGAATTCTTATATGTTAGGTGCAGTGAACCACATCACTTGCTGATTATTAATTTTATTTTTTTTTATTTTTTTGAAGAACTTCAATATGCAGATTAGACTACATCACGATATAATGGATTAGTAAATTGTGAGAGGAGTATGTTCTTTCCTCTCTATTTCTACCCTAGGCATATGTTCTGCAAAATTTCAATATTTGGACTACAGTCACTGCCTCCCTTACCCATTCTTCTATTGCAAAAGTAAATTTCCCTCCCATTCTCTCACTTTCCCTGCCCTTTCCCTCCGAGTCCCTCCCCTCTCTTACCCTCCACTTCATTTTCAAACGAAGTGTTAGTGATATTTTTCAGTAATATGTAACTTTGTAACTGAAAACCATATTTACAAAAACATTTCAGTGCATGATATAGAACAAGTGTACTCCACTGAAATAAGGGCTGCAATGTCATACAGACAATACAGAAAAGATCTTAAGAAAACGAAGGCTTGTCAACAGCTGCAATAACTACAACCCCAACCCCTTGCCAAGGCATGTGCTGCATGCAAATAAAAGGTTCCATCTCGCTCTTTTAATTGTTTATTATATACCTTCTGTTTGAAAGTGTATAAAAGTGACGACGAATTCAGAATTTGTAAGCTGTTTACAGCATAGTATATGCAAATGCAAAGAGCAGAGAAAAATGGACATTTCAAGATCTAGAACATAAAAATGATGATGGTGTAGGCCTGGAATACACATTTGCATCGTGCTTCAACTTGTCTTTACAATAAAACCTACAGTCTTCCATTGCTTGAAGAAAGTGTTATATTGTCTTACATCTAAATTTATACAATTGAAGTTGGATCAAGCGGAATTAGGGAGAAAAGAAAATTCTAAAAAACAAAAGTATCACCCAATGAGAAATGTTAGTAAAAGATTTCGCAGCTCAAAGATTTGAACTTGAAAGCAACCAAACACCCAAGGGGTGAAAGTCTAGCCTCCTTATTTAGAATTCCGAATTATGTTAAAAGAAAGACTTGCTAGAGAGCTTGGTCGTATTGAGCTATTAAGCAGCTCCATCAACAAATAAGACGAATAACCCAAAACAAAAGAAAGTTGACCTACTTAGTTTGTACCACCAAATACCATAGGGCACTAAGGGCAGGGAGTGGAGCTGTGCACCCTGGGCTGCTGGGCATTAAATTAGATATCAGAAGGGAATACTAAAGTAACTGCCAAATAACGGAAAAGTATGGAAGCCCCACGGCAGAGATTCAAATTACTTTAGTGAGAAATTACATGGCATAGAGGTGGAAGCAGGGTTGCTATTCAGATAAGAAAATAGAAAGAAAGCGCATAACGGAGGGACAATTTTCTCTCAAACGTAAAATGAAAAAATTGAAATGAAAAAATAATTAAATATAATATTATTAATGAAGTCTTCCCTTAGAGTAGACTACAACCCTTAAGAATTAATGATAATATAGGATTAAATTTCCCAACTCCATTCAAATTTAATGGCTCATTTGTACGAAAGTCAAAGCACTTTTTATTTTCGCAGTCTTGAGCAAGATCCTCAGTATCCTGGCAACCAAACATGCCGTTGGCAACATACCATCTCCAACAGCATACTACATGGGTGAGTCTTGGGTGTTGCTACATGTTAGACGCTTTCATAACACACACTCGAGCAACGAGGTGTTGATCTCTCCCAAGTCCCACAGTCCCACCCCCACCCTCACCCCCCAATGTTCTAATTCAAGAAAAGATCCTATTGTATGTGGTCCTTCATTAAACAAGTCCTCTACTTGTGGACATTATTGAATACCATCCACGGTATTAAATATGGTTGCAAAACTTTAAAACGATTGGTATGATATATTCCTTTGTTATTTTCCCCTGGTGTACTTGAACTCGTATTCATGTACTATATAACATGATAAGAATTGACATCATCGTCTGTTAACTTACTTTTGCCTATGACTAGGACTGAAAAGCTCTTTCCGTGTGCCTTCAGGTTAAGGAGATTAATAAACTTTCATATTTCGTAAAGCTGGACATAAATAAATTGATCCCTCTTGAATTTGTTTAATTTTTGAGAAAAGAGTATTAAGGAATTTCCTTTTTATAAATATTCACAGCCGCTGTTCTGTTGCAGGGCGGGGGAGGCATCTTCCTCAGAACCGAATGTCACTCCCCAGTCCGGAACCTGACGGGGAAGGCTTCTTTCGGAAACAAGTGGAATCTTTTTATTTTGTTTAAAGATTCTTCCTAATTGTCAGTCATTTGTGGAATCAGCGCACCCCGGTGATCAAGTTTTTGGTGGAAATCATCTAGTTTGAGAAAAGAGCACTGGGCGAGCGCCGTGAATGAATAAGAAAACGGTGGGCTGGGGGCATCAGAACTTCCAGCAAGGTAAGGCTTTGCGGAGGGAAAGAGAAGGTTTGGCACGTACACTACTCTACTAGAGTGGTTTCCTACAGCCCGAAAAGTTGTTTTTCAGCAACATAAGGGCAGGGAGGCAATCAGATCATTTGGCCAGGCAGAGAGTAAGAGTGGTTAAAAGACTATTGAAGGATTTGAAGCTATCTGGAGTGACCATTAAGCAGGAGAAAGACTGTCATATAGATGCAGACAAGTGCTCCACATAGTTGTCATTATTTAACACATGTTAAGGATTTTTCTTGATCTAGATTTCATGTTAAATTTTTACAACCATGCCATTGAGAAACTCCTACTGTCCCAGGGAACGAACTTCACACCTCCTCTTAACATATAGCAATATACGACAGCAGTTATCAAAGCAGAATGACAAAGCTTAAGAAGATAATACATCAGTAAAGCAGCAGACCAACTGTAAAAACATACCCTTGGAAACAAAGCCCGGCAAGAGGCACACCAAGTTCCATAAAATTCAGCAACTACTAGTTTATCTTCGGCATCTTTTAAGGCGCCCAAGAACTCTTCAGTGGAATGTATGTCAATCATATTGGGTCCTGCATTCTTTTCCCACCACTTTGGTTGATCAGTTGTTTCAGCAACAACCGCGTGCACCTAACATTTACAAGCATGACGTCAGAACATCATCAGAAACTACATTTAAACTCGACGTTGCAACTACAAACCACACGAAAACACGAATTCCAACCAAACAAGAACATTTCACCAAAACCATCATCTTCTCAGTCTCAAAACATAAAGAACCATGGGTGCATTATTATAAACTCAAGGAGCTTGATAGGAAATTTGCGAATGCAACAATATTAAAACTCGGAAAGAATAACTTTTCGAGCCCTAGTGCTCCTATCTAGCTCGAACCCAAACTAAACTGGATGGTGCAAACCAAAATATCTCAGACAAACTTCTAAATTCTAAATTACCCTCACTACAAACCAATTGAGACAATCCAAAATCCAAATAACCTATAGATTTACTCCTTCGGCACATCGAATAATAAATTCATTTGCATAAGTCAGACATTTAAAAAAAAAAAGTGAAAAGTCAGAGGAAATAAAATTACCTTGAACAAAGGCGGTCGCTTTGGGGTTAAAGGCGCAGAAACAAGAGCAGAAGAAGCAGAATCAATCAACTTATTAGAAACCCTTTTAAATGAATGGGACTTAGGAACAACAAGTGGGTGCAAATTGTTTAACGAAGTGAGTAAAGATGAAGAGCAGTATCTGAGAGAATTGCAAGAAGATAAACGGATAACATCTGCCATTTGAAAGAAAAGTGATGATGAAGTTTGTAGTACCAAATTGAGTCGATTATTATGGTGGTTCGATAATCAGGCAAACATAATGATATGTGGAGAAGAAGAACTAGTCACCCATTTGTGTGAGAAACTCTGATTTTTGTTGAGTCCCCCTCTTCTTCCAAAACCCTTTTCCCCTTTTTTTTTCCTTTTTACCCAAACCAGAACTGAGTTTGTTTACAGAAGAACACCGGTTGATGATAACACAGGGTGACAGGGTGTCTTTCTTTTGTAAAATTCGCGTGATACCCTTGAGCCTCGTAGTTCTGTAGGGTCGTAGACTCGATAAGCTCATGGTTTAATTACGTCTGCTTACTTTCGGTCGAGTCAATTTTCGGATCGATAATACTTTGTTTTAGTTTCAGGAGAGACATTTGATTCGGGATAATTCGTGTTTGTTGATTTGGAAAAAGTCAAATCAAGTCATTTTACTTTGTCGATAAAGTCTTATCATTTACTTTAGACCGATAAAGTTAAGTCAGAGTGCATCTAAACTTCCTTCATCTTGTCAATAGTCTTATTCTACTCGAGTGTCACTAAATCAATTTCGATTTATGATAACAACGTGCCCTTGGTGCGATGCTAAGGAATTCATCGAGGGATCTTTGACGTATTGGTCTGTGCACTGCACATCTTTCCTCGTAAAGCTAGTTGCGGCACGCTTTAATCTACAGGTGGATCGACAATAGGGATACCCAAAAGTGAGCTTGGACTGCATTGCACTTGAGGTGGTCTGAGATCTAAATCAAGGTTGTGACTTCTGAGATTCTCGGCCATGATGTCTCGTGCTTATTAATCACCCATTTAATGACTTGTTTGAACAAAAGATGACTTGAATTAGCTATATTACATTTTTTTAGGGTCAACTATACTACAATTTGAATCACTCAAATTACCAATTACCAACAAAATTTCAATTTAAGATAATGTATCTTACATACATTTAAGAGACCCGGATCAAAGCCAATTTCAAATGATTTGATTTGTATTTGGATCGGCGTAATCTGAATTTGACCGATATTTGACAAACCAGAAATTGGACCCGAATAGATATGCCCCACACCTAAATCAAAATTGACCCAAAAGATATATAGTAATAAATTGAAAGGTGACCCGACTAGAGATGTCAAACTCAACCTGACCCGATTTGTTGATAGAAATCGAAAAACCTATTTCTATAAGACTCCAAATTGTGATCAATTAAACCTGACTAGATCGGACCCTATAATAACCCGACCGACACGACTCAATCTGTAGTGACCCGTTACCCGATAGTGACCCGACTCATAGTACCCAAAATTGAAATGACGCACGTAAGTGACCATTAGTAAATACTAGATTGCGTGCCCGACCCGCGTCCGAGATGCCTACTTATATTGTTTATATACGTTTCATAAAAATGTAGGTTTATTTTTATTATAATATTATTTGAAACGATGTTTTACATGATTTTTCCCTCTCAACTCTGGTCACCCATCATATTATATTATTAATTATTTCTACTAATTCATCGTAATTTTATTTCCTTTCTACTTGTACGTCACTCGTGGAAAATTATTGGGTGGAGTCGAGAGTACCTACTCTCGCTGAGCTGGCGCGCGCTTGGAAGCCAGCTGGCCCGGTATAAAATAATTGTTAACCGGCCCGGAGAAGAAACTCGGCCCAGAAGCAAAAAAAAAACAAAAAACGACCAAAACATTTTTTAAAAAACACCCACCTACTTCAGATTCTTCTCTCTCCTCATACTATCGGTGATGCGCCGACGACATGCGACGCTGCTGATATTCCGGCAATAATCCGACGCCGCATGCACCATTGACGGCGGCCCTGGTGACTACCCGCGGAAATCACCACCTTAACCACCTCCTAACATGAGAGAGAAAATTAAAGGAAGGAAAGAATATGAAGATGAGGGGATAGCCATTGGAATGAAGATAGTATTGAAGACGAAGATCTTCCCCTCATTTGGATTTTGGAAAGAATTAAAATGGAGGAGAGAGGTCTGATTTGATCGGTTGTGTGATTTGGGAAATGAAACTTAGTTTTTTTTTACTTTATGAGATAAAGTGGAGCATTGTTTAGTTGATTTAATACATTATATTTTATTTTTAATTGTAGAGTATACTCGTATACAAATTTTGCATATGGGTCCCAAACTCCCAATACATTCATACTGAAAATGTCACCTGTTTAAAGGATCAAATTCACTTAAATTAACGTCAATATCGTTCAAATTATGTAGTTTAACTTAAAAATCACGTACTTTAATATATCATTTATGTACTTTAACATTGAGATTAAATTATTCATAATTTACATTAGTGTATTTTTATGTACTTTAGCGTCTAAATTATGTACTTTAATTAACATATAAATTATCGCCTCTAAATTATGCAATGTTATGGACCTATCAATCATTGTACGTTAGCGTAAAAAATTCTATACTTTAACGTCTAAATTATGTGATTTAGCATATCTATTTGATATGTACTTTAGCATATCGGTTATGTACTTTAGCATAAACACTTTAGGGAAAAAATAACGTACTTTAGCGTGCAAATAACGTAATTTAACGTTTACACTTTGTACTTTATTATATCAGTTATGTACATTATTATATAAGTTACGTACTTTTAACGTATAATTATGTACTTTAGCGTGTGAAGCATGTATTTAGTGTATCACTTACGTACTCTAACGTATCACTTATGTAGTCTAGCGTACTATGAAATCTAAATTATGTAATTCAGCGTATCCGTTACGTACTTTAGCATATATGTTATGTACTTTAGCACGTCAATAATAATGTACTTTATCGTATAAATTATGTATTTTAGTGTATCAACAATGTACTTTAGCGTATCTGTTACGTACATTACCATATATGTTATGTACTTTAGCATGTCAATAATAATGTACTTTAGCGTATAAATTATGTACTTTAGTGTGTAATGTCCTTTAGCATAGGCTATGTATTGCGTCTAGTTTATGTAAATTATTGTTTAGGTTATCTGTATGTAGTTTAGCGTATAAATGATATACTTTAACGTCTAAGTGATGAAATTTAACGTAAAATAATGTATTTTGTAATTGAGGGGTCATATTTCGTATTTTATTGGTTACTAAAATTTCACCTCTAAGAAAACAAAACAAATGCTAAACCCCCAAACCTAACACTTTGTAGTCTCCATCTCCACTTGCATTTTCACTGTACAGATTTTAACCCTTTTAAAAAGACCCAACTCACCCATTTTTGCCCCATTTTTCATCAACTATCCTCCATGTTTCTCTCCTCCCTAATCTCCTCTACCCACCCGACAACTACCCCATAATCCCGCCCCTAGACCCAAATGCATGCACCACCACCACCTTCAACGGCTACATCGAGTGCGAGGAAAAGCTTCGCGCGCGGCGGGAGAGTCACTGGTCGAAGTGGTGGTCGGAGCTACATCGTCGGGTCTCGGTACGCCTGATGGTGTCGTCGGCGACTATGTTTCTGGTGGCTTGTGTTAGTGGCGGTGGGGTAGTGGGGACTGGCGACGGAGGAGATCAGAGAAAAGGTTTTTTTTTTTTTTTTAATGTTTGGTTTTATTATTTTAACAAACCGGGTTTGTTCACCTAAAACAAATTAACCGGTTTCTAAAGAAGAACCGTGACGTGGCAATGAGGGACTACCTACTCTCGAGAGTAGGGTATACAGCCTGGTCACTCGTAATATTATTCTTCCATCCATTCCATATCCCGTAACCCGTTATACTATTGCATCCTCATTTTACTATCACGTCACCCGTTATGGTTTTTTTTTTTCAAGATCTCATCACCCTTTGTATCACATACTCCATATTTCAATTTATTACCGTTAATTAGCTAACTTATCATTACCATATCATGTTTTCCATATATTAGTTGATAACTACCATATTATCTAATATTTTACAAAGAATTTCCATATCCTAATATATTTTTTTAATAATAACTCGGCTTTTATAATATATATATATATATATATATATATATTAGATAGATACCCGATTTGACCAGACTCGAACAACCCGGCCTGCTACCAAATTCACCTGTATTAGCCAACCCGAAAAATCATATGACCCAACCTGTGTACAAACCGACCCGATATAACCCATACCCAAACGACTCATGTGCTAGTGCCACCCCCAAGACTCGAACCACCCGAAAAGAACCTAAAATTGTGCCGTAAGGTTTTTTCGTAGCAAATAAAGAAAACAAAAAACGATAAAAAAAAAGTGAAAGAAAAAAAATCGATTTGGGGCTCCGTCGGAGTTGGGAAGGGGAGGATATAAACGAAAACATGAGGGTGATGTGATGTGAGAGATTCAAATAATTGTGTTTTGTTGCTAACAATGGCGTCTGGTATTACTGCTGCTAAAACTATGATGATGAATCCCACATACAGCGAAAATAGCGACAAGTTGAGAGTAAATCATGATGAAGTCAGATTCGGCTTGTGGAAGAAGATTAGCCCTTGGCAACTACCAGTACGAGTACCCCCACTTGTCACTAAAATCAGCCCTAACAAAAACAAGTCTCATGTTGAATCTTTACGTGCAACTCAGAGACAACAAGACATTAATAATTGTCTCAATGATCTCTCCAGTAGACAGAGAACCGTTCCCGTCATTCAGGTATCTGTGCTTTTTATTTTTTTTTCTTTTTCTAATTACCAATTCAATTTTATGTGCAATTGTCTGTATCATGTTGAAGATTCTAATTTCTTGTTTGTAGAAAATCAATTTAATTGGTGATTCAATTGTATCATAACATTGGATTCAATCACCTCGAAACTTTGAGTTTTCATTCAATTGTATCATAATCTACTCTCTTTTGCCATATTCGTTTATTTTATATAAACGTATAAGTATTGGTGCGTATGTCCAAGATTTCTAATATTATTAAGTCTAATAGGTTTTGCTAGAAGATAACAATGGGGTGATTTGGAACGAGTTGAAGGAAATATGCGAAGAATTCGGTTCATCGAAAAAATCAAGGTCAACCTCCAAATTGTTGTTAGAGATAGTGCAATTGTTGTTGAAGCATGATAAAAGTTCAATTCATCGCAAAATAAAGCTTATACATGGATTTGTACGGCCTCGGTCCGAAAATAGTGCATGGCTTCACTCTTGCTATAATATGGAGTTGGAGTTATTAGAGTGATTGGGAAATTGTTGAGACTGTTAAAATGGGGTCGAAATTCGAGCACCGTGTTTATACGTCTTATAACTCACATCAACAATGATGATGTCTGTATGGAGGAGTATAGAAATTGTTTGGTAGAACATGAAGAGGATGATGATGTTGATGTTGAGGACCTGTTCTACCAAGTTTGCAAGGGTGACAACGTTGCGGTGCACCTGAGTAGTACTATCTGTTTGCAACCCAGAATACTTGTTTTTGCATCTGCCGAGCAGGATTTTGGTGGTGAGAGTCCTCCTGAGTTCGTTTTCGATTCCTCCTCCTGATGGACCTGAGCCGTGGACCAGATGGCGACGATTAGCATTAGATAACTAGACTAGACTAGATACTCGTGTGTCAACTGTTAACGTGTCTCGTATCCTCAGTAGGCGTGCGGGTGCGCGTGGGCGTGGGCATGGGCATGGGCGTGGATTTATTGTGTTAATAGAACTCTATTTGAAGCTACCTTTCTTTCATGTGTAAAAGCTCAAAAAAGCTAAAAGTTACCGCAACATTTAATATGCCGAACACGTAAAATTTAAGAATAACTTTTTGATTAAGTCAAACCACTAAAAGCTATAAAAAAAGCTGCGCCAAACACGCCCTTAATCAGGCAAACACGAATTAGTTATGCATGTTTCCATTGTAATTATCAAAGAAATTAAGGGCTCGTATGATTCTATACTAATATATGAAAAATGAAAACTAACAATCGAAAACTACTTCCCTATATTTCGTTTTGCCGGAAAAGTCAACATTGCAGCGTTGATTCCATTGGCAATGTAATTTTATGTCCAAAAATCGACTTTTTGTTTCTGTTTTCCGAGTTAATAATTTCAGAAAATAGGACAATTTAAGTCCGATAATCCGGCGTTATACAACTAGCAATTAATGGTTAAACATACACTCGAGCATTTAACTAATGAATTTTATCATGAAAACCATTATTAACCCAATTTTAGAGTATACATTATTACAAAGAACATAAATTTCGAATGAACTCTGTAGACGTAAAAGTGAAAAAATAATAAAGTAATTATATGGAGTTTTTTGTTTTCGTTACTGAAATCCTAATTATAAAGTAAAAACAATTGGGCCCTGTCATTTTGGGCGTATAAGAATGGGCCTTGGTTCCAAACCGGGGAGTTGTATTGTATGTCTTCTCGGTCTTTGTATTTTAAGTTCTGTTCATCTGAATAAAAGGTTCTCTGGAGAGAGCATACACTTTGGGGGGTGATTGTTGACAAATTATCATGGTTGCCTCACTCCGTATGCTAATGAATCCGACTTTCTGCGCTGGTAACGCCACCACCACCAATATTTATCCGAAAGCGGTAGGATGCGGGCATGTCGAGTGCAAATCATGGGCTAAAAAGAAGCCTGATTTGTTGTCTCTAACAATGAAACCTAAGCCATTCGGAATCGGGTCTGTTGGTCGGTGCTGCAACAGGTCAGAGCTCTCTGACCAGATCCTGCTTTGTAATCCAGACGCCGTAGCTGCTGGTAAGCTCAAAAAGAACCCAATCGATAGGAGGGGAACCATTGCCGTCATTGAGGTACCCACTATCAATCTTCCTCTATAAGTTTTTGTAATCTTTTTTTCATTATTACAGAGTACTATTATACATTAGCAATGTAAACATGATTCGTCGACGAAATTATGCCTATGTCTGTTTGAGAACCACCCCAATTTAGGTTGCAATCCCAAAATTTGATAGGTCTTGCAATTGGAAAAAAAAAAAAAACTACACTGGAACATTTTGATGAGCAATTCACAAATATTTCACGAGCATCCACTGATATTTCAATGAGCAAACGTGAATAGGTTGAGCATTCGTCGGTATGAGTAAAAACATTGGAAATCATTCAATAACATCGAAAATATAAGTGGATTGATTTATGTATAGGTGCTCAACAATAGTCTCTTGTTGCTCATCAAATTGCACTCGGTGTTCATCAATTCTATTTAGAGGGTTAATAAAATTCAATTCTAGTATAGGATAATTTTCCCCTACACGTTGGGGTAGCTCTTATCGTGATTTCTTTTGGCCTTGAATAAAGTAACTCGGTAACTTAGGAGGATCATATTCTGTAAGAATAATTTGTTAGTTTTACAATCACACATAATTTCCCAATCCCAAGTCATGGGAGATCGCTCTTTCACCACCTCTACCCTTGTTTGGTGAGACGTGAACTTATAGTTGTTGTTATTTTTTAGATTTATTCAATCATTGCTGCTTTTTTTTTTTTTTTTTTTTTTTTTTTTTTTTTTTTTTTAATGCTTATCTGCTTGTCTTAGATCTTACTAGAGGATAACAATGGAGTAATTTGGGATGAGTTGAAGAAGTTGAGTGTAGATCTTAGTACATCCGATCATTTCAGCTCAACAGGTAACATGTTGAAGGGCATATTAGACCTCCTTGTGAGGCATCATAAACATTGGGTTCATAGGGATACGAGTCGTAAGGTGTATACTTGGTCCGAGGTTCCATTGCTCCGTGCTTGCCAGTGGGCGGAGTATGATATACACGACGTCCGAAAGCGTGGCAAATGGTTGAGATGGTTGAGTTCAGGCCATAATTCCAACACTGTCTTTGTGACTGTCTTAGCATGTGTCGATACAGAAGTTGGCTGGGATGAATATATGCATTATGTTAGGAATGAAGAGCACGATTGTATGGCTGACATCCTCAGCAAACTTAGCAAGGATGATCTTGGTTTTTCAGAGTGTGTGGGTAACTTTGTCCGGATGAACTTGCAGCCCGGTCTATTGTTGTATGCATCCAACAGAAGTGACTTTGGTCGTAGTCCTCCTCCAATTTTCTTTAAGGCTGGTCCATCTCACATTGAGCGACGATGGGAGAAAATTGTATAAACTATAACGTGCGACTATGTTTACAGTTATACGTTGAGTTTGATGTTCTATCCCCTTAGCTTCTGTGTAAATATACTTTTACTTCAATGCGTTGTGTTGTTTTCATTATTACGAACAATGTTGTCTTACACATTGCGGTCTTTCAGCATGTGGATCGTAGGTTATGACATTAGTTTTAGTATGTCTACCCTCAATTTGTGTGTGTTAGCAGGAATTATGATGATGTCGTTATTTAAAATGATGTTAAGGAGTTGTAGACATCTCCACCCTCATTATTAATGCTAATTAATTATTCATTAGTCTTTACAAATCGATTGTGTTTTGGTGAATTTATGTCCTAGACTTTATCTCCCTCCCTTATAAATCTCCTATCTCCTACCCTTATAAAAGTGTGGAAGGGGTGTCACTGAGCTTAGCTGTGAAAGACTGTGTTTTTCGTGCTTGCGCACAGCCTGTTTCTGTGGAGCTCCATCATCCGTGTCTCCTCTCTCCCTTTCTATTACTCATCAGCTTTTCAGTTCTTCAATTATCAGTACTCTGTCTCTTCCCCCCTCACTACTCTCTATCCTTTCTCGCCTGATTCATGGAATGCATCAGTATTTTTTCTTCAATTTGCTCATGGGAATTGAAGCTGAAGATATACCATCAATCTTGAAGTAAGTTTCTTCTTTTTGGGGGTTTTTGTTAGAATGATGTTTTGAATCAGATTAAAGGATTTCTCCCTTGTTTCAAGTGTTATTGTAAATTTCAGAACCATTTTTGGATCACATTATTCAGTTCGCTCTATCACTCTCTATATTTAATTCATTAATTACCTTCTTGTTGGTTTCCAGAATTCCAGATTTCATCTCTTCTCGGGTCTCTAAATAAATCCAATTCGTTTTGTTTTTGTGTGTTTTGCTGGAAGAACGAGAGGATTTCCAACGGGAAAAAAGAGGGGGGGGGGGAGAGAGAGAGAGAGAGAAGAAAGTGTATGTTACTTCTCTGTATTTTATTTCATTTTTTCTTTTCACATGATTGTTTATTTATTTATGGTATAAAGTACTTGAGTTTTGATTATCTTTGTTGATAATTGATGTTTATAAAGAGAAAGGAGAATGTGACTGATATGTGTTGATTTTTTGCCTTGATTTGAAATGGGTTTAATCCATTTCCTCAAGAAAGTGGCTGATACTTAATTGAATATATTTCTTTTTACTTCCTGTTGTTTGGGTTGTTTGTAGGTTACTGTCCTTCCTGACTTCACATCTCTCTGAAATTGCAACAGCCATCAACTGAAGGTATGATATTTTCCTCTCACTCTATTTTGAAATTGTTCTTCAAGTTTTTACTTGTTGTCTGTGTAGTTCGTTTGCGGGTGTTGTTCTTTCAAGATTTCGCTTTATTAGGCAGGATTTGTTTCACAAAAAGTCTGTGCCAATTGGCTTTATGACAAAAAGTCTGCGCCTATTTTATTACAAGAATATGGGTGCTTGTGTATCTACTTCATGTGCTTCTTTGTGAAGTCGACGATATCTGTAGTGCCTTTGCCTTGCCATGTTCTTATGTCTCTGTATACGAGTCGGCTTAAGTTTGGTCAAGCACTGGTTGTCCAACTTTGATATCATACTGGCATTATTAATCCATGGCTAAAATATACTTCCTAGTTTTATAAAAGTATGTAAGGGGGTTGTGGTGCTTAACTACAGTAACTGCAGTAACCCGTTAAACCCTGCGTTTGTCCGGCGTGGCGGCGTTCTTTCGTCCACGTCGCCCATTTGCCTCTCCATCACTTCTCTTTCATCAGAAACCCTCTCTCTCTCCCTTCCTCCATATGCAGTCCTTCGTTTCGTTTCTCTGCCCCCCTTTCCTCTCTCTTTCTCCCCAAAAATCTAGGGTTGGGAAAAAAGGGGGCAGAAGAAGATCTGTTGTTCGAGCAGATTAGCCAGCTTATGCAGTGCAAGCCTCTACCTGAGCAAGTGGTTCACATTTTTATCGACTTTTCCCTCTAGTTTTGTCATTTCTGCAAAAATTGTGTGATATTGATTTTTTTTTTTTTTTTTTTTTTTTTTTTTTTTTTTTGCGAAAACTGTCGCGAAATTTGAGTGATTGTTTGAATTTTGGGTGGAATTGTTGTGATCTGTAAGTTTTAGCTCCTTTCCATTTTATTCTCTCTTTGTCTGTTGTTTTTCCCAACTCACATTGCAAATCATCGTTCCTTGAAGTAGGTTAGTACTCTGAACTTTTAGGGTTTTGCTATTGTTGTTTTTTGGTATTATATTCTTATCTTGCTCGATTTTGTTATTTTTTGAAGTTCTAGGTTATCAAGGTAATTGTTTTGATTAATATTGCTGTTTGTTGATAATCTGGATCATTATGCCGAGTTTGCTTGGTCCAACCGCCTTCGAAAGCAAAATCCCACAAAAATTTCACTGATATTTTCACTTGTAAACTATTCATTAATGCAAAAATCACTGAATCTCTTTGCTTTAAAACCCAAATTTATGATTCTTTGTTTATATTTATTGCAAAGTTGAGGAGAGAGAAAAAGGATGGTTTTTTGGTTTTGTTTCTAATTGTCTTCTTTTCCCCCCTCCCTTTGGAAGGATCACCATTGAGGCTAACAAGTCATCTCACTGTCATGGATTGAGCACATTTTTAGGCGTGAATTTTAGTGATTTGTGATTAATGTTCATTTTTAAATCCGCTTCTGATTTCACTGTTCAGTATATTTTTATTACTGGATTTGTGTACTTAATTCAGATTTTTGGTGGGTCTAGGAATAGAATTAAGGTTTTTTCTTTTTGTTTTCTGATTTATTTGACGACGAAGAGATGAATGGTATCGTTAGATGCATTGATTTTTGATCAGCTGGGGTTTTAACATCTGAAATATTTGAATGGACTAATAATAGTTTGCAGTTCTAAATTTTTCGTGTTGGTAGAGCAAGATGAGCTACATATTGACATCGACCAATTATGTATTCAGAAAGTTGGTCCTAACTATATCAGCCTTGCTTCTCAAACATAATCAGGACACCGTATGAGTTACACTTCTTACTGCAGTTCAGAAAATCGGACATGTACTGAAACCTAAAGCTCTCTATTCCTGTGTTTGTACTGAGTCCCAATGAATTAACTTATACCACTCTTTTGGAGTTTTGCTAGACAAAACCAGCAAATATATGTACACAATTTAAATGTGAACAAATAAGCACAACACACAAACATGACTGACAATATGCACTGCATCACTGACAAATGACCAATCAATACTATTGCGTGATATTGCCAGCAAAAATTCTAACATCAAAACAGAACTACAGAAGTGGAAACACAATATCAATCATTTGTATTTTGCTAGATTATTGCAAGTAATTAAGAGATTTTAGTTATCATAGCTTCTGTGTTTTTATCAAATATATCAGTATATGTCTAAGTATACTTTTGGGGTTTTCCAAATAAAGAAAGAGAGTAAATTATTGTTCTCTATTATGGGTGAATATGTGATCATATCAGTGTGTGCTCTTTGATGTGTTGATCTGGTATAGCGAGCAGGATTGCCCTTAAGTTTTTGAGCGCGGTGCTTGTGACTGTGACGGAAAGACATATGCCAAATTCATGTGTTAGACCCCTTATGTTTGGTGGATGGCTACGAGGTATGCTAATGTGCTTCTTATAAGAGGGGTGATCAGTGTCCCTCTGTATACTGATCCCTATTAATGTGCTTCTTATAAGAGGGGTGATCAGTGTCCCTCTGTATACTGATCCCTATTTAATCTTGATCTTATACTCTTATAGTATGTTGCGGCTTAATTGGCGACCATTTACTAGACCACTCGTTTCATACTATTTCTTCGAAACACTCGCTCACTCTGATTTCATTAGCTCAATCTTGTTTGCAATGCCTACAAAAATGTAGCCTTCTTTTTATTCATCTATTAGATACAGAGAGTTCACAAATGCTTGGTTGATTGGTGGTTAGGCTGCTTGGTTTGCGTGTTACTAGTTCTTCACATCTCTTGTTTGTTGTGCTTTTAGGTGTGTCAGCGGCGTTACACCTTGCTTGTAAACTTGAGTGTGCCAGCTCCATCAGAGGTATTGTATTACTTTATTCTGCTACGATTTGAGGTGCAAAGTGCAATGTTGTGGTTTTTTCCCTAGCGCTTTGGATGTGCGCCAGTGCGGTGGCATTCAATCTTGCCTGCGTTCATGTCATTACCTCCATTTGATTAGTGGAAAGGATGTCTTCTTGTTTCCCTTGTGGTTCTCTCTAATGTTTTAAAGTGGCTTTCTGAATGTGTGTGAACAATCCTATCTGGTTGGGGGCCCCGGGCTACGGTGGTCAAGGTGCTAGTCTTTAACTTGGACAGTTGGAGTTGGCAAGAATCTATTTTTTGTGTTTAGGATAAATATGTTATGCTCCCAAATTTGCTAAGGTTTCAGGTCTATTTGCTAACCCAACCAAAACTGAAATCTTACTTGGGGGTGTTCATTATCTAGTGAAGGTAGACATTCTGGAAAAATCAGGTTTTGCTGAATGTGCTTTCTTATATAGGTTTCTGGGTATACCTTTACACCTTGGAAAGCTCAAGGTTAACATATCTGAGATGTTGACAACCAAATACATTGGCCGTTCTATATCCTTTCCTATGCAGGAAAGGTAGAGCTAATCAATTCCATCATCTTTGGAATAGATAAATTCTGGTGCTCAAACTATTTCCTTCCCAAACACATAATCCATCAGATTGACAAGTCCTGCAAAGACTACTTTTATCGTGCCAAATGTGGGCATAGGACAATGACCTTTAAATTAAAAGTTGTATTAGCTGCTCCTTCTGTCCTAGAAGCAAGAGAGGGGTGTTTGGAATCAAAGAGCTTCTTTCCTGGAACAAAGCATCACTTAAATGGATTTGGAAGGCGCAGGTTGAATCAGGAACCTGGGTTAACTGGATCAAGGCCTATAAATCACCTGATAATGATTGCTGGAATGGTACCTCCAAGACAAGTGACTCTGAAAGCTAGAGAGGTATAATCCAAGTTAAGGAGGAGATAATTCCTACTGTGGGGTCTATTGATGGTGCAAAAACTAGGCTTGCCATAATGCCACGGCTGGAAGATACTCTTCCACGCCAATAATTCCCTGGAGCAAAACTAATTGGAATCCAGTTAATTTCACAAGGCATGGTTTCACAGCTAGCCTTACAAGCCAGAAGAGTCTTCCTACTGTTGATAATCTCTGTAGGAGAGGCTTTATCATAGTAAACAGATGCGCCTTGTGCCGCTGACAGTCATGCTCATCTGTTTTTCGATTGTCGTTTCTCTAAAATAGTGTGGCTGAGAATCCTCAATTGTATTAGTATGACATAGCAGGCCTGGAGCTTGAGAAGGGAACTACAGTGGAGTGCAAAGTAAAGGAATAAAAGGCATTGAATGTTCATGTGGTGGTGTACAAGCAAGCCTTTTAGTAGTATACAAACTATTACACTATGGTCTGGGAGGAATTCAAGAGTTTTTGCTGGAAGAAGTCAGAGCATTGAGCAACTAATTTGTAGGATCTAGTAAATTGTAAGTGTTAGAATTCTCCCTTGGGCTAAGGCATGTCAACTTAAGGAGATCATAGAGGGATTAGATGTCCTGTAACTCAGGGATTTATCCTCTAGTGATTATTGCACTTGTAAGCTTGCTTTTTTTTTTTTTTTTTTTTTTTTTTTTTTTTCCAATCATGGAATAATAAAAGTTTTATCTTACAAAAAAAAATTATAATGATAAATTTTTAGTTTGAATTTTGATACTAATACTGTTTTCCTCTAAAACATTTTGGCCTCATCCCGTCCTAACTCAATTATAGGTCCAGGTGTTTTAAGGGTACGCTGGTCGGCTTAGATTTGATCCAAAGATATGCAAGTCAAAACGCATTTAGATTAATATAGGTTACTAGTCTTTAAACGGGTTCGTGAGTCAAAATTAGCGAGTCCATAGTAGAAGATAGAGGGTAATATACAACGTTGTATAAGATTTTGACACTCCTAATATTTTGTCCACGTTCTTTTAAATGTACATTAAATAGAGCTTTATTTTAAATATTTTACTTGAATAATAAAGGAAAAAAGTAATAATATACGAATAAATCGTTACAAACATTATATAATGGCCCATGCAAAGTATAAAAACTACGGAGTAGTCGATAAGAATAGATCAACCTTTTGTTTCAACTTTTACGGTATCAAGGGAAAATTTCTAACTCATACCTTTTATATACCAAAACTTCTAAAATCTTACCTTATTTTTAAAAAGTTTCTAAATCCTACCTTATAAAACATTTTTTTATCAAACTCCTACCAAAACTTCTACTCCGGCGGGTTTGACTCTATTTCCGGCATTAACCTTCGACTTGACGCGATTTCCTTCGATTTGTTTCGTATTCCTTCCAATTTGTCCCTCAAATTTCACCTTCTCTCTCCTATTTTCCACATTATATCACATTACACTCCAATTTGATCTTCTCTCTCCTATTTCTCACATTTTGCGATCGAATTAAAGTGCAATGTGATATAATGTGGGAAATAGGCGAGAGAAGGTGAAATTGAAGGAAGAAATTGGAGGGAAAACCATACAAATCGACAGGAATCGCGTCAATTTGAAGGTCAATGCCGAAAAATAGAGTCAAACTCGCCGGAGTAAAAGTTTTGGTAGGAGTTTGATAAAAAAAATGTTTTATAAGGTGGAATTTGAAACTTTTTAAAAATAAGGTAGGATTTTGGAAGTTTTGATATATAAAAGGTAGGAGTTAGAAATTTACCCCGGTATCAAATGTGAATTTCACAACAACAGTATAAAATGAGTAACTTTTCGAGCCTATTTCTCTTGTGGTAAAAGGGTAAAACAAAAACAAATAGTCTGCCTCCTGGTAATTAACCAAAAGAAACCAAACCACCCTCTGCCACCGTACCAACCACCGTGCTCCGCCGGATAAAACCAAAAGATATATAAAATTGCTCCCTAAAATCCAAAGAAATGCTAGCCCTCTCTCCCCCTCACTCCACCGTCGCCGTCGACGTGAAATGCCCGTGCTTCTCTTCTCCGAAATTCCGACGCTGTCACCTGAGTTGTCGCCGACCACCTGCGTCACGATCAATTGTCTGCTGTTCTTCTACCAAACCCTCACCTCGTCGTCGTATTCAGGCGGCAAGAAGTAGAAGGCTTGCGAATGAAGTTTTCTGTGAAGTCTTGAAGAAGGTTGTGAAGCTGGTGGTTGGGGGTGGCAATCGCTGTTGCTGTGTCGAACTATCATAAGGAAAATGTCTGCAAACTTATATCCGTGAAGAAGTTGAGCAAAAATTTCAGGAGTTTCAAAGAATTCAAAACTCTGTTGGGTCTTTTCGCTCTTTGTGGAGGAATTGTGGATTTCGTGTGGAAGAAGCTTCTTCCCGGAGAAGAAGAGGAGAAGTTCTTGAATGCGATATCATCTGGGCCTCCGTCAAACCTTGATTTATCAAGGTATACACTCTTGTTATTTTTAGGGATTTAGGGTTCTTAATATTCATTGATTTTGTATTTGTGGATATTTTTTTTTGGCTGAAATATTGGTTGCTGAATTCTGATTAGTTGTTAGTTTTGATTTTTTTAGGAAGTATTTGCGGACCCAAGGGTGGTGGTTGCCACTTTCGAAATCTGAAGTGGGGAGGTTGATGGAGTTGGAGCTGGAAGGAAAGAAGGAAGAGATCGAAGAAGACGTGGTAGTGCTAGCATCTTCACACCAGGAGATGATGGAGGCTGACAATCGATATCTAGCCTTAGTTGATAAGTACCAGTAGTGTTACAGTGGACTTAGAATACTAGTCGATGTTTATAGATGATGCACATTACGTAAATCAGTCAATTTTGTGAACTACATTAGCGTAATTGTGAATTTAGCTTATGGTATGAGGTTTTGTGTAGTGTATAAATTTTGGTTTTGATTGGGTTTCGGATACCAAATATAATGTGGATAAGGAAGAGATTTGATTGGTGACATCAAGCAGATTTAAAGGTCTAATCTTGTGAGCTACCTACATTATTAATTTTTCTGTTTATTTCTTATTTTGGTTTGTGTATGATTCTTGAATCTCCTAGCAGAGGTGTATCCCTAGATTCAACCACCTTTGCTGAAATGGTGGGTGAGAACGTCGGTTTTGGACTTGAGTTTGAGAATGCTATTGCTTAGAAATTCTAAAGTTTGACTTATTACTTACCTGCTCAGAGGTGGCAATCTAAACTTTCCGATTGCAGTCTCAGTTTTGTTTCCATAGACTTTATGCTATTGCTTATTCACCCTTTTTCTGTGTTGTTTCGAAAAGAGTATATGAGGCTTAACGATTCTCAATCCTCTGCTTGTGGTTCTACACTTCTAC
Source organism: Spergularia marina (assembly GCA_963680865.1). Taxonomy (NCBI): domain Eukaryota; kingdom Viridiplantae; phylum Streptophyta; class Magnoliopsida; order Caryophyllales; family Caryophyllaceae; genus Spergularia; species Spergularia marina. The sequence continues at coordinate 17,362,137 of OY804552.1, read as the reverse complement.
ACAGTCTGGTTTATATCCCGGAAGATTGGAAATGAAGGTACATTTCTCACTCAGAACTTTGCTATTGTTGCTTGCGCAAGATGGATTTTCCTTAATGTGATACTTATTTGCCACATGTTTAAAGTTGATACTTAATTTGAGTGGTAGATTTGAAATTATATCTTTCCATTTAAAATAAAGAGAAAAAATCCAGGATCCTGTAGCGGGGTAAAAAAGTGGTGGTTACTGGTGAAGTGGTCAGTTGCCTACTAGTATTTGATTAGTGTTTTGGTGGGAACAAGACGGAGTGCCAATACACTTGTCTTTAGCGGCTTAGCGGTTTCTAATTATAAATGAGATTGGCCCTATATGGAGTTATGGATAATGGATAGATCAGTTGCTCTTACTAATGGCCTTCATGAAAGACAGGAACTTGAAATCTAACTCCAGTACCCCAAATGTCTCAAGTTTTCTGAAATGCCTGTTGAGGCCAACTGGTGGAGAATAACTCTCAAGTTTTTGGAGCAAGTTACTGTAAAGTAGAAGTTCATGACTTTGCACACAAGTGCTGGGATATGACATATGTGAAATGTACAAATTCTTGCAAGTGTGACTTTGGCGTTAGCCTTCACCATTTAATCGGCCATGAGACTTAATTTGTAGAGTTTCCAGATCTATTGTGTTCTTAGTTAAATTAAAATCTTGTGTACATATCACTCCAATGCTACTTGATTTCCTGCCTGGATTACTGATTTTGTACCATGTGTTGATGTATATGATTTCTGATAATATCAACTGAAAGAAAACTTAATGCTGACCTCTTTACATCTCTCTCCTAAGTGGAGGCAGTTTGGGTCTGTTAGTTCAGCTCTGTAGCAAAACATTGACCAATTTAAAGTTGCTTATGACGTTCTATTCTTTTTCTTCTCAGTATATTTCTGAAGTTGTCTCAAGTTCTTAGCCTGAACAACATCAAGGGAAGTTGCAATCAAGTGATGCTGTGAATTCTTAAAGAGGTGTCCAACTTTCTACCTCCTTGAAGTTGACCAGTTTGTTTCTTCTTATGGGTATGTGTCCAACTTTAACAAGAAAACTTGGGTTTTTTCTTGTATTTTGGTGGTTGTCCTCGTTAAAAATTATTTGGCTGTACTGTACTGGAAAAATGAGTGAGCTGATGATCTCTGAAATTCCTATTTCCTTGTCATGTGGATTTATTGATTTGCTGTTAGCATGACTTATGAAAGCTAAGAGAAAAATCTTTGGTGTTTTTCTGGGGAAACTTCATTTGGGTTTTGTCAAATTTAAACTGAACTAGGTGGCAAGAAATTGTTTATGATAAGCTCAGTTGTTACAGAATTGGGTGTTTGCAGATAAGCAGATTATGCAGGAAGGGTTACTTTCAAAATATGTGCCTTTTTAACTTTTGGTTTTTTCTGCTACAGAGAGTATGAAATAGTTGGCTATGCTCTCAGAAGCGGTTAATCAGTTTAGGAAAAATCCGGTCCAAAACAGGTGTCGTCGAAGTTAGCTTTGTCATTAATCCATGGTGTCTATTGGGGAGGACACCAATGATAAAGGTAGTATGTGGGATATGGATGTGAAGCTAATATTTGAGAAAATGCCCACCTATGTGTTAGAAATTTTTTTGAAACTACATTATCGCTGTTTGTTTTTATTGGAGGTTTTAACATGTTAGTGTGGAGCTTGAGGTTTCATTTTTATCCAAAGATGGAAAAACTTTTGGTCTACTAGTGTCATTGTTTCTTCGGCCCGAACTAAGGAATCACTGTATAGCTTAGGCCTTAGGGGCTGTTCGGCTTTGTTTACAGTTAAGTTTCAGTTTTGTTTTGGTTTCTATTTCGTATAAAAGCAGTTTGAATGAATGTAAAAGTTAAAGCTAATTGTGAGGACTGATACATAACATGGCTCTCTCCCTGTTCTTTGTTTGCTCCCCATATCTCAGCCCATGTTCCCTCTGCATAAACCCCATGTCCAACCACCATAAATTACAGCACATGGCCAACCACAACCCACGATCTTCACAGCTGCCACTACCTCCTAGATCACCACGGTAGTTCGCATACTTTCTGATGTCCTCCACAACCCAACCATCTCATCTATCCCAGCTATCACAAACCCCCGCACCTCTCTAACTACCCTCAGTCCCCCACTCACCCCCATCATCGCGTACCCTACTGCGACCCTAACCACAGCCTGCACTAAGTCCCTAACCTCAGGCTGGTGAATAAACGCCCCGGGTGGCCTGCTTGAGTGTGCGATAGGCGATAATGGCACTGGTGACTTGATGGAAAACTTTCCGACCGTGCGGGGTGGTGGTTTTTCAGGGGAGGCGGTTGTAAAACAATGTTGGATTTACATGCTGTAAACTCACATCTGTGGTTTATACTTTCTCGATGTGGTTTATAGAAATTAGTGCATAACTTAATTTATTAGGTGAAAGAACAAAACGCGTTTTTTTTTATGAATTAGAAAAAAGAAAAAAAAAATGAAAAACATATTTCATAACTTTTGAATGAGAGACACACATATGAAGTCTCGCTCTTTGATTAACATAATAATAGAATGTTCTGTGATGTGTTTTTAAATGGGTTAGGGTGATAAGGTACAGAATGTTTAGTGGAGTATTTTTAAGAATTTTAACCGGATGATGGCATTTTGCGAAAATTCGACGCTTCAATATTTTTTTGAATTTACCGTGTGATCATTTCTTCAGCTCTTGGAAAGTTCGAAAAGATCAGATCTGGGTGTCGTGTATATATTTTGGTCAGATAGATCCCTATATTTGCTACTCCATATTATTACCTTTGGATTTGTTTACGGCTTTTAAATGGATGAGATTTCTCTGTTTAAAAGTTCCTGGTTAGACACCCCCCTGCCTTTCTTGGTCTTATTCGTGAACCTGTTGGATTTGAAGCTGGTGTTAAAGATTACAGATTGACTTTTTGTATCCTTCTTCCTCTAAATGTGTTCATCTGCTGAACTTTGTGTGTGTATAGGTTTGTTGCACTTCGTGTTTGTGTTGGACTGTTTGTAGAGCATGTGTGTGTAGTAGCCTCTTGTGATGGAATCGGAATTGTCATTCGATTTGATTTAGTAGCATAGGAGACACATAGCCTTTGCTTCGCTTAATTGCTTTGATATATTAATTTTTACTCTCCTTTCTCTCTCAGTCGCATATCTTCCCTGTTCAATTATACAAATTCATTTCTAGGTTTTCATTTCGAGTTTGGATGTGGGGAGTTTTATTGTTCTTATAATTTGTGTTCTCTTCTTTCTATTCTTTGTTGCTTTGTAATTTGAGTTTATTTTCTGTTGGGGTACAAACCCCCCTTACCATGCCATTAGTGGGAGCCTTTGAGGCACTAAAGTAATGTTGTTGTTTCATATATTTACATCTGCACTTTTGGACTCGCACTCATATTACGTCAAGGTTGTTCATTACACCTGAAAGGGTTTCCCATACTGCTGAGTGACTACCATGCTGGTGTCTGGCTCACTATTTTGCAGGAAATCAGACGGTGTAGCCTCCTAGTAGATTGAGCAGAAATCCCGGAAACAATCAGTAGTGACATTCAGATACAGAAGAGCATGTATAATTGATTCACGATTGTTGCCTGCTATGTCTTTCGATGAATTTGAGGACATTATCATGTATGCTTTGTTCTATGCAGGTTATTGATAGGTCAGTTGGGTTTGATACTGCTATAGAGGAAGCAACGTGCTATACTTGCTGGCGTGCTGCTCATGTAGACGCTTGACGTATGGAGAATGGTATTGGTCTGGTGCAATTGATGGGGCGTTACACTGGTTAGTTATCCTTCATGTCAATCCTTTTAGTTGACGTCCTTTTTACTAGAATGTTGCCAATTTCCTGTCCTTGTCGGTACCCATCTGGTTAAGCAATGACTCCAGAGTATTACTTATGGGCTGTTGCCGAGGGCGTTGCAGTATATACATATTTGCGCCTTCTATCTGCATATATGGTACTTGAAGTGTGCACAATGTACAGTTGATGTAAAAAGAAAGCCTCAGCTCATTAGGAGTTGTCACTTATCCAGCTGAGACTTTTGATTATTTCCTTGGGTAGTATTTGGAAGCAATCATTTGATTAATACTTTGATGCTGTTCATTGAGATAATGAATATTTCAAGTAGCCAATCAAGTAGCTCTGGCCTCTTCGAATTCCAATTTTACTGGTTGGGAAGGACTAGAATACCAAATTCACAATTCTATTTATTGTTCAGAAGTAATGGAAAATAGATGTATTCAATTTCTGAGTCAAACACATCTCCAGTTACAGTCTTTTCATGGCTATGTTCTGAAATCTGCTCCATTCGGCCACGAAGGTGAAGTGGAGAACATAATATATGAGCGACAACTGTTTTGATTTGAAGTAGCAAACGACACAGGTCCCTTTTTTTTAGGAAAGTGATGGAGTTGTTTTGTTTCTAATTTCTTCTCCCCTTATTTTGACTTGACTGCAACGTCTCTTACATACTCTATGCTTCTTTACCCTCTTCAATTGAATTTTCAAATGCGGACAGCCGTATTTAATTGATGACTTTTTTTAGTTACGTAGAATTTCCTATGTGATCCTCATCACCTTTGATTCTGGTACTGTGAACATAGAGAGTAGCATTGGTATGCGGCTAAAAACAAGAGGAAATACTCGTTGAATGGTGGTAATAGTAGAGGATTTTTCGAGAGCATTTGTAATGTGTGGCCTTTGTCACTCATGATCAGGCTAAAGCTGGAACTTTGAATGGTGAATTGAAAGGGGATTACCTCCTGGTCCTAATGGCCTGCTAGCTTTCCCTCGAAACAGATAATTTTGGTTCCTAGCTCAGGTTTATGGTCGTTATGTATATACGGAGTATGTAGTAAAGCTTTATTCACCGAAGTTTCTAATTTTGTTTGTATCATTTGCATGGTTTTCATATTAATCTCTCTAATGTACGGGAGAATTATGGTTTTGTTGTGCAGGAATAAGCATGATTGATTTTATGGTGCTGAACTTAGCTACAATCTCCAACCAGTCACTTTCCTAGCTAGGTAAGCCAATATCTTCATATTTTATAAAGGGTTGTGCATAAATATTTCTTTCAATTGTTAGCTGATTTTAATGTAATTGCTATGTTTCTGTTCTCTTTATGTGAGAGAGGACTTTTTGTTTTACAGAAGTCCTCTCTGTTTTACATACTTTTGCTTGGTTGTCGGCTTGTCGCCATATTCAATGACTGTTCTGATTGCTTAACAACAAGGGGGATAGGGAGCGAGAGGCTCGAGAGAGGGAGATGGGATATGGAGAGAGGAGAGATATATAGGTGAAATAGAGAGGCGATTGCACTGTTGAGAGCCACAGTAAATCTGTTGAGTGACTTTTATACACCTGCAGGTTTGAATTCTGATTTGACGTAATAGTGATAATTGAAATCCGCAGCTGCAAAGTGAACAATAGTAACTCTACGCAGGGGGTATAAGTTGGACACGGAGTTTGAAGTGTCGTTTACTTATTGTCAAATGTCGTGTTGGTGCTTGTGTCATACGGAACACTAGGTGATACTCCGTATAATCATAGAATTGTATCGTATTGTATGTACTTCCTAGATAGCAATGTACATGACGAAAACTACGTACACAGGCAAAAGGGAAAGCCGAAAAAACTAAAGCAAAGCAAAAGCTAGGGGTGTCGGTATCTTCATGTTCCTTGCTTTGCGTTGTTACTCCTCGACTTTCCAAGCCCACACCACATCATGCAAAGAGCGCAAAACAAAGTTATACACCCTCTTCTCTTTTCCAGATTCCTCTTTATCCCCTAATCCATGTCACCCCACATGATCTTTTATCACCTTTATTTTGTGGGAGCACTCTACATTTACATGTATATCCCATCTTATTCTAATGGTTTAGTGCCTTTCTTTGAAAAAAAAAATCAAATACTAATTTGTCGTTTGATCCGAATTTGAAAGATCATATCATACTCCACAGGTGTAGTAGTAACCTGCTGTTGACTTCACCTTCAACCTCTAGCTGTCCTGCTGTGTTTCTCTGTTGACTGTGATCTCCTCGTCTACCCGTAGCTTCATAATCATCTACCCGTAGCTTCATAGAGACCGAGCCCTTTACGGATACTATAGAACTTACGGAGTAGTTGAAAAAAGAATTGTAATAACCAGGAGTGCATGTCAAAAAAAAAAAAAATCTTGATGAATTTCAGAGGATATTCATCATGTCACATGTATATGGAGATTTATGGGCTAGGATATACTAGTTGCCACCATTAAAAGAGAAAGTGTTAATTTGGTAGGTCAATTAATGTGCAGGGAAGAAAAGGGGTGAGGAATCTCTGTGTAGTTTGCCTTCCAAAAGTCTTACTTTACGCATTTTATCTTCACACCATTTTAGTTGTTGCTCTGTTAAACATGTCATCCTCATAACCCTTGTTACCACTTCTAAATCGATCAGACTCATCACTATCTCCATTTCCTCGTCTCTTCCTATTTTCTTCTTCCTGAAGCAAATACAACTTCGTTGTAGTTCTTTGAGCTTCAACTTTGTCTGCATTATTAAAATGCAAATTAGCGAAAATGTTAGTATTGTGATGGGCGAATTTAGGGAGTAACCCTGGTGCATTTGCTACCCTGACATATTATAAACACGTAAATATTTTCTAATATTGACATATTAGAAAGGGTATTATAGAGATTGTCCTGATCTTATGAGGCTATATTGGCGTCACGGGAATTTACATGTTAGACATTGTGACGATAACTTTTGTTAGACGTGTATATGAGAATGCATTTAAATTAAACAAACCTTCTTGTTCTGCTTTTTGACCACATGAAGAATAGCAGGATCAACTGATAATGCTTTGGGTCGTCTTTTAAAAAGAGAAGTAAGAACTTGAGAATGAGTCTTCCTATCTGCTTTTAGAAAACTCATAAATGTGCGAATTGCTTCTTCAAGAATTAAGAGAAATGATGCTGATGCTATTCTTGCCTTCTGAGCTTCCTCCTTGTGTTCCTCTTCATAATCTTTTTCAGACAAAATGAAATAATTAAAAACACAATAATATTATTACACTTCCACAGTACTGCAATCTTAACTAAAACAATGTATGTCCGAGGTAATTACAAAAGGTCAAGATAGTAAAACACATGACAAATTGGGTTGGATAAAAAAAGATGTCTTGTAAAAGTTGTGATACGAAACTCATATATAGCAAAACGTTAAAGCTCTAATGTATTTACGTGATTAAAGTTTTTTTTTTTTCCGAATGACATTATATATCAAGATGAGTTAGCTCGTATTTTGCTAGAGGTAAAAGTTGCAGTAATTAGTAACATAGTACTTACATACCATGGTATTCAGGAACCTGAAGTAATTTCGGGGCACCAGTTCTCATACGAGCGTAAATTTCAGGCCTGCGACCACGTTCATAAGGCTCGTTCTCTATGTACCGTTGGAGAAGTACCTGGAACTGTTGAAATTGCTGAGCAATGTATGCAGGACAGCCAGGATCATCATGTTCTGTCCTCGAAGCTTGCTTTCTCCGGAAGTTTGTGTAGTTCCAATTCAATGCTTCCCAGGCTAAACAAATTTGAGCGACATATGCAGATTCGAGTTCACTATACGAATTCTTATAGACGTTCTCTGTTGTTTTTTGCTTGTTAGCCAGTTTATGCACAATTCTCTGAGATATTGATCTTGGCTCCACTAGAATCGACCTCAAGGATTCTAAATAAACAATCAGATCAACTTGTTAGAGTGCGATTTGTAATACAGTGCTAACTCAATTTCGGACAATGCTGTACTCACATTCGACACATCATAATACTTTACATCGATTTATAATATGCATTCAAAATTTGGTATATGAAATCGCATCGAGATACCTGTTTCGTGAAGTTTTTGGGCGCTGATTCTGTCGAGAAACATCATCTCCTCGTCGTACTTCTGGTAGACGGTGTAAGACTCCCATTTAGGACAGCTTCTTCTCGAAGAGGATGAAAATGGATCATCTGTGCCGGAATCTGGAACGGAGCTCCTCCATTCAGAGGAGCTCTTTGAAGTTGATCCTATGGTGTATGTGTCTTCGAATGACTGAAATTCATCCTTCTCCAGAGCTTGCAACTTCTTGGCCTCTGATCTCGGTGGGTCGAAAATGAGAAAATTTTCATCCCTGGTGAAATTATTAGCGTCTTCTGTCACAACTTCAATTTCCCTTTCCTTGGTTTCTCCTGTAAAAACTAGACATCAGAAATTCGTCCAATAGGAATTCACGTCATAAGTAAGACTTTGGTAAAACAGTCCTATGGTCGCACAGGGGTAATTTTACAGAGTTGGATATGAGCTTTCAACTCTAAATTGAAAAGATCATTCCAAACCCTGAATTTGTCACCCTGTCATACCTTAGGACAATTGGTGTTGATCTTAAAAGTTAAGTACGTCGTGCGACAATTACGTTTATTGTCTTCGGATCTCAGCTCCGAGCCATCTCGTTCATTCAATTCAACGGATGCTGTGGTTTTTTGAGGCAGGCCCTTTTCGTCTGTCACACCATGACAATTCTGAGATTGGCACACTGCGTTCTGATGTGCTTGGCTATCGTAGTTGTTGTTGTTGTTGTTGTTGTTGTTGTTGTTGTTGTTGCTGCTGCTGCTGTTGTTGTCGTATTGGTAGTCAATTTCGTCATCTGTTCGTTCAGATTGTGTCGTATAAGCTTCTTTCACGACCTCATAATCAGTAGCAACACCTACATCATCATGATCACTGTGATATTGCTCAAAGTCAGAGCTAGAACAATCTTCGACAAGAACTGTTGTATCATCAAAGGTTTCCACAGGGTCTTCAAATGTGCTGCTGTCATATGATCTTGTATGTACATGAGCATGAATATTACTGTTACGGTGAGTCGGATCTAACACTTCGGATGTAAAAATCAGGCTTTCGCCACCGTGAACTATGTCAGCAACCAGGTGGTTGTCTTTGTTAGCTTGTGAAAAACTGAATTCATCTTCTACTAGCTCATCATCTACTACTTGAATCATTTCGTCTTCCATTTCTTCTTCTTGTTCATATTCTTCTTCTTGATCAACTTCTTCTTCTTCGTCTTCGTCTTCATATAACGAGCCATCTTCATACTCATCCTCACTCCTACTATATATAAGAACAAGAAAAAAAAGTTACATATTATAATAAGCCAAGAGTATATATTACAAAATTCGTGTATATGTTACATGCAGATGTACGCAATATTACTCGATCATAAGAATAGCGCATAGCTACTTCATCTCAGTATGGTTATGGGGGAGAGAAGGAAACGTAATTATGAAGAGATGAGAAGGAGACATAATATATGATTACCTGAAAAAGAGAGTAAAGAGCTTGGCAAGGAAGAGAGAAAAGAAATAGAAGAAGAGAAAGAGGAACTTAAGAATGGTGATGAGAGTGGAGAAGAGTCTACAAAGAGCCTGTTTTCTTGAACATGGCATTCTCTTTGCTCCAAATTAAATGATGAGCTTTATTTCTTAGCTGTATGATCTTCCTCCCACATAATACAATATAAACTTAATACTTAAACTCTAAAGCAACTTGATTTGTTTTTTTTTTTTTTTTTTTTTTTTGAAAGAAGATTTGGTTGTTATAATGCTTCATAGGCCATACCATAGTAAAAAAAACCACAATACTTATTTGGTTCTACTTTACCTTTTCTTTTTTCGCGGATGCGGGAAAGTATAGTTCTTGTATATATACTCATAGTTTTCGTATGATATACTCCCTCCGTTCGACTATAAATAGTATAAAACCGTTTGACACACTTGTGAAGGATGATGTATCACTAATTGATTATTCAAAATTAAAAAAATATTGCATATAGGGTTAGTAGCTTAGACTTTTATCTAATTCTTCCATATACAATTTTTTTCGAACCTTGATTAACCGATTAGTAGGTACACCCTCAATAAATATGTCGCAGTTTATAATCAAACAGAGTGAGTTCCTTTGTGTAAAATGTACTAAAGTATATTTTTCCGTATTTCGCATTTGATGTTCTTTTTAACAAATTTTCTTTTCAAATTGCGTGAAATATCATATAAATTCGCGATTATATTATATTATTAATGTCGGATCGCAAAAGAGTTTGGCAAATATTATTTAAAGTTCAGATTTTATTGATAATTTAAGTGATTGAAATTGTGGTATTACTAGTACAGTTCATTCGAGTCATTTTTTAGTTCAACTGTATCATTTAAATGTCGTATTCACATCAAGTCAGTTCGGATTGTATATTGAATCACATTCGGGTCCCAAGTCGTAGAGAGTACTCCCTCCGATCCATTTATATTTTTGTATTTCGTTTGCTACTTTTGATAAATCATGCTAGGAGTATTATGTATTGGATCCATCAACTTCACTTGATCGATTTTGAGGCACATGCGTCTTTCATTTGGTGCAGAACTAGCTTACAACATGCCTAATTAAAACTCATCTACTAAAGATGAGTAACTCTTTGATTAATACCATTCGTCATGATAGATTACATGCCTAATTAAAAGCGTCAAATGAAGCAGGAATGAAATGTAAATGGATAGGAGGGATTATGTTTTATCTTGAAAGCTAAATAAGTATAAAAATTAAAGTAAGGTACGTAATAGAATTAAGTTTATGCAATTTCAACGGAAATTGTATGATGTACCAGAATTCCCCATTGTTTTGCATTCATTCAGAAACCAAAAAAGGCGATAAAGTCATAAAGGATATAACTTTCCCACGTGTGGTGTAGTGTGCTTAATTTATGTAGGCCTGTAGGGATATGAACATGCAGGAATATCTTTGTCGTGCTCTTTTAGTTTGGTGGGTAGATATAATTGATTGATCGATTGCAATACTAATTAAATACTCCGTATATGCATCCTTATTGTTTATATGATTCTCACTTGTTAGAATTTGTGTAATCCTATATCCTATATCTGTATAATTTTAGTTTGCAAAAGTGTGGTACGGACATTTGTCTCATTTTATTGGTTCAAAGTAAGGACATTGTATACTTCATGTTTTAGGTCATACCATTCACATCGCATTATGAATAAAGACACATATGTACATTAGTTTGTCGTTTGTGCATGAAATAATAGGACATTGTATACTTCAAGTTTTAGGTTATACCTTTTTCCATTGTATTATGCATAAATTCACACATGTACATTTAATTTGGACATCATGAATCAATAGGGACATTGTATACTTCAAGTTTTAGATCATACCATTCACATTGCATTATGCATACGGTCACACATGTACATTATGTTTGTGCATGAATCTTTAAAATAATAGTAATAAGTACAACTCATGTCACTCATTTTGCGGTGCACAAATTTTACTGTTTTTATTATTATTGCAACTTAGTCAAAGGAGAGGTACAAGGTCAATCTTTGATCCATCTCTCAATTACCAAGGTTAACATCACCTAAAAAAGTAAAAATAAAATTGTACTGCACACTTCTTTATAAGCAACAATCACTTATAATTTTTTTTTAAATAGTGTGAAAATAAAAACAATAGATTAATTAATTCACAAGATCATCAAAACCAAAAACCATGTGAAACCAACAAAGTTTAAAATTATATACCACAACATAGCCACATTAAACAAACTTAAAAAAAATATACACACTGAATGTCTACCTAATCTCTATATAATTTTGGGTTGCAAAACTGTGGTAGGGACATTTGTTCTATTTTTATTGGCTAAAAGTAACACTTCAAATTTTAGACCATATCATTCAAAACTGTGCTGATAAACCAATCACTGTAATTGGGTGTACGGACCCAATCACAGGGATAAAATCGTCCATTTTTCATCCAACCCAAAACAGTCCAGATCCGGCAACCGCGCAACGGCCTCCCACCACGCACACCACCACCAGCATCCTACCCAACCCAGCGCCTACAGCCGGCGACCCACCGCCCACCCCCCGGAACACCCCGGCTTCGCCGAAAAGAACAAAAAGACACCCTAAGGAGAGCGGGTGTTTGAATGGGTTGGGTGAACCCTATTTGGGTGTGATTTCCTTAAGGTGGCCGAAAAAGTGGGTTAGGGTCCCACTTTTCCGGTTAAGTGAGTGAACGTGGTGGTGGTGCGTGGGGAGGAGAGAGAGAGGACTGAATAAGGGTATGGGAGGGGGAAATATTTTGGGCCTTTAGATTTTGGAGATGCAAATGTGCTGCCAGGATTTGGCCACCAATCCGTGATTGGCTCGAAAGTGCCAATCACAAACTCTGGCTAAGAGTAGGAACATTGTATACTTCAAGTTTTAAGTCATACCATTCACATTGCATTATTCATGCGGTCACAAATGTAATTAAGTTATTACTGCATGAATCTTGAAAATGAAATGAAAACTAGAAGTCAAATGAGTTGTGCGAGTTATGCACAAATAGTGGTCAAGAGAGGCTATTTTGGTTTAATGACGCGAATCAATGAGGATAAGAGTAAGTACAACGTATATCACTGATTTTGTGGTGCATGGATCTAAGTTTTTTTTTATCATGAGTTAGTCAAATGAGAGGTACAAGGTAAATAGAGAGGTTAATATCTCAAATATAATGTCAATATTTCATTCATTTTCCAATTCTCAAGATTCATGCAAAAACCAATTACTCAAGGCATTAGTGAATGAACATTGGAATAATTTTTTTTACTGTAAAACCACTCCTTAATTTGGAAGGAAACTCATTCCACCTAATCCCATTTTTATTCATTCAATTTTTGCATCTGAAGTCCTTGAAAATGTCGAGAAATTAAACAGGTACAACCATCATGTAATGTTGTATTTTTGCTTACATATATATTATAATTGCCTACTACTTATTTTTAGATTATTAATTTCACACGCGTGATGTTGGGTCTCCAAATGAGAAAAACGTTCTTTTATATAGTCTCACAAGTGAGTATGATGATTGAAAGATTAAAGTTAGGGTGTCACGGTTTTGGAATAATGTGGTGGATAGTAACAATAAAAATGAACTGATAAGTATTGAGATGGTTGTTGGGGCCAAAAATATCAGTGGGCCGAAAAGGCAAAAGCCCATCAACGAGAAGTAAACGAAAGCCCACAAAGAAGAATAAATGAAGGGTAAAACAGTCCTTTTAATGAGAAAAGATTCTGACCGTTGATAAGTGGTTACCCCCTTCCCCAAGGGAGGTATGACAGCCTTACACGTGGCAGGGGGCCCTTATTACATGAGTAACCCTACTCAGGAGGGGTTATAAATACCCCCTCCCTGACAACATTCAGGGCATTCAATCCTTTTTCTGACAACATCATTCTCAAGGCAAAACCCTACACCTCAGGGCATAAAACCAAGATTGTACCCGCGCCCACCCAAACCACGGTGGCGGGCACGGAGGAAATCATCGCAGAGATGGTGGTTGGAAAAAGGGGAGCAACGGTGCAGAAACCGAAAGAGAAGGCGGGGACGTCGAAGCCTCCGCGCGGAGAATCGAAGAAAGAGCTCGACCAGGTATCCCTCGACGAGTCATCGTATGATGAGTCGGAGGACTATTATCAACGGGAGCTAGAGGCGGAGGTAGAAAAGAGGAGTGCAGAGATGGTGGCAAAACGATGCGAGAAGATGCGTGGGCAAATCCAGAAGGAATGTTAAGAGAAATTGGCAAAGCAGATGGCGGCTATGAAGGAAGAGATAATGAAGGCTCTCCGACCCTCTCACACCTCTGGCGGGTCTGAGGCGGTACCTGTGGGGCCCGAGACGGAACCGCCCACAGGAGGTCCCGCCAAGGGACCCAAACAAGGGCTCGTCAAAGGTACTGAGGAGATACCTGTAAAAGGGCCCACTAAGGAGACTAGTGAGACCCCTTCACAGAAGAAAAGAAGGTTGAGGAGAAGAGAAGCTTATGAGCAGCACAAGGCACAGCGAAAGGCCCATCGACTGGCGATCAGGGCCCTGGAGGCAGCAAAGAACCTAGCAAAAAGGCCTACAATGTCAAATAGAGATGCAAGACACATAATCAACGAGAGAAAGACGATAAGGAAGTATGATGAGGCACAGACCCTACTCAGCACCCCAGGGCATCGTACCAAGCACCAAACTGAGGGGACCCTGAAGCCAAACCCTAAAGGACCTGCCCATACCCGCCTTTCTTGGAAATCGGGGTCACCGCCCCTAGTCAAGACATCGCGGAAGAGACCAAGGGCAGGGACCGAGCAAGATGGTTTCGAGGACCCACCTGAGGCCGATAAAGAGGAAGGTAGTGAGCAAGGGTCCTCAGAAGCGGAGACCCCAGCTCACAGCAACCGACACCTGGAGACCCGACATACTCAGGTGCCATCGACTAGAAGGCTGGTGACCCTGAATGAATCTCCTTTTGTCGACTGGATTGTCAGAACCCGGGTAAAAAAGGGGATCAAGAAGCCAAAGATGACTGAGTATGATGGTACGGGGGACCCCGCGGCTCACATCTCCTTCGAAAACCACATGTCTTGTCAAACGAGGGATGGGGCCACTTGGTGCTTACTGTTCCCTTCGACCCTGACAGAGGTGGCGATGAGATGGTTCGATGGGATCCCGCCCAAGACCATCGACTCATATGAAACCCTGAAAGAAAAGTTCAAGGGCCACTTCGTGTCAAGCAAGTCGAGAAAGAAGACCCCCATCCACTTAAGCACCATTAAGCAGGGAGACAAAGAACCATTGGACGATTATATGCAGAGGTTCAGGGCCGCAGCCACCCAGGTGACACACTTGACCGATGCCGTAGGAGTAGCAGCCTTGATTAATGGGCTCGGCGGGGGAGATTGCAAGTATGAACTGGCTAAAGAGGAACCATCGACGCTTGAGAAAGCGTACCAAATGGTTTTGGCCCACGTCAACGCCATGCTAATTAACAAGCCATAAAAGAGGGACCCAGATCAGAACCGGGCAAAGGGGCAGGATCAGGGAGAAAGAAGGAGAGAGAAGCACCGCCCCAGGTACGATCCACCCAAGCTGTTCCCGGCCCAGACAGCTGACGAGCCATACCGGTTCAAGATATCACCAAGAAACATGTTCATGGCCCTCAAGAATTCTGAGTTACTCAAAGACCCTGGGCCGATGCCGCAGATGCAGAAGACGGATATGAGCAAGTTTTGTGAATTCCCTCGTGAGAAAGGGCATCTGGTGAATGATTGCCCGGACCTGATAAGGACCTTGGATAATTTGGCGGACGGGGGTCGGGTAGACAGGTACCTAAAAACCATTCGAGGCCAGAGAGACAGGCTCTTGGCAAATCGAAGAGGGAACAATAGGTACCAGGCTCCCGTAAACCCTAACAACCAAGAAGTGATCATGACCCTGGCAGGAGGTTTCGCTGCAGGAGGAGAAAGCAATAGGGCCCGAAAGATGAATGCCCGGAATATGATCAATTCAATTGGTCGAGGCACGGCTCCTCAATTCCGGATGCCTCATTTTCGGTTGGGACCTGAAGATGTCACTGATATACACGGTCCACATGACGACCCTGTAGTTATCTCAATCAGAGTCGCCAACCCTATTGTGCAAAGGGTGTTGGTCGACACAGGGGCCTCAGTGGATGTAATGACCCTAGATTGTTTATATAAATTGAATTACACGGCACAGGACCTGGTCAAAATGACAGCTCCGTTGGTAGCCTTCGGGGGCACTTCGGTGTGGCCCGTAGGTTCTATAACCTTACCTGTCCAGTTCGGAGAAGGAGACACGGCGCGGAAAACTTTTGTCAGGTTTGCCGTTATTGATTTTCCATGCCCCTATAACATCATATTAGGGAGGCCGGCATTAAATTCAATAATGGGCCTGGTATTTACATACGGTTTGATGCTGCTGTACGCGGCTGATAATGGAAGAGTAGGGATTCTGAAGGCGGACCAAAAGGCAGCAAGGGCCTGTTACGATATTAGTTTGAAGCCACCCATGATGAATCCCTCGGAGGTACCAGTCGACTCAGATGTTCATTTCCCAAAGAAAAGAAAGAAGGAAGACCCGAATGAAGGCTCTAGGGGCACACCACTCCTTACCTATTGTTTTGAAACAATAGATGCAAGGGATGGTTTGGAAAGCCCCTCTCAACCTCACGAGGCCGCAGAGGAGGTGCAGCTAGTAGATGGTGATGAGGACCGAACAGTTAGAGTCGGAGCTAACCTTGAGGGGCTGGTCAAGCAGGCTCTTACAGGACTTCTTAGAGAGTATAAGGATGTTTTTGCGTTTGCGGTGGAGGAAATGCTGGGGCTTGACCCCTCGGTCATTACCCACCAGCTAAATGCAGACCCTCAGATGAAGCCGGTCCACCAGAAGCAAAGGCACTTCGGAAATGAGAGGGCCGAGGCAATTAAAGCGGAGGTAGACAAGCTCCTTAAGGCGGGCTATATCGAAAAATGCATGTATCCAATATGGTTGTCCAATGTGGTCCTAGTGAAGAAGCCTAATGGGAGTTGGAGAATGTGTGTGGATTTCACCAACCTAAACAGGGCCTGCCCAAAGGATAGACAGCCCCTACCCAAGATCGACAGGTTGGTAGATTCTACATCGGGCCATGGGCTTCTCAGTTTTATGGATGCATATGCCGGTTATCACCAGGTCCCTTTGGCAGAGGAGGATCGGTCCAAAACGGTATTTATCACTCCTTTGGGAGTATATATGTACCGGGTCATGCCCTTTGGCCTAAAGAACGCGGGGGCTACCTTTCAAAGAACGGTGAACAAGTTATTCGAAGCCCAAATTGGAAGGAATATGCAAGCATATGTTGATGACCTTATTGTCAAGAGCAAGAAGACGGGGGACCATGTCAAGGACCTCAGAGAGACCTTTGAAACCCTAAGTAAGTACAACATGAAATTGAACCCGAAGAAGTGTGTATTCGGGGTCCAATCAGGAAAATGCTTGGGGTTCATAGTGAGTGAAAGAGGAATTGACGCCATTCCTGAGAAGGTACAAGCCATCCTTGACATGGAGTCCCCTAAAAACGTCAAGGAAGTCCAAAAGCTCACGGGGTGTGTAGCCTCTTTAGGAAGATTCATTGCCAGGTCCGTTGATAAGGGTCTGCCCTTCTTTGCGGCCCTGAAGAAGAAGAAGGATTTTGAGTGGGACCCAAAAGCAGAGGCTGCCTTCAAGGAATTGAAGGATTACCTGCACGGGATCCCAAAAATTTTAGTGCCACATGAGGGCGAGCCCCTATACCTGTATTTGGCGGCAAATATAGATGCCGTGAGCGCCGTACTGGTTACGGAAAGAGAGAAGAAGCAGAGGCCCGTCTACTACGTCAGCAGAGCTCTCACCGGGGCTGAAGTACGGTACCCTCCCTTGGAAAAATTGGTGTTCACTTTACTGATAGCTAGTAGACGCCTTAGACCCTATTTCCAATCACACAGATTACGGTATACACCAACTACCCTTTGGAGAAAATTTTGATGAACATGGATGAACAAGGTAGGCTCCCCAAGTGGGCATGTGAGTTACGAAGCCAGGGAGTAGAATTTGCCCCTCGCAAGAGTGTGAAGGGAAAGACCCTTGCAGATTTCTTTGTAAAAGCTAGCTTCGGACCCGAAGTGGAGACCAAGGAAGAGGTATGGTCCTTGCATGTGGATGGTTCATCATCTTCGGCCGGAAGCGGGGCTGGTATGATTCTGGTTGCCCCTGATGGGAAGAAGACGGAATACGCCCTAAAATTCCGGTTCGACGCTACTAACAACGAAGTTGAGTACGAGGCCCTGATTGCGGGGCTCAATATGTGTGTGGACCTTGGAGCCGTCAAAGTAGTAGCCTATTCTGATTCAGCATTGGTGGTCAACCAACTCAAGGGAACCTATGAGGCAAAGTAGCCTAGTATGGTGGAATACAAGGAGCGGGTTCAAAAGATCCTGACCAGGATCCCAAGTTTCAGCATCGAGCATATCCCCAGGTCCGAAAACCAGCAAGCCGATGCTTTAGCCAAGTTGGCCAGTTCTTCGGGTGGAGAGGACCTTAGGGTGGTGCAATGGGAAATTTTAAAGAAAAGGTCCATTGATGTTTTAATGATAATGACCCTAGACAGGTCTGAAGGGTGGATGCAGCCCCTTGTTGATTACCTGACAGAAGAAAGACTCCCACCAGACCCGAAAGAAGCAAAGAAAATAATGAAAAGGTTCGAATGGTTTACCATGTTCAATGGAAGGCTATACAAGAAGGGCTACAAGGAGCCATGGTTAGGTGTGTGACCCCCGAGGAGGGCAGACGTGTTCTGAGAGACTTGCATCAAGGAGCCTGTGCGGCCCATGCTGGTGGCAGGAACGGCCGGGACCAAGGGTCCCTTTTGGCCCACCATGAGAGCAGATGCGGAGAAGCTGGTAAGAGAGTGTGATGCCTGTCAGAGGTTCGGGCCTTTGCTTAAGAGGCCAGCAGTCCCCTTAATCCCAGTTTTCACACCCCTTCCTTTTGCAAGGTGGGGAATTGATTTGGTAGGACCACTGCCCACTGCTAAGACTCAGCAAACTCACCTCATTGTAGCAGTGGATTATTTCACCAAGTGGATAGAAGCGGAACCCCTTTCGACCCTTACTACAGAACAAGTCATCAAGTTCGTATGTAAAAACATCATCACAAGGTTCGGGATTCCTCAGGCCCTTATCTTCGATAATGGGTTTGATAGCAGCGGCTTGCAAGACTACTGTGTACCTTATGGCATCAAAGTGGGGCATTCGACGGTCTATTACCCACAATCCAATGGACAAGTGGAGGCGGCCAACAAAACCATTGTTAAGGGCCTAAAAACCATGCTGTTGGGTGTCAAGAAAGGATTTTGGGTCGAGAGGCTCCCAGGGATCCTCTGGGGTTTGAGGACCACTATCAAAGGAGCTACAGGAGAAACCTCTTTTCATTTGGTATATGGGTCAGATGCAGTCCTCCCCTTCGAGGTGGCCATTAAATCTGATAGGCTCTCACTCTATGAACCGGATGAGAATGATAGGGAGTTAAGGGTCATGCTGGATTTGTTGCCTGAGACCCGAGAAAATGCTCTACAGAAGATGCAAAGGCAGAAGCAAGTCATGAAAAGGGACTATGATAAGGGCCTAAGGCCGCGGAAGATTGAGGTCGAAGATTTGGTCCTGATGAAGCCAACCGGAGCTGCCAAGCCAAAAGGTTTCAAGAAGCTGAACCCTAGGTGGGAGGGACCCTACCTGGTGGTAGACCAGATCACTCCAGGGACCTACCGATTGTCTGATTTGGATGGAACGATGCTGAAACACCCTTGGAATATATTAAATCTCAAAAAATACTACATGTAATCCTCTTTGCAAATTGTGTTAGAATTCCGAAGCTTTAGAGAGCTTCGAGGTAATGAAAGGATGCCTTGTAGCGGAGGCGTCTCAAATAGTAACCCTAGACCCTGTATGTATGGTCCAGGGGACAAATGAGTTTCTTTATGAAGAGGCTCTATAAAAACTCTCGTGTATCTTGAAAATTTCGATGAAATATAATGGATTTGCGGAAAAATTCTTTCATGTGTATGTCGTGTGACTCTTAAGTATGCAAGAAGTAGGGGGTCAGGGCCCATTCAAGAAAGTGGGCTGGGACCCTACTTGTTAAGTGGAAAACCAACCAAAGTAAGTGGAAAGGACGAGGTCCTAATATCCAACACTGGGGAAAGGCCCCAAAAATACGTTAAGAAACAAGTAAGACAAAAAACTCAGAGCAAGAGGCTGAGTGCTCTTGGGAAGGTCCGAAATTAAGCAAAGAAAAAAAGAGGCAAAATGATCGATGTTGACACGAAGTGAAATCCCATTAATAAAATGAAATTGTCGAGTACAAACAACCAACATTACTGATTGTTCAAACGGTGCATAAAAACCCAAACAAGTAAAAACAGAATCTGAAAAGCCAAGTCAAGTACATAGAGGGGCGCGCAAGCCCGTAAATTAATCTGAGAAATAACAAGTCAAGGGGCAGGAGTGCTGGACGAAACGTGATCAGGCACGATCTGCCGAGGCTGGGTCGGATCGAAAATAATCTCATCAGGCTCCTTAGGGAGAGTAAAGGCTGAAAGATCCGATGCAGAATACAACTCATCCGTCATATGAGCTGCCATCTCCCTTGGATTTCCATAGCCTCTACTTTCATAATCCGCTTTGGGCGCCTCCATGGTAGCTTCATTGAACTCGGCCTCCTCCTGGGCTAGCTGATCCATAAACTGCTCCAACGATGCCCCAGGCGGAAGCTTGTCGAAAGCCAGTTTGGCAAGGTCTTTGGTGGCAGCAGCCCCTTTGGCCTGCTCAGCAGCGCACTTAAGGTCCACCAGGAAGCGGAAGTTTAGGGACCCATTATAGGTTGAGACGGCAGTTGTAGCCTTCTGGACCCAACCCAAACGTTCAGTTAGGACCCTACTCGCAAAGTCCCGGTACCACCTAATCCTGCCTCGAAGATCGTCAACCCTCTTCGTCAAGTTATCACGAACAATCTTCAGTTGAAGGATCTCAGCATCGGTTTTCGCCACTGCCTCTTTGCGGGCCTTGTCGGCGT
This sequence comes from Spergularia marina, assembly GCA_963680865.1. NCBI lineage: Eukaryota > Viridiplantae > Streptophyta > Magnoliopsida > Caryophyllales > Caryophyllaceae > Spergularia > Spergularia marina. The sequence goes on along the minus strand of OY804552.1, from coordinate 17,341,608 downwards.
CGATCAGGCTCTTGATCCCGTCACGAACCTCAACATCCTTTTGGTGAAGCTCCTCCTCCTTGGCAACCAGCTGGGTTAGGAGGGAGTCTATCTGGTCCTTCAGGGAGCAGTTCTCCCTCAGCATAGCATCCAAATCCTCTCTTCGTCGCTCAGCCCGAGCCTCTGCTTCATGGAATTGACGAGCCCCATCTTCTAGCCTCTTGGCCATAGCCTCCATATCCTTCTTCAGCTCGGTCACCTCCTTAGCTGCCTTCTGAGCAGCCTCGAAGTCCCGCACGACCCTGATCCCCCATGCTGAATGCCACCTGGGACAGATGGTCAGTAGGAACTGAGGAGGAAAGGGCCAGGTAGACCGCTGTATTCAACTGCGGATGAAGAGAAGTAAGAAGCAAAGCGAAAGAAAGTAAAAGAAAGGAGAAGATAAAAAGACAAAATAAAAGGGAATACCTCGGCTAACTTGGTTAGGGCCAAGGGCACGGCGACGCTCTGCATAGCCTGAACATCGGCCATTTTCAGGTGCTCAGCAATGGGACGAAGCAGGCGGAAAGCCATAGCCGCCTTTTCGATCCCCTCCGAATGGAGGACCGAATTAGGAGCCAGCAGAGGGTCGATATCACCACCTATCAGATCCGACATAAAAACAGGGTCAAAATCTCTATCGAGTTTAGGAAACAAGGTGGGGGTTTCCTCGCCCCGATCCGCACCCATACCTGACGGGCCTCCAGGAGTCACCTGGGTCCTGGTCAGAAGCTGATTGAGAACCAAGCAGTCATCACCAGGAGCAGGAGCCTGTTCCACTTGTTTCTGCCTCTTCTGATGAAGGTGAGGAAAGAGGATCACCCCCTCATCTTCGAGACTCCTCTTCCTGCTCTCAGCCCCCTTTGTCTGGTCAGGGTCAACAGGAATCTCCTCTCCCTGGGAAACGAGGGGTGAACATAGGAAGGCAGAAAGACACAAACCCTAAACGAAACGCAAAAGGAAAAAGAGGCTACCTGGGATTGGTCTTCCTTAAGCATGCTACTGGAAAATTCTTCGAAGCAGGTTTGATTGTTGAGATCCAGGCTCCCTTCTGGTTGGTCAATCTGCTGCTCAGGTGGGGTGCTGATGTATTGGTTGGCCAGGTTCGCAGAGGAGTCGACCTGTTGGTGGAACTCTTCTGCATTCAGAACCTGAACCTCGGTTGAATTCGCCGGGGAGCCTTGATAATGAAGGACCATTTGACCCCTGGTTCTAGGTCTCTGTCGGAGTGGCTGGTCCTCTTCAGTAGCAGCAGCCTGACTGGACCCCTGCGCAGGAGAATCAACAGTGGCAATTGGGGCTGCATTGGACCCTGCACCTTGGTTGCCCCGAGGGGCCCTAGGACCCGAGCCGGGAGCACCGAGGGCTCGATCCACCAGGTCTGTTAAGCCCTCCTGCCCAGCCAAGAAGTTAGCAAAAGACATCCCCGTTGGCAAAGTAAGTCCCTTCCGAGGCTGCAAACGACCAAGAGCGACGCCTGCATTAAGGTAAAAGAAAATCAGAAGAAGACAACAAAACTCAAAAGTTAAAAAAAAAAAAAAAAAAGAAGGAAAAAGGCGTACTACGAGGGGTAACGATGCTTATGCCCGCGGCACATAAGTAGTCCTCATTTTGGATATCGACCTTATCAGGTATCCAAAAGCGGTTGCACCAAGTTGAGGAACCATCCTCGTGCTCGATAAGGTTCTCAGCAAAGTAGTCCCGACAAGCAGTCTCCCAGTCTGCCAGATCGGGAAGCTCACTCAGCTCTTTGAGATCCCTTAGGGGGCGGATAGCTGTAGGGCCCTCTAGCAAGCGCAAGGACCCTTCGGACTCTAACAGCACAAACAACTTCTTCCATTGAGTAAGTGAGTCGGGCTTATGGGTCAAGACCCTCCACTGGGAAGTAACTCCCTTCTTGTTTCGACGTTGACGGAGGCAAATGGAAATGGCTCCGTCAGTATATAAGACAGGTTGGACCAGATGCAATGAACGAAATATATTCACGGACATGGGTAACCCAATTAATTCCGACGCCATGATGTAAGCGGTGATATCACAAAAAGAAGACGGAAAAATTTGGGCCGGTGAAACTTGATAGTAGTTGAGGATGTCTCTAAGGATCGGAGGATGAGGGGTGCTATAGCCATGGAGAATGGAGTAAAGGTTGATGGACATTGACCTTGCTGGAGTCTCGGAAAGGGGCAGGTCCTGGGAGGGATCCTTCAGTTGAAACTTGTCATTGAAGCCCCTTTGACGCCCGAAATCAGCCAGGTCCTTAGCCCCGCACGATTTGACCTTCTTAAGGACATTTGCGGAAGCACCGAGCGGAATAGAGTTGATGTGAACCATCACCAAACCAGACGCGGGAAAAGAGGCGAGGCTATACCCAACAGCCTGCGCGTGAGTAAAAGGAGTGTTAGGCGGAAGCTTATACACATAAGGCCCCCGAGAGGATTCACATACCTCGGGGAGATTGCTAAGGTTCCTATACGAGGCTATAGTAACATTAAAAGGAAGGGACACAGGTCCCTCATCGGATGAGTCACTAGGTTCGGGAGAGAAGACCCCGGAATGACTAAAAGAACGAGGGATCCCTAAGGGGATAGGCTCGCCAGCCCAGTTCCCGGGCCTGGAAACCCAAGCCGAAGCAAGCAAGGGCCTTTGAGAAGGAGTCCACTTGGGATCTGACCATGGGCACGTTTCGGAAATGGTGTCCTAATGATGACGATGGTAGCGATGTCTAACCATACCCAAAAAAGGAAAAGAAAACTACAGCAATGTATGCAAAGAATGGATGAAGAGAAAGCAAAAACAATCAAAGAAAAAAGTTCAAGGAAGTAGGACAAGTAACCGAAAAAGGAAAGCGTACGGACAAGAAAAAAAGAAAATGGATTGAAAACTAAGGAAGGCGGCAAATGTAAAGAGTGCAGGGTAACCGCAAATAAAAAGAGAGGTGAACTCACCGGAAAAAGCGAAAGGCAACGGAGTGATCGCAGCGAAAAACCTTGGAAAACAATGGAAGATCTTTAAGAAGAAAGGGAAAAAAATTTCGGGGGAGTTGGGTGAAAAGGAAATAGTAAAAGTGTGATCAAAGGGGGGATATTTATAAAGGAAGAGGAAAGACTTGGCAGTTGAGGGGTAGTGGGGTAATTTACCCGGTTGAAAATTCAAAAAACAAAACTGGAAAGGAAGTTGGATAACTTCCTTCAGTTTCCAAAAAATATGGTAATGATGGTGAAAAGACACCGACCACTGCATGACGCACACGTGTACCCGGGGAAGCGGAAAAGGCAACTGCCTTTAACCCACTACACCCACCTCCTCGATAAAAGAGGAACTGCTCATCAAGGAGAGTAACGGCCGCGGAGGCTCGGTTGCAGCCCCTAGTCAGTACGGACCAGATCTGAATCGACAGCCCCCTAGACTAGGAGGGTCGTTGAGGCTCTTGCTCGTGGGGCCGATTACGGGTATAAAGCCAAATGATCACCCGACCAGCGAGGCCCCACAACAGTAGACTCGTCGGAAACCAACTAGGACCCGATCATCAGGAGTCTGCATTCAAACAAGGGCCACAACTAGTTTTCAATGTAATGTTTGAAAGCCGCCACCCTCGATCGAAATACTAACCTGCGAAGGGTCGAGACTAGTACCATTCGAACAAGGGCCAACTAGTTGCTTTCAACGTTGTTCAAATGGAACTAGCCCCTCCTGCCAATCCGAAAAACGGCAGGTCCGATACCAACCATGAGGAGGCTGCTTTAGCAGTAACGGGTAAACCCGAATGCTAAAGGGTGGCAGTGGGGAATAGAGGCAAGCAAAAATCCAACCCCCATTCAAAAGCCGAATAGGAGGCCCCGCCGATGTCATGGGCACCCAGACTCGAAACAAGAGAAGGGGCTGAGCCAGGCTACCCATGAGAGACTTATGTTGGGGCCAAAAATATCTGTGGGCCGAAAAGGCAGAAGCCCATCAACGAGAAGTAAACGAAAGCCCACAAAGAAGAATAAATGAAGGGTAAAACAGTCCTTTTAATGAGAAAAGATCCTGACCGTTGATAAGCGGTTACCCCTTCCCCAAGGGAGAAAGGACAGCGTTACAGGTGGCAGGGGGCCCTTATTACATGAGTAACCCTACTCAGGAGGGATTATAAATACCCCCTCCCTGACAACATTCAGGGCATTCAATCCTTTTTCTGACAACATCATTCTCAAGGCAAAACCCTACACCAAAATCAGTAAATTATCTAAAACCCTTAAAACACTTTTCAACTCGGCACCTCGGTTACGAGGAGAGCCTACCCTTGAGCAACCACTGACTTGAGCGTCGGAGGGTCCTCACCCGGGTAAAAATCCCCGGGTTTGGGACTTCTTTCTTTATGTGCAGGCCCGCCAAGAGCGACGTAGCCCAGAGCCGCAGCAGCCAACAGTCCTCCACCTGACCTCGGGGAAAACACCCCGAACAATGGTGCTAATTGATTAAAATGTAGGTGAAAATGTTTGTTATTACTATTACTAGTTTTATACCCGTGTGTTGCACTGTTAAAATATTATATCTTACGACGTACGTATTAATTTTTTGTTTTCTTTTAAATAAAGACCGTAGTATTATCCTTAATTTTATCGTCTCCCATAGCCACTCCGTGTACAACTGCTAAAGACAACATTGGGTGGGTATGGGGCACAAAATAGGCGGAAGCTAGTATATGGTGTAATGGTTGGACAAAATGATTATATTAGGTGTGTATGATCAAATTTCACTTTTAATGGATGTAATTCAACCAAAAAAATTTACATTTTATTAACTAATTAAATGTTTGTTAGTTAAGATGTCTCCTCATCTCACTAAATCACTTACGTGATATTACTTTATCTTTATCTAATTTATTTAGTTTTATTCTATTACGCTTTTTTTCTCAAAAGTCTCAATCTTGACAATATATTTCAACCAAATTCATACTTCATTCACTTAACTTTTCAAACATATATGTGTGTGGATCTTATATTGAAGTACATTTCGACACGAATTTATTGATACATGTATCGTAATATTCTGATAAATGTAGCCCAAGTTATAACAAATTATATACGTTTCATGTAGATAACTTTATTTGGGAGTTTTATAAATATTGGACTCTCTCTGTGCATTTTTTCATTTCTAGTGCGTCGTGTGAATTTCTTAGTTCAAAATGCGTTGTAAAAATTCTTTTAATACTTTAGAAAAATCCTCTTATATATATAACCATGGTTCCTACGGGTTCCTATATAACCATGGTTCCTACTGGAACTTAACTCTATATATATATAGGGGCACGATCTGGTAGGAAGTTATATATGGTGAGAAGTAAGAAGTACTTACATTTATTCTTAAAAAATATGCTTTTAATTCAACAAAAAAACACTTTTATTCATATAAAATTTTATTATTACAAAATGCACTTCTAATTTAACAAAAAGCACTTTATCGTTTTAGTTTTGTGAAATGCACTTCTAATTTAACAAAATGCACTTTGTCGTTTTAATTTTCTAAAATGTACTTCTAATTTAACAAATTGCACTTTGTCGTTTTAGTTTTGTAAAATGCACTTCCAATTTAACAAAATGCACTTTGTCGTTTTAATTTTGTAAAATGCACTTCCAGTTTAACAAAATGCACTTTGTCGTTTTAGTTTTGTAAAATGCACTTCTAATTTACAAATTGCACTTATTTTTACCAAACGCACTTCTAATTTAACGAAAATGCACTTTTTTGTTTTAGTTTTGTAAAATGCACTTCTAATTTAACAAAATGCACTTTTCAATTTTGGTTTTATAAAATGCACTTCAAATTTAACAAAGTACACTTATTTTTATTAAACGCATTTCCAATTTAGCAAAATGCACTTCTAATTTACAAAATGCAATTCTAATTTACAAAATGCACTTTGTCGTTTTAGTTTTATAAAATGCAATGCTAGTAAAACGAAATGTACTTTGTCTTATAAAATGCACTTCTAATTTAACAAAAATGCACTTATAATTATAAAATACACTTCTCATTTTACAAAATGCACTTTGTCGTTTTAGTTTTATAAAATGCACTTCTAATTTAACAAGATGCACTTATTCTTATAAAAATACATTTTTAATTTAACAAAATGCACTTCAATTTAACAAGATGCATTTATTCTTATAAAATACATTTCTAATTTAACAAAATGCATTTTTTCGTTTTGGTTTTATAAAATGCACTTTTAATTAATCAAAATGCAATTCTAATTAAACAAGACCCTCTCACTTCCATATTCTCCCCCCTCCCACCTACCCGACCACCCCAGCTTCGCCATCGATCGTCCCCGACCACCACCACTGACGGCCCAGTCCCAGCCACCTTGACCGCCGCTCTCACGCGACAATGCTTCCACCTCTCCGCGATGACGTCGCATCTTTCTCATCCCCCATTTCCCACGTCCAAAATCGGGGAGAGGTGGAAACTATGGCAGAAGGGGCAGCGAGCGTCCGTTTATGGGCGGCGAACGAGGGGGAAAAGGAGTCGACCTGTGTGAGGGACGTCGAAGCATCGGAGTGGGCGAAAAATCGGGGTGGTTGAAGAGAAGTTTGAAGAGAGAGAATGGGTCGATTGGGGCTACAGCATGCTCGACGGTGGGAAGGAACACCACCGGTGAACTGGCGGAACGACGGCGAGCATGGTGGTGGTGGTCGATTGGATCGAGGTGGTGGTTTGTGCAGGTGGCCGGCGGTTGAAGAAGAGTTTAAAGAGAGAAATTGGATGAATTAGGGTGGTGAAGTAGTTAACGGGGGAGAGAATGTCACCAGTGGGCTGGCGTTAGGACGGCGGATATGGTGGTGGTGGCCGGCTGGATCGTGGTGGTGGTTGGTGCCGGCGGTGGTGGTTGTCGGTGTACGACTGGGTGGCGGCAGGGGAGGTGGGCAATGAGAGAGAAAAGAGAAGGAGAGGAGAGAGAAAAATGTGAGTGATATTGGGTTTGGGTTGATATTTATTTTAATTTTCTTTTGTTTTAATATATTTGATATGAGCCATTAGATTTAAGTTGTGTGAATGGATGAGATCACTTCTTACTTCTTACCTAAGGACTATTTCTTATAGGAACATCCTATATATATATATATATATATAGGGGCTGCATCCAGTCAGAAGTAAATTTATGTCAGAAGGTCAGAAGTAATCTGAGCCACACATCAAACCAAAATCAATGGATAAGATTACACCAATTTAACAAAAAAAAAATCATAAAAACAAAAAAAAACCCACTCTCTTTCATGTTCTCTCCCCTCCCCAACCCCCCCTACCCAACTCGAGACCACCACGTCCCCACAGACAGCTTTCCCCGACCACCGCCATCACCGGCGGCAACACTGAAACCGTCACCGTGAGGCTTCTCCGACGTCCCCTCCGGCATTCCCAAACGCCAACGCCCCTTCCTTCTCCCCCATTTCCTCCTTTTTCCAATTCGAAAATTGGGGGAGAGGTGGCCAGGAGGGGCGGCGAACGCGGGGGAGGGGCGGCGAACGTTGTGGAGAGGCGGCGAGATTCAAGGGAGGGGTGGAGGAACACCGGGGAGGGAGGAATTCGTGGTGGTTTGAGAGGAGTTTGAGGAGAGAGAATTGGTGTATTGGGGGTGGTAACGTGGTCGTTGGGGGGAGGGAGCACCACCGCTGGGCTGGCGGTAGGACGACGAGTGTGGTGGTGCTGGTCGGCTGGATCGGGTTGGTGGTCGGTAAAGGTGGCCGGCGGTGGTTAGGTGGTTCGTGGTGGTGGTGGGTGGTGGGTATGGGAGGAAATAGAAAAAAAATGTTGCATTTTTCTGATTTTTTTTTATTTTTTTATTTTTTATTAAAGTTATTGGAGTTGTTAAAGTTATTTGAGTTATTAAAGTTATCGGAGTTAAGTTGGGGTTACGTCTTTATAGTTATTGAAGTTATTATAGTTACGTGTTGTAGTTATTGCAGTTATGTGCGATAGTTACTGGAGTTACGGAGCAACTAAAGTTATGACAGTTAGTGGATTCTCAAGATGTGTGGCTGAGATTACTTCTGACCTTCTGACATAACTTTACTTCTGACCTGATTCAATTCCTATATATATATATATATATATATATATATATATATTGATTATTATTATTATTATTATTATTATTATTATTATTATTATTATTATTATTATTATTGATAAATTTGGAGTGAAAAAGTGTGATAAGGACATTTAATTTACATATAAATTTTCGACCTAAACATAACAACTGATCATGTGAAGCACGAGATAATTCCTAATAATATTAGAAGATTGTATTGTAGTAAGATATGTGTCACGCCCCAAGACTAGCATTGGAACACAACTGACGGCAACCCATGAACGTAGGCTAAGCCTTTCTTAATATTCAAATGTCAAAGGTACAAGGGAAATATTACATAGTATCAAACATGCGGAAAATACGGTATAAACGGTAAGTAAGACCATTTATTTAAATTACAGGGCTAGACTGGTCCGAGTATCTCACTCAAATTTCCCACTCCAAGCTATAGTGACGGTCACCTGAAAAGAGTTTATTATTGAAAGGGGGAGCTCAACAGCTCAGTAAAAGACAGTCTCTAATTTAACCGAATCAAGTAATGTGTGCTAAAACAGTAAAACATGTAATTAATATTAAATCGTAGAAGTACAATAGTTCTCAATAAAAGGTAGTAGTAGTTCTTGTTAGTTCAGAAGTTCTCAGTCAGTGACAGTTTAATCCCTTTGCAGGGCAAGACGGATATCCTCAGTTCACAGTTAGCCAGAACATTAACCACAATTCAAAAGTAGTTTAGAAAATATTCAGAATTCACAATACTGATCCTCTTTAAAAAATAAGCATTTATAGAGTATACGAAAAATAATAGTATAAGCTAAATCAGAAAAAGCCCTTTCCATGATTCCTAAATTGCCGTGAGGTTACTTTTGTGCGTTCGCTCGCTCTAAGTGATAAAAATCGTGTAAGTTATTATTTAAATTTATATTATCATTTCAATTATACAGTTGATTGGTCTGGTAATTTATTGTCCAAGGGTCCAACGACGTCCGAACTCTAAAAGTGGTGATTACCTAGTCAAATTGTTAATTTACTATTTATCGTCCTTCAGCGGAAATTATTCACTCTAAGATTATTTGCACCACTTGGGTAATTCCGCCGGGTTACTTTTGAACCACGGAGTTACTATTTACCACTAACATAATTTTAGAGGTGATCATGGGCCGGGCCGGGTTTGGGCCGGGCTTAGGGTAAAAAATTAGGTCCGGTGTGTGGGTCGGGCCTAATTAGTCGGCCCAAGCACGGCTCATTCGGGCCAAAGCGGGCTTTCGGGCTTGTTCGAGCTTTTTAAAAAAAAATCACATATTACCTAATTTATACGTTTTTGATCATTTTACTCGTTAATATTATCTACTACTTGCATATTTAGTTTAATAATAAATTATTATACATTTTTAATTAGGTTTTTGATGTTATTTTCATAATTTACAATATTTTATTTTATTAATAGTAATATTTTTATTATTTTAATATGCTTTATATATTCACTACATTTAGCCTAAATTTGCTACATTGAGTACTTAATTACCAAATTCGTCATAATTCGACATCATTTACACTAGTTACATAATTTAGGTTTATAAAATTTTAAAAAATTGTTTTTATTTTTTAAAGCTGGCCGGGCCGGGCTAATTTTTGGGCCACGAGCTCGGCCCATATTATTGCGGGCTTTTTTCGGGCCGATTCGGGCTTTCGGGTCTAGTTGGTCGGCCCAAACCCGGAAAAAAGTCGGGTCGGGCTTTCGGGCCTGGGCCATTTGATCAGCTCTACATAATTTATTCTTGGGTTAGTTGTTAATACGGTGACGTTCACAAAATGGGGTAATTCCGCCGAGTTACTTGCACCGTCATAACTATTCGCCACAAGGTCAATCAATTATCGAAAACGTGTACGAAATATTAACGGCGTTGTATAACGATAATAATTTCATAATAGTTTAGGAATTATACCTTAGTTACGTTAAATGACGATGACTATTTCGACAGAACCTCGCTAATAAAATATCACTTTCCGCAAATACGTAATAACTACTTATTTCGTAAATTATCTTTACGAAATATTATAACACCCGTAAGTCACTTTATATGTGGTGTGCTTATGGTATGATACACTTCAGTTTGTTGTAACACTTCAAGTGTTTCGAAAAAAACGATCCAAGGACGGAGCTATTTATAGGGAGGGTCTTATATGCTAGGACCAAGTGATGAAGTTGTAAGGGATATAACAACCCATGGTGTTCCTTAATTTTTTTTTTTTTTTTTTTATATAAAGGTAAGTGAAAGAAAGGCACTAGGGTCCCCTACTACCAGGGGGAGAATGGAAAATACAAAGCCGGGGTTGGTTCAAATACCATGGTTATTTGGGGTGTCAAAAGTGGATCCGGAAACCCAATTTTAAAGGGCACAACAAACCCGAGATCCACCAAGACCCAAACCTCCCACGGTCATGAACTAAGACAACCACGGCCTGCAAAAACATAACCAACAAACAAAGTGGAATCACGTCTTCCCTAATTTCACGGGACTACAAGGATGAGAAGGTAAAATCCGGCGGTGCCCAAAAAACGGGCTAGGGGTAAGTACCGGATCTACACAACTCAAGACCATATAACCCAAGACCAAAAAAAGACTGACCCAAGTACATGCAAGAGATTACAGTACAAATAACAAGGTACCAAAACACTAAATTTAAAACATAAAGCCAAACAGACTTTTAAACATTCGACTGATCCAAGAGGATCACCGGCTGTCCTCGCGAAAGCCTATCGGACCAAAACATGAGAGACACCAAGAAGAAGCGGCATGTATGCAATCCGGAGTCGGCTGTGCACATACCGTTATTCCTTCCATGCATGCAAGGCCAAAAAAAAGTACAAAAATCCTCCAATCCGCCACATGCATCAACCGATGCAATTGAGAATGAAGGAACCAATTGGAGAAAGCTCCAAAGAAAAACCGGCCAAATCCGAGCCACACAACATAGGAACTGTGATGATGGAAACTTTGATAAAGTTGAAACAATCAACTTAAAAGAAGTAACAAGTAAAAAACCCCAATTTCAATTGAGAAGTACAATTGCTAATTTAAGGGATAGACGAAACAAATATAGCAAGATATTTGAGAAATAGAGATTAAAAGATCTGGACAAGGGAAGGTGAACCCATAGGAAATCCATGGAGGGGCAGCTTCCTCGTTAAGGAAGAGGAAGAGAAAATATTTTTTTTATTTCTCTGTGGAGAGAGAGGCAGAGGAAAATTCTAGAGAGAAGGGGGAGCCCCTCTGTCCAGAAAATTCAGCAAATTCATCAATGATCCCATGGTGTTCCTTAATTAGTTTAAGGAAGGACATGCCAAATTTTGGGTGAAAAACCCACGCAAACTCCATGGGCAAACTTTCTTCTTTTGTCTCTTCTCTTTGTCCACTTCTACTACCCATTTGCAAGACTGCCCAACAAATCTTACTACTATTTTGCCATGATACCAACATCCTACTATTAAGCATGTCAAAAGCAAATCAGAAGTTAGAGATAGGAAGACAGGTCATTACATTATATATGTGCTAAATTTTATATTAGAATATCAGATGATATGTTGTGACCCTCTTCATTCTTTGTATGTTACTAACTTGATTTAGCCTTTCGAGAAACTCCTTAGAGGAGAGAGATTCTCTAGAGAGAGAAAGAACCCTAATTATGTTCTTCTGCCATCTTCGTCCTCCTGAATTCTGTGTCTCTGGTCCAGCTTTGTATGGGGAATGCTTTATGTTCCTTCTTGATCCCCTCTTAATTGTTTGCATTCAATTAGGAGTTTTAACAATGGTTTGTGCTCAAATCTCTCACAGTCTCATCAATAGCCATCTTCTGTTTTTTAATTTTCACCCACCTACCTGGGTATTCCAAAAGATTTTTCTTATTATAGCTGTGTTGGTGCTTGCTTTCATGCGTTTTCATTGGTGCCTCTGCAACCTTGTGTCATTTCCCTTTTCTTTTTCCATTGCAGAAATACTGGGCAGCCTTCCGATTGGTCTTGTTGTGCCAAAAATCCCTCCAAATCCTTCCCCTTTGCCCTATTTAGAAGTTTTTTCGCCCTCTACATTTCGTCCTGGTATCTTGTGCAACGTGGCATTCAAGGCTGTTTCTCTCTCCCAATTAATGCCTTTCACGGCTCTAGGTGGCAGTCTCACTACCCATCTCTCTTGCATGCTGCACTGTTCAATTACTGTTGTTTTGATCAGAATATATTCGGTCAAAGATTTTCCGCTGCTATTCTCAGCTATATCGCTCCACTCATCATTCTTTTTCTCATATCCTTTTCATCCGTCCTTTTTACTCTTCCTCTCCAAATCTCTACCCTTTCACTTTTCTTCCATTCCTGTTAATGTCGACCAAACCTCCCTCTTCCTATGCCGAGATACTCACACCTTCTGTCAGTGCCTCTGGTATTCATGCTTCCCACCATGCAAACATCCACCATGCAGCTAGAGTTGATGGTGGAACTGGAACTCAAACCAATCCCAGTTCTCCAATCTCCTCTAGCCCCAACTCCCAGCCTCCTTTGGGAAGTCACTCTGGCGATAATCCTGCCTATCCCAATGTTGGACATGAGGGTCACAATATCACAGTTAACTTTCCAAATTCAGTTGGAGGTGCCCCAGTTATAAGCATCTCGTCCAACCCTTCTTTTGCTAAGGAACTTGCTGCTACTCAACTGCATGGTCGTGTTAGGGGCGATTCTGTGGGTCTCTCCCAAATCCGCTCTCGCATGCTTACGGATTGGGAACCTTACATCCAAAGCAAGAACATCGGCTTTCGTGAACTAGGTAATGACTGGATTCTCATCACTTTTGATAGTAAAGAGGATAAAGATGCTGTTTGGGATAATCGTCCTTGGTTTGTTCAAGGGCTTAACTTTGTTATGAAACCCTGGGAAGTGTTTTTGGATGCCTATCACGGCTGTGGATCAATGGGTCCGTGTTTATTATCTGCCTACTGACCTTTGGACTTTTTCTCAACTTTCCAAAATAATGAGTCCTGTTGGTCCTGTTATCAGACTTTGTGAAATAACTAAAGATCTTAAAAAGGCAATCTTAAAAGCTGCTTATTTTGCTAAGGTTTTAGTTCACCTTGATATCACTAATCCAGTTCCTGGAACCATTATTCTTGACCTTGATGGTAGTAATCGTGAATTTAAGCTTTCTTATGAAACTGTTTTTGAAATATGCCACTAGTACAAAACATACAATAGACGTCGGACTTTTTTGATAATAGACGTTGGATATGGTGTCGACGTTAAGTTGGTCGACATCTATTAAAAACAGATAGACATGGGAAACCCATGTCTATCACTTTTATAGACATGGGATTTATGTAAAAATCCGACGTCTATACGGACCTTATACATCGGATTTAGTTAAAAATCCCATGTCTATTCTGGAATAGACGTCAGACTTTATTGAAGTCCCATGTCTATTACTGACTATAGACATCAGCCGTTCAAATATCCCATATCTATATTTAATATAGATATCAGATTTGTACAGAAAACCCACGTCTATTTATGCAACTTTTTAAAAAAAAAAAAAAAAACTGCAGCATTTCCACCAGGCATAAAGCCCACAACAATACATAAACCTGCTCCAAGACAACCAAAATTCATTTGAACAACCAAATTTCATTCAATCTGTGTCTTCCAATTCCCCAACATAACTCATTCATACATATATATTTCCTAGAGTTCATCTACCACTACAAGTCTACAATACTATTGGTGTGCCCCAACACAGCTCATAAAAAAAAAGAACTACAATATTGGTGTGCCCGAATTATGCCCAACTAAACATTAAGATAGTAGTTTGCCCATAAATCTCGAACCTCGTCAATGTCTTCCTGAGAGTACGGCGTTGTGTCTTGAAGTTGCTGAAAATTTATGCATTTAATGATTGCATGCCCTCTGTGTGGCTTTCATGACCATGCACTTGATGACTGTTCTCAAAAGAAACCCCCAACCCTAGAACTTGTGGTTGCTAAGTTAGAAGCTAGTTCTCTTGAACCCACTGCTTCTGTTAAGGGTAAGGGAATTGCTGTGGATGATGGTGGGAAATGGTTTAAGGTTGCTCCTAAGCGCCGTTCTGGTATGAAGTTTAAAAATAAGGGTAACACGGGTAAATCTCATAGGGTTGCACCGGAGCCTGCTCCGGTCAAACCTGTTGATTTTGCTGCGGACTTTGGATCTCATTTCCCTAGTCTCAAGGTTGTTGGTGAGAGCTCTATGGCTCCCCCTAACTCTCCTATCAAGAAGCAGGACTCACCCAACCCTCTGGAAAAAATTGCTCCATTGGGAAGCATTGTTCATGTCAACACTTCTACTGCTCCTATTACTCATGCTATCAGCTCCTCCTGTGCACCTGTTGTTCATGAAGATGAGGACGAGGAGCATGCAATCATTGCTGCCATTCTGAATGATGATCGAGAGGCTGATTCTGAAGGGCTTCTTCTTTGTAGTGAAGAACACTCTTTCACCTCCGACTCCAACAAAAGGAGGAGGATGGAGGATGTTGATGACTCGGTTTCGTCAAAAGCTCCCAAGAATTAATTATGTCTGTATGTCTTTTTTGGAGGGTTGACTTAGTATCCCCTTACCTTTTCCATTCTGTTTATGTTTCGTCTGCTGTTCATAGTCTGCTGCGTGTTTGGGTTCTTAGAATTAGATGGTTGGGAATGATCAGGGTACTGCTTCATTCCGGGACTTGTATCCTTAAACCATCTCTTTCATGCATAAATAACTACTTCCCAAACTGTTGTAAACCTTTTAGCTTTCGTTGTAATGTCTGGATCTTGTCTATGTATCTTGTGAAGGTCTGTTGTAATGGTATCAGTTTCTGTGTTGTTCATTTACATTTTGGCATCACAAGTCTTCTGGACTGTGTGGCCTGGCTCATGCCTTCTAGTCTCCGTGGAAACGGGTATTGCTGGCTCCAATTATTTGTTGGGATGCATACAATTTTTTACCTTTGATTACATAACCCTTAAACCTTAGCCATGAAATTCGCTGCATGGAATATCAACGGAGCCAAACGTCCTCAGGCTCTATCGGAAATTCATTTCCTTAAACAAAGTTTAAACTTAGATTTGTGTTTTATCTCGGAAACTAAATCCGATAAATTCTTAAAACACCAAATTATTAGAAAGCTTTGCTTTAGCAATATGGAAATTATTCCCCCTTTAGGGAGAAGTGGTGGCTTATGGCTACTTTGGAACCAAAACACTTGTGAAGTTGATATACTTTCCAAAAATCACAGATGCATTCATGCGCTAATCAAGGATCCCAACACAAGAATTATTTTTCATTTTTTAGGGGTTTATGGCCCAGCACAGAATGGTGATAAAGATGGCTTTTGGGAATATATTACCAATTATATTCTCAGTATCAATGAACCATGGGTGTTAATGGGAGATCTTAATGAACTTCTCCTTCTCTCGGATAAGATGGGTGGTGTATCCTCTACACATCTTCGTTGTAAACGCCTTACTAAGTTTATTTCTAAAACTCGAGCTAGAGACGTCCCTTCTTCTCCTAAACAATTCTCATGGAAGAAATATTTCAAAGATGGTCTGGTTTATGAACGTCTTGACAGAGCCATCTCCAGCCATTCTTTTTTCAACGCATACCCTAACCTTTTTCTTAGCTATGGTTCTTTTACTATCTCAGATCATGCTCCTATAATTCTACACACGGATAAACAAATCTCTTTTTACAAGAAGCCTTTCCGTTTTCAAAATGCTTGGACAAAGGATGTGGAAGATAGAAATATTGTTATGCAAAATTGGAATACTAAAGTTCATGGCACACCTCTTTTCGTGGTTGCTGAAAGACTTAAACTTATTAAGCACTCTCTTAAGACTTGGAATAAACAAAAATATGGTAATACTCATAAACTTTCAATTATTGAAAGGAAATTAATAGATCATCCTTATAATCCTAAAGTGCATCAACACCTAAAAAGGTTAACTAGACAACGTCAACGAATTCAAAGTTTTAATCAAAAACTTTGGGGTAAATATAGTCGCAAACAATGGCTCACGCAGGGTGACATTAATTCGCGTTTTTTCCATGAGAAATTTAAAAATAGAAGTAGAAAAAATTGTATTTTGCGGCTTAATAATGATTTGGGTATTTGGACTTCAAATCCTAAAGATATTGAATTGATATTAGAGCATGAATTTCAAAACCGTTTTAAAACGGATTTTCCTAACACAAGGTCCCTTCCTAGGGATATCCTTCCTCGTTCTATCTCTATTGAGGAGAATGATAGGCTCTCAGCTTATGTTGAGGATGATGAAATTTATCTTGGTGTTATGCAGATGTGTCCTTTCAAGGCACCGGGTTCTGATGGTTTTGGTCCGAAATTTTTTCAAGACTTTTGGGATATAATCAAGGATGATTTGTGTTTTGCTATTAGATCCTTTTTTACTCATAATACGTTACTTCGTCAAACTAATCATACTCTTATCCATCTTATCCCTAAAAATACAAATCCTGAGTTTGCTTCTCATTTTAGACCTATTAGCTTATGCTCCACAATTTACAAAATCATAGCAAAGATTTTAGTAAACCGTTTACGACCTATTCTAAACAATATTATAAGCCCTTTTCACAGTGCTTTTGTCTCTGATCGTGTTATTTACGATAATATTCTCATTGTCCAAAATTTTTTAAATGTTTTTAACTCGTCCAGAGATAAAACAGGATGGTTTGCTCTTAAACTCGATATGGAAAAAGCATATGATTGGATTGAATGAGATTTTCTTTGGACCTGTCTGGAGTCCTTTGGTTTCTCAGAATCTTGGATTAATTGGATCAAGGGGATAGTCTCCTCAGTATCCTACTCTATAATTGTAAATAATAATACCACTAAACATTTCAGTCCATCGAGGGGATTACGTCAAGGGGACCCCCTCTCTCCGTATTTATTTATTCTATGTATGGAATGCCTCAGTAGAAAACTTTATGATTCCTCACTTAATCAAAAAACAGGGTTAGGAATTAAAATAGCTCATTCCCTTCCTAAAATTCCTTGCCTATTCTTTGCTGATGATAGTTTAATCTTTTGTCGTGCAACACCGTCTGCATGTGCACATCTGCGTTCTATCCTTGATGAGTTTTGTGTCCTTTCTGGACAACTTATCAACTTCCGGAAATCCTCTATAATTTTCTCCAAAAAAGTAGAAACTTCTAGACGTATCTCTTTAGCCAGTTTCTTCCAGATGACACCCAAAAATGTACTAGGTCGCTACTTATTCAATGGTATCCATCCAAATAAAATGATTTTGATCATCTAATTACTACAACGGACAAACGTTTTAAAACTGGACTTCTTCCTTACTTTCTAAGGCGGGAAGATCAGTTCTTATCCAATCTAATTTGGAAGCCTTGCCTAATTTTGCTATGGCCACGTCTGCAATTCCTTGCAAGACTTTGAAAACTCTTGACTCTCTTCATAGAGAGTTCTTTTGGAAAACTGATTCGTCGAAAAAAGGATACCCTATGATTGCTTGGAATAGAATTTGCCGCCCTGAATGTATGGGAGGATTAGGCTTAAGACGAATGAGGCCTGTCAATGAAGCTCACATGGCTAAGCTTGGCTGGAAAATCCTACATGACAAGGATAATATTTGGGTTAAACAAATTCTAGGAAAATACTTGCGCAATACAAACTTTTGGGATGCCAAAGCCCGTCCTTCTGATTCGTGTTGGAAGCTCGTACCCTCATTCGGCGAGGTATACGTTGGAAAGTGGGTAATGGTAAATCTATAAAATTTTGGACAGATAATTGGTGTATGAACGTTAGTATTCTCCAGTACATGAATTTACCACCATTAGTGATTGAAGATCTAGATATCTCTGTTGCTGACTTTCTTATTGGTAAGAATTGGAATATTGAAAAACTATCCAATCTTGTTCCGTCTCAGCTGATGGATATCATACGCGCTATACCAATCCCTTCCTCTTTTATGGATGATGATATTATTTGGGGTCTCAATCCCTCAGGAGATTTCACCATAAAGTCAGCAACTTGGCTAGCCCATAACCAAGATTCACTTCCAAATGATAAATGGACTTTTAGATGGATCTGGAATCTTAATATTTCGCCGAAACTTAAAATTTTCCTTTGGCAGCTTCTTCAGGACGGGTTACCTACGCGTAGACGTTTATCTGACCGCTCTTTTCACATTGACACCAGCTGTCCTATGTGCAATATGGTTGAAGAAGAAGAGGACCACATTTTTTTAAATTGTAGAGTAGTTAAACTACTCTGGAACTATAAACAAACTAAGGATTGGCTTGGTCATCCCATACCCCAAGGCCTTTCGATTAAGCAATTGCTTCAAAATCTACATTGTAAAAATTTTGCATGTCTAGATAAACTCTCTTACCTTCTTTGGTATATTTGGAAAGGTAGAAACTCAGTAGTTTTTAATAATGAGATTTTTAATATTAAAGCAACTATAGCTAAAGCCATAATGGCTTATTCAGAATGGGAGGCTCATTTTGAACCTTCCTTATTATTCTCCCCCCTCCCGCTAACGTTTAATTTCTTCTGTGTCCTCCTCCTCTTCTCACAGTCCTTCTCCAATAGCAAGATCTTCTGCTTATTGGAAACCCTCCCCCAGCTGGTTACGCTAAACTTAATTTCGATGGTTCAGTGATCAATGGTTCGGCGTGTTCTGGCTTTGTCATCCGAGATCATGAGGGAACGCCGATTGGTATGGAAGCTTCCAATTTGGGTTGTACAACGGTTCTTATTGCTGAAGCAACAAGTTACGAAACGGTGTCCAAAAGGCTACTACGCTTGGGATTACGCGTCTTTTGGTGGAAGGTGATAATATGGCTGTCATCTCTGCATTTAACAAGATCTGGAAAATTCCTTGGTCCATTAGCATTTTAATCATGGATGCTTCCTGTTTAGCTTCTTCTTTTGTTGATTTCAATATTAAGCACATTTTTAGGGAAAGTAACCAGGCAGCCGATTGGATTGCTAATTGGGGGCACAACATCCTTCATACTCAGGAGGTGCCCTCTCCCCTTCCACCTGCGTTTTTTTGTATTCTAGAAGCTGATAAGGTAGGTGACACCCTGGCTAGAAGGATCACCTAACTCTGTGTTCTTCCTATTTACCATTGTAAAAAAAAAAAAAAAAAAAAAAAAAAAAAATTGATTTAGCCTTTCCTACAAATTCAAACATCTTATAGTCTTGAACACATCATACGATACTTATCGCAACTTCTACGTTACCCCAAAGTAGAGCTTTCATGTCCCAAAGTGCTTATTACAATACAATATTGAAGAAAAAGATGGTTACATACTCACATGCATGGTACGGTGTACGTAAAATGATACGTATGTGAATTGTAAGAATAAAATTTCTGAGATAGATCCTTGGGCTTCGCCCACATTACTTGCACTTTGTAAATCGATGCTTGAATTGAGGTACTCTCTACTATCCTTACGAGTTACAGAACTAATAAATGCATGAACACTGAACATAAAATAACAGTAGACCCAAGTTACATAGTGGTTTTTTTTCTTTTTTTTTTTTTTTTTTTTTTTTTTGTTTGGTACAAAGACGAAGAAGTTACATAGTGGTTAGTTTTCTTATTTTTGCTGATAATAATGTACATGATCACCAAATGGAGTCCAAGTTAAATGGTTGCTCCTGAAGTTCCTGATGTTGGTTTTGCTGATGATCATCTTGTGGGGGTATTGACTCTAACGCCGCCTTATCGATTGATGATGAAGGAAAACTCGAACTTAGGTGATCAGTTCCAAGAGTAGGCAATAATAATCCTTGCCCTAGATATGAATAATCAGTAGTTGTAGCTTCTCTTGGCTGATAAGAGCTTTTGAACTGTAATGCCTTGAGTAATAAAGAATTTACTGTGCTGTTAAGATTTGGACCAAGTAAGCTAGATGACCATGGCATTGATGGAATATTTGCCATATCTCTCGCCCAATTCAAATTCAAGTTCATATTTCCGTTGAGATTGAGATTGTTGTTGTTGTAATTCTCGTATGATTGTAGTGATGGATAATTATTGATCCCGGCCGACGAACTTGTTAGGGTGTTCAGGTTTGGGAACTCCATGTCGCCGAATTCATTATTTGCGTTTGTGGTAGTATCATCATGAGAGTCATGGGAGATCTGGGAAGGTGAACTTGGTTGTGGCTTTTTTATTGCTGCTGTCTTTTGGAATACTCTACAAACCACCCATTCTTCCTATATAAGTAAAAAATTAAACAAGTTTAATTATCTTTAGTTATACAAAAATGTTAGCAGACAAAATAATAAAGGGTCTATGCATGATTACTTTGTAGTAAAAATAATCAAAGGTGTAGTAAATTTTGTTATAATTTAGGAAATGATGGAGTATAAGGGAAGATATACAATTAATTAAGGATCATTGATTTTGAAATAAATTAATTTAAATCTATTTCGATTGATAGATTCATAACAATTCTGATTTTAGTATCATTGTCACAAATTTACTACACAACCGTATTTTTTGCGACTGGTAAATTATATTATGCTCTTGGGAACACAAGTAAGTTGTTTACATATAGACTCCTAGGATTATCATTAGTTATAACTATAGCAAAATGGGATTGAAAAGTAGATGATAAATGCACATGCATGGGGCTCCCAAGGTTTGAACTTGATACTTTAATTTCGGGTAACCGAGACTATGTTACCATCTTAAATAACCATCACAACCCAAAGTTTAAAGTAATGGTTAAGACTCAATAATAGGCTTTAATCGTAACATCTATATCTCATTACGATTACAATTAAAGACCTCTTAAAATTGTCTAATAATGTCGGCATGAATTTTAACAACGTATTGTACTCTTATCACAATTAACGATACTATCATAAGTCGATCATACTGCATGCATGCTATTGTTAGTCGTACAAATTAAATATTTTTAATTAGAATCATCCTATGAGTCTATATGTAGACAATAGTAAAATTATCTATAACACTCAATTGTGGTAAATTAAAGATGACAAGTAGTAAAAAAATATTGTTAATTAGATTCTTATTGATCAAAAGAAATTTAAACTGATTTATTTTCCAAAATCAAGGACCATTGATCATCTCTCTTTCCTTATAATCCACCATTTTCTAAATTATGCAACAAAATTTAACGCGCCTCTAATTATTATAACTACAAATTAAACATAGACAATATTTGTCTACATACAAACTCTTAGTATTTTCGTATTAATTGATCTTTCTCTTAGGCACATTTTAAGAAACCGATATTGGTATATAATATATAGTCATTAATAAGAAATATTCGATGTAATCATTGGACCTTGAGTACATTTGACATAATCACTCAAATGTAGAGAGTTAATTATTAGTCAAGATTTAGCATAATAGCATACGAGTACGTAATTAAAGTGAAGTGTGTATGTATAGTACCTTTGTGGGTCTGAAAGAGTGCTTGTTATCGAGCCGATACTCATGCATAACCCAGTTGGTTTTTTCTCCTTTGGGAGCTCTACCACGGTAGAAAACCAGGGTTTTCTTCATCCCAACAATCACGCCACCTCGAAATATTTCTTTGTCTTTTCCTGTTGTTTTCCAATATCCTGCCTCTGTTGCTCTGTTGGTTCTTAGCCCTGTTGGGTATTTTCTATCTCTCAAGCTGAAAAAATACCACTCCTTTTCTCCCATCGACGCTTTTGCTGCAATGCGTACCATGCATATTATTTTCTCAGCTTGTTTTTTAATGAGACTCTGATTTCGCATACATCTGACATCTAATGAAACCATTTTAACCTTTTAATTATATATACCAACCGTGCCAGAACTCATTTTTAATTAAAAGAGTATATAGGTGGTTGATACGAACTTCCCGTGATCGTGATTCAAAATTTGTCGATATACGATCTTTCTAAGAGAGTTCTTGTAATAAATGCAAATATCCAATTCATGTGTTTCTCAATTGGCTAAACTATTATGTAGAAGAAGTAGTCCAAAATTGTACGTTCCTAATTAGCTTATACGATATACGTATGTAGGTATGGACAGATAGTTTTTTTTTTTTCTTACCCTCCACTGCCTATATATTTGCATGCAATAACGTCTAACTAACGAAACTAGTATGTGCTGTCAAAGTCGTATAAAGTTATAAACTATGCTTGGATACGCCGGACGTTGGTAATTAGCTCACCTGACACAGCTTAAAGGTGAAGTGCAAATTGCGATAACTTAAAAATTATTATTGGTTGGAACATTTTCTTAGTTTATCAGATGATATTATTCTAAAAGTTTAATACGTACAACTACAATACGTTTACAGTAATTTTACGATGAGACCGTCTCATCTTATGCGACCAATTTATAGGTCACTTTTGATAAATTATAATACAACCGTAAATCTAAGCTCAAAAATAAGCTTTAATTATTTATGCATGATGACTAATAATGAAGACTTGAAGAGTTGAAGGTAGTATCAACGATCAAATTCGCAGGATCATATTAGAATTCATAATATACATCGAATGTGTCACACCAACAACGGTAGTAAAATTCATTTACACCGTAACTGGTTAGTTATAAGAGTATAAGACTGAAAAATATATTTATAGTAATTAGTAAAAAAAAAATACGCTCTGAGATATTAAAATTCATTGTAGTACATATATTGAGGAGTGTGTGTACCTGGAAGATCCCAAGGTTCGCACTTGTTCAGATCAACATCAGCAATGGCTTTAGAAGCGAATCCGAAATCGGAAACCTTCTTCAGCAGATAGAATGTGATCAGCTCCTCATCAGTTGGATGGAACCTGAAACCTGGAGGAAGTTTTTCCTCCATTTTTGACTCTTGGATTGGTCTTGTTTCAACCTGCACCAAATCTTTCTGGTATAATTGATAAAAGTGTTTCTCCAAATATGGAAACCAACTGAAAAGGGGAAGTTTAAGGTACGGACTATATAGCCTTAAATATAGGGCAGCATTGCAGCAAGTTTTGCTCTTAATGCTACTCACCTTGTATTTAATACTCCAACCTTGAAGAGGAAGCATTGTGTCATTTTCTACTGTTTTGTTGGTTTTGTCTAAAATATATCAGCTAACATTTTGACAAAGTTTTTTGTTCAGGCACACTCAGTTTTTTGATATAGACAAATTGGACTCATTTCTTATTTGTCCACAATTAATTATATTATAGAGGGGGTATATCTTTTGTTATTACATAGGTTCATATACTTGATGATTAAACTCTTCGTTTCCTTACCTTTGTGTTGGGTACAAAGGTCAAGGAGATGAGAGAGAAATAAATAAACAATACAAAAACATATGTGAAGTGGGACTAATAACCAAAATGTAAATAAATGGAGGTGTTGTTGTCTTT
Source organism: Spergularia marina (assembly GCA_963680865.1). Taxonomy (NCBI): domain Eukaryota; kingdom Viridiplantae; phylum Streptophyta; class Magnoliopsida; order Caryophyllales; family Caryophyllaceae; genus Spergularia; species Spergularia marina. The sequence continues at coordinate 17,318,103 of OY804552.1, read as the reverse complement.
AATAGCGTGTTTGGTAGAGAAGAAATGGGCGCAAAAGAAAGGAAACTAAACAGATTTTACAATTTTCATACGTTTGGTTTATAAAATTATATTTTTTTTTGCAGTCTCTTTGGAGACATCTGATAAAATTGGAACGATACAAAGAAGATTAGCATGGCCCCAGCGCAAGGATGATACGCATAAATTCAGAAAAGGTTTATAAAAATACATGAGAAGTGAAATGAAAGGAAATGATCATTCATTAAACTGTCATTTCCTTTCCTTCCCAAAACAGGTGGAATTAGACAAAAAACCAATTTACAACATAAATACACTCACTTTCCTTCCAATTCTTCCAAACTTTTAATATATCTCTTCGGTGATTATCTCAAGCACGAGGAGATCAACGCCAATCATCATCTGGACAGTACTAATCACCATCTCGCCGCCGATCAGCCCTCACCGCGCCGATCAACACCCTCCTCCGCAACTATCATCCGCGCTGATCGGCCGATCGATCACACCGCTGTCAATCAAAATCCACCCATCACCGCCGTCAATCGAGATAATTTTCATCATCGCCGATCAAGTTTCGTCATCGCTTATCAAGTATCTCGCCGTCATTCGATCGCCTAACCCGCGTAGTTTTTTTTGGTGGATTAGGGGTTTTTGGGGTCGGGCAAGATGTTACTGGCGTTGCTTGGTGGCCAACGGCCTCGCTTGTACTGGGGTTATGGGTGTCGGGTGGCTGTTGTTTGCTGATTATGTGGTGGACAACTGGGGGGTCTATCTTTTGAGGTTCTCCCTTACCTTTTATTTTTTGTTGTTCTGTTGACTTTGCTTATATGTTTGCATTTATTTGTTTATTTGTTTTTAATTTTTCTTCCACGTGTTGGGTTGGTTCCATTGTTTGGGTACCTACTGTACGCTTTCACTGCCCATTTGTTGGCATTGGCGGTTGCCCGGATGGGCTTTGTGGTGTTTTTGTTACAAGACGCACAATATTCAGGTTAAGTGTGGTCATGAGGATGGTATGATTGTTGGTCCTCCTGATGTGGGTGATGGTATTGTTCATTTTGTGCTTTTTTATTTGGCCTGACCGACGGTACCTGTTTCCTCACCTAGTGGACTTGGGCTTGCTGCTATGTCGGACCCTCCTTTCAGTTTTAACGTCATTTTGTTTGATAGCTTGCTTTCCAAGAGACTTTGTACGGTGAAATACATCCCTTTTAAGTGTCGTTTGAGTTTTTCATAACTACTCAAAGGAGCGCTTGATAGGGTTATTGGTCAGCCAGATGACATCTCCCGTTGGATTCAGTTGCTAGTGCTCCTCTTACTCCGCTGGTCAAGCCCGGGGGTGGGATTCGCCTTATTGCAGTGGGTATTGTGTGGAGACGAATGGTCTCTAAGGTTGGTGCCAGTTTGATAGGTCCTTTCATGAGTGTTTACTTTTTGCTGATCTTCAGTTTGGAGTCGTTGTGTCTACAGGAGGTGAGACAATTTTGCATGCGGTTAATCGTTTGGTCAAGGCGATGGGGGATGAGGTCGGTCATTCTATGTTGTTGGTAGACTTTAGGATGGATCAGACTGCTATGCTTCGGGAGGTCCGGATTCGTTGCTCTACTCTTTCGTGTTGGGTTGAGTTTTGTTATTCTAGTCCTTCTCCTTTATATTTTGGGAAGCACATTCTCGGGTCTTGTCACGGGGTGCAGAAGGGCGATCCGTTTGGACCTTTGCTCTTTGCCCTTATGTTGCATCTCTCGGTTTGTCAGATCTGGAATTCCTTTGATTTGTCCTTACAGGCTTGATATTTGGATGATGGTACTATTGTCGGTGATACCTTGGTTGTTGGTCAGGTCTTGAAGTTGATTCATCTAGCAGGTCCCCCTTTAGGTGTTCATCTTAATGTTGATAAGATTGAGATGATTTGGCCTCGTGAGGACCCTCAGAGTAGGCTTTACGGTATTATCCTAATATTGCTAGGCCTCTCCGTGGGGTTAAGCTTTTGGGTGGGCCAGTTAGTGGGGATCTTAACTTTTGCAGCTCTCTTATTTTGCAGGGGGTAACCAAACCCATTGCGATTATGGATGTGGTTGCAACACTTCGCGATCCCAAATGTGAGTTGTTGTTATTTCAGGCTTGTATCGGTGTGTCTAAGCCTTATTTTTCTTTGCGCACTTGTCCACCACGTATCTTTGAGTCAGCTCAGGTTATTTTTAATGCAGCACTTCGTTCCTCCATATAGCGTATAGTTGTTGTTTCGGGGCCAGGTTTTGGTGATTGGCAGTGAAGGTTGGCCACCTTGCCTTTTTCCAATGGGCGGTTTGGTGTTTATTCGGCTGATGTTGTTGTCCATTATGCGTTCTTTGCGTCTTGTCTTCAGTCCACTGACTTGCAAGATAAGCTTCTTCAGCGTGATGGTGTTGTGTCTTCTGGTCCATCTTTTGATGATGCTCTTAGTGTGCTTAATCATTTAGACTATGAAGGTTGATATTTTGAGAAACTTTATATTGTTGCCCCCGACTCATGAAAAAATTGGCATACATATATTTTACGAGAGTCACTCAGACTGCTGCCTCTGTTTTCGATCTCACATGCGTCAGTTGGTCTTGTGGCATACACAACAAGGTGACACTGTTCGGAATTGTTTTAGATGGTCCCTATTTCAGGCTTAGGGTAGGCAATAATGACCGAGCTTATCGTCGTGTCATCTGCTATCGTTTGGGGGTCCCTTTGTTCTCTTTGAACTTATCGTCGTGTCATGGCTGGGGATGTTTTTGGGGACCACGCGATTTCTGTGCAGGGTTTGTGGGTATCAAGCATCGTCGCGATGTTGTTCGCGACACCTTGGTAGACGTATGCTATCAGTCCGGGGTTTCAGTAGGTAAAGAGGTGGATATTGGGCATGTCGGCACTGATGGCAAGCCTCTTCGTACGGCGGATGTGCTATTATATTCGTGGGATGATGGGTGTGACGTGTATGTCGATTTGACTGGTTTATCGCCCTTAAATTAGTTTGGTATGGTCGCTTTTGAGCCGGGTGGGGTTGTGCGTGCTGTGGCTCATCATAAGCGTATTAAGTATGATGCACTTCTTTGGGCTATGACTTCCTCCCTTTCTCATTCTTTTCGTTAGAAGAATTGGAAACAGGTGTTGTTGCTCTGCTACAACGTGTTCAGTGCAACTCCATGACGTAGGACATGGTGCGCAGACTGCGACACATATTTTCACTCGTATTGGTTTTTCTATAGTCAAGGGTGTGGGGGCTCAGATTGTTTCAGGATTGCCAACCAACTTCTTTTGATTTATTATTTATAATTAATATATTAATAATATGGATATAAGTGAACCAAACAAAGTAAACAGCAGTTCCCTTCCTATCTCTTCTTTTCCTTTCTGTTTTTTCTCTTCCTTCCAATTCTTTCCATTCAATTCCTCTCAAAACTTGTGGGAGGGTGGGTTGGTCATTTTGCAACCAAAAATTACACAAAAATAGAAATGTAAAGAAATCATGGAGACAACCCGAAATGGAATGGGTAAATAATTCACCAGGACAGAGGGAGTATCTAGTTAGTCCCTATTTTCCACGTTCTTACATACTCCCTCCGTCCTAGGTCAAACGCCCCGAGCGTTTTTTGTAGAGGAATAAGAAAAACTGATATAGTAAGGCCCTGTTTGATAGGACTGCATCTTTCCAAACTAAACTGATCTGATCGGAATGATTCTGATCTGATCTGATCTGATTTGAATGATTCTGATCTGATCTGAATGATTCTGATCTGATCTGAATTCATCTGAGAATAAGTCCTATCAAACAGGGCCTAAGTTGAGTGAGGTAATATTAAGAAAATGGAAGAGGGAGAATGTGAAGATTAATAAAAGTAGAGAGATAATGTGAGAGAGGATGTGATAAATTAATAAAAGTAGGAGAGAGAAATATGTCTCAAAATAGATAGGGTGTTTGAGCTGGAATGTCCCAAAATGAAATATGGAGTGTTTGAGTTGAGACGAAGAGAGTAGTAATAGATGGAGAGGATGGAGTAGTCTTGGAGTCTGTCTAAATAATCTATACAATACATTTAATAGCCTAAATCACGGATGACGTGGCGTAATATTAGAGCATTTGTAATACATTAACTGGATTGTTATTTGACGCCCGAAATGGTGGGCCTATTTGCCGCCTGTAATATGGAAGTCCCATTATACCTTAGTTTGTCTTTTCTGATTTTTCTTGGTTTACCATTTTTGCCCTCTCCCTTCCTCCTTTCCTCCCTTCTTCTTTCTTTACCGTGTCCCTCTCTCTCATTCTCTAAACTTTCCTCCATACCAAAACACTTTAATCACATGTCTCCGATATCGTTTTTCAAACCCAGATTTCAGAATCAAACCTTCACTCCTTCCCTAAATGTTTCTCTTACGATTTGCCAGAAGAAGACGTGCTCATACAGGAGCCCAAACCACGGTCGCCATGAACAAATCTGTAACACTCCGGCTCATCGCCTGAGACGAAAGTAGTCACCTATGTCAGCTCGCCAGGCTGTGGGGTGACCTCACACACCAACACGGGTCCTTCCGGCGCATGTTGACCTCACTCATGCGCACCTTGGGAAACTTCCCATGAGGTCACCCATCCTGAAATTGCTCCCAGTGAAGCACGCTTAACTGTGGAGGTCTTATCACATGAGCTTCCTAAAAGGAAAGTCGACTTTGTTGGTATGAGTAACACTATCAATCCTTTTAAACACTTTATATGAGCCCTTAATCTGTATAAATTTCCTCTGAAATCTGGGGTATTACACTATTTGTAACAGCCCGAACCACCGTCCGTGGCAACGCAGCGCAATAAGATGGGTACTCACCCTTTAGGTCCGAATATCCCCTCGTGGGCTCTAAAAGGTGAATGCCTTGTTGGTAGTAAGATGGTAGGAATCTATTATAAACTGATCATATGAGCCTTAGTTTCCCAATGTCGGACAAACCAACTCCATAATCCACTTTCCATATTCCGTGGTGTTACAAAATCGACTACACCGACCCCTCCCTATCGACTCAGATCCAGCACACTCCACAATTTACTGCAAATTTAAGAAAACCCCATTTCTTCTTTTTCAGAAAATCTCACTTGGGTAAGTTTTTATAACCCTTGTAGAACACACTTCAGCAAAGAGAAAAACACAGCAGAAGATGAATAAGATTAAAAGGGTTTTTGTGATTCAATTTGTTTCGTGTTGTTGATAATAATGGAGTGATTGATGATGATTTCCATGGAAGTGAGGGAGATTGAAGGTAATGAAAATGGAGGTGAGAGAGAGAAAGGTTGAAGCAGGTAAGGGGCATATCGGGAAAAAAAATCTGAAGATTTTAAGGGAAGGGGGAAAGTCGGTACATCACATTTTAGGGCGGCAAATAGGCCCACCAGATTCGGGCGTCAAATAGCAACACCCTAAATTAAATCCATCTCATCGCCTACGTGTCAGCTCTATATTGCAGTAGCCATGTGTCACAGCTTCTTCAGAGGAATTATTAATGCGGTGCAAATTTAATCTTTTGAATTGCCTACTTTGACGTTATGAATCATTACAACTACTTATACATTAATCTTAATAAAATTTCTCGAATTAATCATTATTAATCACACCATTATTTATCTTAATAACGACATTAAACATGATGACTCTTGGCCTTTCGTTTGCTAAGTTTGTTAGTTACATGTACTTCTAATTGGTATATATACGTTAGGCTATCATCTGATTTTGGTGTGAAAAATAATATCATTGCATACATGTACATGGAGTTTATCAAAGACAAAATTTTATTTATATGTATTCATTGTAGTTCGACTCTCTAAAGTTTCAGTTTTACAATCAAAATATGATGGTATGTTGCAAATCGATATTGTAATTCCAAATAATTTTTTTTTCTTCTTTGTGTTCGGTACATCATCCTGAATTAATCGTGTTTATTTCCGATATTGTGATTAACAGTTTCATTTTCCTTTAAGCTATAGCTAACATGTTCCGACAACTTTGCAAATAAATTAAAAATAATATCTTAAGGGTTGTTTGGTATCGTTTTCTGTTTTTTTGAAACCAAAGTTTCATTTTTGAAAACCAGAAAAAATGATTTCAGTTTTCTGTTGTCAGTTTTCATTTTCTATATGACTATTATAGAACCAAACAATTTAAAGTTAATTTTATAACTTATTTAACTAAATCTTTTACGCAAAAAAACCAAAAACTGAAAACGGCAGTGATATGGAACGGGTCCTTAGTTTATGCTTATTGTACTTAAACTCCTATAAGCATCATCTTAGTTCCAAATATGATCATCTTGGTCTGTTTATTTTCGATAACACGATAGAGAAATTTATTTTGATTTTTGATATAGCTAGCTAGTATGTTATAAAAACTCTACAAATAAATTAAAAAAATTCCGTGATTTCACGAGGCAAAAGACTAGTTAATGTTGATTTTTGCTAACCCCAACATTATATATGTTGCGGTAGATCTGAGTACATGTAAGATAAAAAGAGATATGCAGGGCCACTATGAAACCTCAATGCTCTGTGGCTTACTAGCTAGTGCAACGAAAGTACATATTACATATATATGAACCTAATTATTGTCTCTATTATTACATTTAATTAATATCCTAACTTTTACTCCCTCCTGGTGTATTTTTTACCCTTTCTATTTTTGGGCCGTCTCAATGAATTCCTTACCTTTCTACTTATAGGTTGTATTTGGCTTGTAAAATGACCAATATATCCTTACTTAAACCACTAAAAGGCACAAACCTCACATGCATTTGGGTAATTTGTCCCACCATCCATGTGTTTACGCATTGTTTTGTATTTCCCTCTCATCTCCTTTGACCTTTGTGCCCGACACAAAGGTAGGGAATTTATCGGGTTGAAGGAAGTATTTGGTTGAATACGTGAGGTGAATGTAAAAGAAACATAAATAGTAACTGAATTAAAAGAACCATATACATATCTGCATTGGTCATACATGATACATCCTACGGAGTATATGCCATTCACCTCACATATACGTATACAAATCGATCGATGCGGAACTACATATCGTACAAATCCATCAAATTTATCATTATCGGTTAATGAGTCCTACACATTAGTACATTACTATTTGCTTCTCTTGACAAGGAAATACAAAAATAATAAAAAAGACGTTAATTTTCCTTTTTCAATCACAGTGAGTCTTATGTGAGACGGTCTCACCATAAGTTATTGTGAGACCAACACACAAAAAACTAAAATGTAAATATAATAGGTTACCAGATAAAAGAAGATGATGATAATGATAAGGGATGGCAATGGACCCAGGACCCGACCCCGATCCGGCGCACCCGACCCACTTGGGTCGGATCTGGGTCCATTTTTTTTAGACCCAATGCATATAGGTCGGGTCCAGACCCGGTGATAAATGTGTGGGTCGGATATGGGTCCTTGATTTGAGACCCAGACCCGACCCATGGACCCGCGGACCCGGCCAAAAAAAAAAAAATAAACCTAATTTCTCATGATCCTAGCCTTCCGTTTTCATTTTCATTTCTCAGTCTTCTCAGGAGTCATGCCCAATCTATGCTTTATATCTAAGTGAGGGTTTGCATGAAGAGGTGTGTTAAAAGATCAATATCATTTTGATTAATTCTCCAACATGCCTGACTATTAGCCCAGACGAACTAGGCGACCGCCTAGGGCCCCCAATCTTTGAGGCTCAATAACTGATAGATCAATACATATAAAATAAGAAGTAAATATACTCATCATTAAACTTTTGATTAAGTTTATTTCATTTAATTACCACCAAGCTATGTTGCACGAGTACGGACATCGACACGGACAGCGGGACACTTCAATCTCAAAATCTAGGACACCGACACCGCTATTATTTTTTAATATAAAAATATTAAAAAAAATTAAATTTTATATTTTTAATAAAAAAATAAGAATTTATAACTTTAAAATTTAAAACAATTTCAAAATGAAGATATTACACACATGATCATTGAATATGTTAAGAGAAGCGTTAAGGAATTCGAGATTAAGAATGCTTCTTTCCCCCAAATGCTTGCTTAGTCTTTGTTTTTTGTGTCCTAGAGGTGTCCGAGATGTGTCCGACTGGTGTCCTGTGTATAAAAAACCAGGTTTTGTGTCCGTGTTAAGAGAATAAACCGAACACCGGAACGACCGTGTCTGACACGTGTCCTCCTGATGTCCGTGTCCAACACCATATGAGACACGGACACATCACTAGGGAGAGGTGTCCGTGCTTCATAGTCACCGAGTATATTTTTGCCACTATATACGTTACGGTTGCTCCTGTTTTACAGAATAGTATCATATATTTATAGGGTGAGTGTTCTTCCATGCAATTGTACGTCCAACCACCTTCACCCAAATCGAACCACTTTTTCATGTCTAACTAAATTATCCAATCAGAAACATCAAAATAGCTAATGAGCCCATGACTTCGTCCAATCCTCCATATATTCTAATGCCACTTATAAATGATCCGTACATCTTTTCTTTGTTCAATTCTTTTTATTACATGAGTGTCATTGTATATAAACCAATTAAACTAAACAAGCTAATTAAGACTACTAATCGCAAGCAAACGAGACATTCTCATATGCATGAAATGATTAATAAAAAAATTGGTTACTTACATAATTGTGATCATCATTTTATTTAATTTATCGTAGGTTATTAGTGATGGCTAGTTTGAGCTTACTGATGTTAGTTCGTATTAGTTGTAATCTTAAAGCATTACATAACATTACATGCATCAACATTATTAACCATAATAAGCTTGTAATCCAAGCCAATTATAGAGTACAATAATGAAATGATCACCAAACTAACACGGAGTATAATAGTTAGTACGTATATACTTACTAGCTAGTTAACTACACAAGTATGTAGGACATTAAATAAATAAAGGTGGACTAAGAAAAACTTATAAACCATCTCACCAAAGACACATGAAAAAATGTCATATTAAATTTTCGCTCTAATTACCATGGTACATTATTCTTCACTTTGTTTATAGAAAACTTTCCGACTTAATTTGTACTCTATGTGACTATGTGAGTAAATAGTAAATTCGCAATAGCTTTGTCCAGTCCTCATTTCCTCCGCACATACGGACGTACTTGTTCTACCCTCCATGCAAAACAACTCACTAATAATGAAAAGACAATGAACAAGAAGGAACAAATGACGACAGCTAGCATGCAGGATGGTCAGAAAGAAGGGGAACTTACTGTTGAAGATTTGGCATAATCTTTCTAAATTATGATTATCCGCCGTAAACTGGTCTTAATTATACTAAGATATATTCCGGAAGGGGTAAAATGAGTGGTTAAAAAATGGTGACCAACCCGAAAGACTGGATCGCCGCATCTTCCTGTTATCACCAACAAAGCCTCTCTCTACATGTTATTATATTACTATACTCGTTACATGCAGGCTTATAACGTACGTCTTTATTCCGGTCTGTTCCCTTTTTGTCAATCCTAACCTAAACCCTTCCACACACTCGTTTTCATTAGTAGTCTTCGAGCTTACAATTTTTCTAGAAGCTCTCCATCACAACTCTCACCAAACTTAAAGCATTTTACATTTGCATGCTCCTATGTGGTTTATGATTTTGAGTTCACACCCAATATTCAATTCGGTGTATAGTCTATACTCCCTCCTACCCACTATGATTTTCCTTTTTCGAAAACAGTTTTTAACTAGTCATCTTTGAAACAACTTCTACATCAAATAAAATACCCGTTACTTTATACTCAAATGGGTTTGGTAGAATGCACTGCAAAATAAAATATGTACTAAATTTTTCAACAAATGAAAGATTCATTTGGTTTAAAAGTAGCTCCGAACATGACTACTCAAAACAATTTTTGAAAGAGGAAAATCATTTTGGGTAGGAGGGAGTATACATTTTGAGTCTCCGAAATGCTAGAAATGGTCACCTAAATCTTACTCACTCCGTTCGCCTTTAAAATGCGTAGAGTCGGAACACAATTTTCAAGAAAAAAAATAAAGAATGAATTTTAGCGTTCACTTGGTGTAAAATTACAATATAAGGGTATGCCCCACTTGCTTTTTCAATAAACCAATTAATAAAGTAGGGGCGTTTTAGTCTTAACATGTACAAATAAGGAAATATTCCAAGTATATATGAAGTTTAAAAATGAAAACCCTAAAATAAAACGTGAAATGCACACGATACCCCTATACTTTAAAGTTTTGCACGCGGTACCCCTGAAATTCAACTTTCGGCACACGGTACCCCTATATTTATGAAGACTACATAACATGCCCTATTTTGACTTTTATGTTATAACTTCCGTTATCCCCCCTCTCATAAAACATGAACTCAGACAATTTATTACCCCTTTAACATACATTTCCATTAATTAATTACTCATTCTATAAGTACCAAAAAAAAAAAATACTCATTCTATAATTATAATACAATACCAAAAGCACCACCTCCCTCCCTTCACCTTCCCACATGCACCAACCACCACCATCACCGACGACGGCTGCACCACGCCTCATATCTCGCTGGTCACCGACAATCACGACCACCATGGTCCACGACATCGCCACTGCGTTGTCCTCCCCAATTATCTCATACTCGACTTTTCTCTCTCCTTTCAATTTTTTTGTATTTCCCAAATTTTTCTCTCCTCCCACCAAGGAAGGGAACGACGACCAAGAAGGTGTGGTGGCAAAGCAAGGGGGATGAGGAAATCTTGTTTTACTGTTTGAGGGGTAGTATTTTCCGAATTGGTGAGTATGAGGGGGGATCGAACGGTGCTTGGGAGATGTCGATGGTGGTCCATCACTCCACCGTTGAGTTTGCGGTTGATGATAAGTATTGCGGTAGTGGTAGGTCAGAAAAGAGTGGTCGTGTATGCAGGTGGCTGGGTGTGGGAGGGTGGTACAAGGTGGTAGACGGGTGGGGAGGGGGAGTAGGAAAGGGAGAGAAAAGATAAAAAGAAAGGATGAGGGTTAGTTATTCTTTTTTCGGAAAATTGACGTGGTGACCCTAAACTTTTCAATTTTGCACGTGGTGACCTAAATTTTAACTTTGCGCACAAGATGACCCTGAACTATGCATTTTTTGCACACGGTGACCCTATTTTTTTAAGTCTTTATAAGGGTGTTAACTTTAACCATTAGTTAGCGCCGATTTCCGTTTTTTTATTGGTCTAAATAAATTTTAAAAAACAATTATATGTTTTCAATCCAATGTTAGGAGATTTAATGTAAGTTGTTAATGTGTATTTAGACCAATAAAAAGGAAAATTAGGGCTAACTAATGGTAAAAGTTAACAACGTTATTACGGCATTAAGAAATAGGGTCACCATGTGCACAAAATGCATAGTTTAAGGTCACCTTGTGCGCAAATAAAGTTAAAATTTGGGTCACCACGTGCAAAACTTCAAATTTCAGGGTCGCCACGTGAATTTTCCATTCTTGTTTTTTTTAAATTATTAACTAAAGTTAATTAAGTCCATATTATAAAAGTAAGTGAAGTTAACGGAAGTTAGTAAATTGTTAGGAAAAAGAGCATGTCGTACAGTCTTTTAAAGTACAGGGGTACCGTGTGCAATAAGTTGAGGTGTAGGGGTACCGTGTGCAAAGCCCAAAGTACAGGGGTACCACGTGCATTTTCCGAAAATAAAAAATAAAAAGTTTATAGATGAACGAAGGGAGTATATATTATAGTAATGTAAGAAATGATATGATTTTAATTAGTGACAAAAATTGTCACAACTATTATGGAAAGTTCTAAGATAAAATACAAAAATTAAGATTCGCATTTACTATTACCTTTTGAAGTCAAAACAAATCACTCATTCGATTGCCGAAGAAATTATGACGTAAAGGTTTAAATTATGGACGACCAAAAAACGAAGAGGCTACATACATAAAAAATTTTACCTAAACGCAACATATAATAATAATAATAATAATAATAATAATAATAATAATAATAATAATAATAATTATTATTATTATTATTATTATTATTATTATTATTATTACTATTATTTAAAATAAACATAAATATCAAAAATTTCATTATACCAAACAACTGCACCTTTCACTTGCAAAATAGAAAGAACAAAAACTTTATCATACGCACATGGCCTTGAAATGAATGTGTAACACCCCTAAATTTCCTTTCCTTTTTAAAAATATTTTGTCGCAAACCAAAACACAAATAAGGAAATTCAGAGATGTCACTCCACACTCGAGTTAAAGACCCGAATGCAAGAAGATTTTAGGAACCGAACTACAAATGTCTAATGATCTAAAATGGTCTATTACATCCAATACTTAAATTACAACATTCCAAAATCTGAAATATAAATATGAAAATAGTCACGTTCAATAGATTATCTAATAACTGAAAGTATGAATTTATTAAATCTATTTAATGTCTAATGAGTCGTCATTCCGGCATGCGTTATTAATCACTCCAACCTATGATGGATTTAAAGCACAAAAACCACAGTTGAAAAAATCATTGAAATTGAGTAAGCTAACACAAACCTCAACATGTTAAAAACCAAAACCCTTACCTGGATTATTTAAAATTAAAAAAATTTAGTTTTATTTTTGAAAAACACACTTAACACATAATCATATTAATCATCCAATAATAATTCCAAACCAATAGTTAAAAGTCATAGTCCACAATCCACAATTCATTTCTTCACTTAACAATTGCATAAGAAACATTGCATAATCCATATTCAACAAATCAAAGATTAATGATTAATAAAAAATTCACTAGTTTTTGGTCCCGTGTAATCACAGGACTGTGTTTATAATTTATTTAGTTAGTCTCAAATTTTAATTTTCCTTAGGAAAGATATGATTGCATTGTTGTGGACTGCCAAACCGGCCACCGGCTCCACAATTAGTATGATACTGTCCGCTTTGGGCTTGACTACCAGCCCGCACGGTTTTTCAGCATGGGTATCTTTTCAACCCATGGGTCGGCTTGGGCTTGGGATGGTTGTACCAAGGAATGGGCCGGAAGCTCTCGTTGGGCCAATTGGTGGTACGGAAGGCGCTATGGAATATGGACTGGAACTGACGGTACACTGGTATGCACAAGGACTCCTGGAAAAAGAATGGGTTGTCGATTGCGGATTCTGATGGAGTGGGTGCAAGTGTGGTTAAGACCCTTTGGAATATAATACACGGGTGACATGCGGGTACCGAGCGGAATCATGTGGGCTACCACACATGGCTCGATGGCATGGTGGTGTATTGGTTAAGGGCGGTGTCAAGGTCCAATAGTGCGGTGGTTTGCATGCCCGGTGTTTGGTTCAAGGGGGAGCGGGTGATCTCACACATAAGGGGGAGATTGTTGGGAATTATGTGTGAGCGGTTATCCTACATTGGAAAATAGAAGTGGGTGGAACATGTTTATAAGGTAGTGGGTTACTCCTCCTATTGCCAATTGGTTTTAGGATGGAATCTCACTGACTTATGGACATGGGCCGGTACTCCTCCTTGGCGGCTCTCCGCAACAAGTGGTTTCAGAGCCACGGTTTAAAGAAACCCGTGGGCTTGTGGACATCCCCCCTCGGTAAGACCTCCTGATTGCGTGTTTCCGTATAATGGACGAAGTATCGCTTGAGAGGCATGTGGCCATGAAATTGGGCCTTGGTTTGAGGGGAGGACTGTTGGGGTGTCAACCCAAGTCCCACATTGAAGAAATAAGGACTAGAATCCTTGTATATAAGTTCCACCTCCACACTAATAGTATGAGACCTTTTGGGTTGAAAAGATACCCATGTTCGAAAAACCGTGCGGGCTGGTAGTCAAGCCCAAAGCGGACAATATCATACTAATTGTGGAGCCGGTGATTTCGCAGTCCACAACAAGTCGTATCAGAGCCACAGTTTAAAGAAACCTGTGGTGGTAAGTGGACTCTGGCGTTCGTGGGCATCCCCCCTCGGTAACACCTCGCGACTGTGTGTCTCCGTATAATAAACGGAAGGAGGTCTGGCCATGAATTGGGCCTTGGTTTGAGGGGAGGATTGTTGGGGTGTCAACCCAAGTCCCACATTGAACAAACAAGGACAAGAGTCCTTGTATATAAGTTCCACCTCCACACTAATAGTATGAGGTCTTTTGGGTTGAAAAGATACCCATGTTGAAAAATCGTGCGGGCTGGTAGTCAAGCCCAAAGCGGACAATATCATACTAATTGTGGAGCCGGTGGTTTGGCAGTCCACAACATGCATAGCTTAAAAAAGAGGTAATCCTTTTTTGCTCTTTTCTCTCGATAATTCTCGAAGTTCTCAAAATGATTACCATTAAGAAAATGCATATAGTGAAGGAGAGTTTCATGCCAAAAATGTTCATTCATTGCCTAATAATTGATCCAACAACACTATGCTCATAAAGTCATACGATCCTCACATCAAGAAAATAGTAAGGCTATTTGGATAACCAAAATGTCACTCATAAGAATATTGATATACTCAAAGTAATACAAAACATGTGAGTCTCAACTAAAGGACATCATTTGAGTGACACTACTTCTCATGTATTCCTCCGCACCGCCATCAAAATCATTTTAATATACTTCGTAGTGGGTTCGTAAGCTTTGTAAATGTGGAACTTCTTATTTCCAAGATCCTTTGTCGCAAGAGTCAGGCCCCCTAAGACGTACATGAGCGCTGAACTGCTGTTAGAGATACCTCACCTGCTAAAACAGCTGCTACAAAGTTGATTGCAAGAGCATCAACATTCACCATGTAGCAGAGACTGGATGAACTTTGGATTCTGTTCTACAGACATCTCCCTTAACCTAAGACTCTTAACACTCAATAAAATTGTCTTCCAAGATGTCAATGTATGAGCTTTCCTATGCGACTTCAGTCCCTTGCATTTTTTTCATGGACATGCTTGTATTATCTTCCTAGAGTGTTGGTGCACAATTTGTGCTGTAACCACATGAGCTTACATGAGCTTTCTGTTTGAGATAGTGCACCATAAGGATCGTCTAATTCGGCGCAACATTATTTTGGGGGGGGGGGGGAGCATTTTCCCGATTCTCCAATTACACAAGTTGGAGTTCGAAAAAGACTAAAGAGCCATGTTAGAAGTTAAATGGAATCACATCCGCCATCAAGTAGAATTTCAAAAGGTAAAGAAATAGAAAGCACCTACAATTTGATTAAAGAAAAATGGAGGTACAATATGAAATTCAATGAGAGCATACATACCTCAATAAGAGTTTTGGCTCAAATAATATTCATTCAATAATTTTCTCATTAGCAAAATAAAATGCTACCTAAAGAAATCATCACAGTTCAAAGGTATAGTTCGATCAAACCTCATTCTCATTATCAATCATAATCATTTTCCTAAATATGACGTGAATAGCTCAGCATTTGGGCATGTCGTGGTGGTGACCGAGGAGGGAGTTTGGGACATGATTTTCTACGACATACGAGAGTTGAGCTGTGCCTCATACTATATAGGTAGTATGGAGGACTTGGCAGAAAAGGGAACGAGGAGGAACATCACGAAGTTGAGCGCGGTCTGTCGGAGGTGGAGTCGCGCTCTGCGGCTGCTCCACACGAGATCTCAAGCCAGAGATCAGGAGGTTCGGCGCGGTCCGCGGTGGTCAAGACGCGGTGCTCAATATTGTCAAGATCGTTTGACATATCCCTTTTTCCTTGGGTCGTGAGAATGTATAGTTATACACCCATCCCTAGATTATAACCAATCATCTTTTCAAGGTTGCAATCAATAGTTATTTGCCTCGAGATTGTGATCAAACATTTATAACTTAGGATTCATAAAAGATTAAGGATATTTTCATACGCAACTCTTTAAAGGAGCTAGTAGAACATGTGATCAAGTAGCTAATTGTATCAAGTTTATTGTTTGTGTTAAATCTATAGACATATTTAAGGATAATTGCTAGATGCATTAGGTAGCGGTTTTTTCATAGAGTGGTTCATTGCCCCCCGTTTTTGGAGAATTTTGTAATTTGTTCCTTGTCTTTTCCCAAAATGGAGGAATAAAAATCCTAAAGCTTTCCAAAAAAAAACATAGAGGACTTTCTTATTCCTTTTATAAGATGATGTATATTAACAACAAAAAGGACGCCTCATGTATTATCCTATCATATTCCTATAACATAGGGTTACAACGGTGTGGTAGAGACATTTGGCAAAATTTTACTAGCCAACAATATAAACATTGTATTTGTTCACTTTTTAGCTCATAATTTTTACCACGGATACTTCAAAAAAAAAAGAGTAAAAGAGGTCGCACGGGTTTTGGATAATCAAGCAGCCACGGTATCCTATACTGTAAAAAATGGCGAGAGATGTCCTCTCTATTTCTATTTCCACGATAGCTTCAGAATCAGCCTTTAGGGTGGTCGAGTGTTGGATGTTTTTCAAAACTGACTGAGGCCTTCAAATGTTGAAGCTTTAATTTATTTAAGGGACTTGATATTTGGGAAGGTAATTCATTCTCTAATTTTTTTTTAACAATATGCTATCGGACAACGCAAGATACATATAAACTACTTCTAAACTGGTTAGTGTCAATTTTTACCCTTTCTCATTCTTGTTTCGCTGTATAGGTCAATTGCAACCTGAGTTGGAAAAATTGTGCTATGATGTTATAAACACTACGTCAAAAAAGACCTTCAAGAACAGTTTCCCTAAAGCTAAGCAGAACGGTTGTAGAACCGTTCTGTAGATGACGGTACTTAAAGCCTAAGAGAATGGTTCCAACCGTTCTAAAAGGCTATAAGAACGGTTCTAGAGAAAACCGTTCTAAAAGACATTTGAGAACGGTTTTTTTAGAGAAAAACCGTTCTCTTAGGCTGCTTGTCTTTAAGAACGGTTTTGGGCAAAACCGTTCTTAAAGACCCCCTTGCTGGCGCGGTTTTTGGAGGGGACCTATGAGAACTGTTTTGTTTAGGCTTATTTTTTTTTGGGTAGAATTTACAGGGCTCCATCCAGAAAGGTTTGGCGGTCCGCCAAAAAAACAACGCGGACCGCCGACTACAACCTGCATGAAAAAAAAAAAGCAATGCTCCACAAATCATACCCAATCTTCTACTTCATTCTCATACTCCAAAATACAATAGCAATGTCCAACACTACCATTTCCATCTAACAACTACTACATATTCAACAAACCATCACCATTGCTATCTTACAAAATCCAAGTTGTCCAACCTACAAAATCCAAAAGTTCTCCAACCTACAAATCCAAGTTTCCCAACCATCCTATAAAATCTAAGTTCTCTATCAACTACCATAAGCATGCAAGCTAAGGTAGTTAACTATCCGATACTACATATGACTAAATTACCTTATATACGCATGCTAAATGATGTCATCATCGTTTTGACCAACCCGAAGAACAATGTCGGCCAATATGTCTTGCACTTCATCAATTTCTTTATCGGAGTAGTATTGCGGACGGTCGTTGATAACATACTACAAAAGAACACAAAACTAAAGTCAATAATCACAAACTATTGTGAGAGGATTCCAAATTCATTGTTGAGAAATAAATTTATGAAAGTTAGTAGTTTTTCATAATTACCGATTTGGGAATGAAATTTTTGCCCGTTTCAACTACTTCTTTCATATAGGGACACACATAGTAGCCACAATCCACTGATTTTAAAGGTTGTCGAGGGACCTACATTAAATCACGAAATACAGTTAATTACTCCATATAAAAATGTTATAGATAAAAATTAAGTGAAAAACAAAAGACAACAAGATATTATGATTGATATACCGTCACCGTCGTCCATCTTAACTTTGAGGAATTTTCAAGACTCGCAAGAGGATTAGCACTTTGAAATCTATTGTTGCTCCTACATACACAATATAAGATTATATACAAGTTCTTATCATATAACATTGTAGTGATAAATTCGAAATTAAAATAATAGATGAAAATAAAACTTACTCGGCTAGTAGATTAAATAAGAATTGTGGGGGTTCATCTCTTGTATTGCGGAATCTAACCAATAAACAATCCGCGCTCTGGGATTTACCACCGCAAGCATCCAATGTGCACTATAATTATGAAACAATAATATCACATTCATGGCTGGAAATAGAATAAATAATTAAAAAGTGTTACAATAATGCAAAAGATACCTTTCATTATAAGGAGCAAAGAACAATTTACCACCACTTAGATATGATGTACATTTAAATGCTTTTAAAATATAAGCCACACGTGTTTCTTTGCTTGCAGCACTAATTGGGGACAACATACTCGGATCCAAAAACCCATAGCAATGAATTGTCCCATTTTGGGTGACCATATTGTGCAAGTACCTATATCATACATATATCATATAAGTATATATACAAACTGTAAATTTATGCATGTGATGAATTTATATAAAATGAAAAGATAAGAACTATTGTATGCAAATTCTTACCTCATGAATATGATCATATGAGTAAATTGAATTTCGTTTTGAAGACACCATTCTTGCATCTCTTCCCAACCAACATATGATATTTGCTCATTGTGTGCCACATGCTCAGGAATAGGAATCTCCTTCATTTCATTATTCCCCGCCTTAGCTATTTTCAAAGACTCTCTCCAAAGGTTTTTTACCAAAACCGTCCTCACGATCTTCTTTTTCTCCTCAACAGTCAACTTTTGTAATGGATCACGAGGAGGTTTGGATCTGGAGGACGGACGAGTTTTCTTGGATAGTTCTTCCGCCGCCTAATAACGAATAATAAAACAAAAAATCCATAATAATAAATGACTTCAACCTATCAACTAAATTTAAAAAAAAAAACTTATAATCAAGACAAACATATAGAAAAAAGAATATAAAATTACCTTATAATAATCTTTGGGATAAATATATGCAATAGCCCATATAGTTCGGATGTTTACGGCTTGACTAACAAAAGCTAACTCTGAGTTGGGATATGGCAATGGTTCATGTGGCACGATATCTCTGAGTATAATCACTTCTTTACAGTTGTCAGGTAGAGGCATGCAATGTACACGGATGGGAACCTTGCTTCTTGGATCTTGATTCCTAGCCTTCCCCTTCGCCACTATGTCCCCCGTCTTCGGCGATAAAATTAGACACTCCGTCCATTCCTAGAACACAATTAACATGTACATCTCAATTCAATATTATAAAACAAAATTTACTTTTCATACGATAATATATGAATAAATAAATCAAATATTACCTCATGCCCGGGATCTACAAAATGAGATGTCTTTGGAGTAACAATCGTACTACTTTGTTAAAATTGCATATGAGGTAATGGAATATGATAATAAGCATCATCCTCTTGATTTTGAGGAGTTTTTGAGTTAATACCGACTACTTCTTCCTCCATATCATCACGATTTCATGAAAAATTGAGAACTAACCGGAAAAACTTTAGACAACAACTCCATTTGCACTTGACTAAGCACACCATCACCCATAGACATAATAATATGCCCTAATACATCGACCTTATTTAGAGTTGAATTGAGTTTATCTTGGGTAACATGAAGTTGTTCTTCCAACTTAAGTTCCGAAGTCCGCTTTTTTGTCTACCAAAGACATCGGAAATGGTGAGACTCGTAGGCATCCCTAGAATACGTCCCGGATGGTCACGCTTCTTAACCGCACTTGCCAAAATATCATTTCAGCCTTGAGGAATAAACTTTCCCTCCTTAGCCTCTTTTTCCAACCTTGCCTAATTACATGAAAAAAAATTATTATTATTATTATTATTATTAATGTGAAAAGTTTTAAGCACTAAAAATATGTTTAATTTTTTATCGAAAAATAAATGTTCGTTCTTACAGTTTCTTTGGCAATTTCTTTGTCATAATCGGTCATTTCGCCTTTTTTTCTCGAATGTCCTTTTAGCCAAGTGAGATATCTAGGTACATCTTATATCTCGATCCCTTGTTTTGCACAATATTCGACCTTAATCAAAGTTGAAAAGAAATGATAGTTATAATTAACAAAATTGATAAATATATATATATATATATAGTGACTTAGAATCTCCTCATTGATTCCGATATACCCTTTCGAGACCCATAATATAGTGATTTCTTCTCTTTAATATTGTCAATTCCGCTCTTGCTTTTTTGCTTGTAAAAAAAAAACAAAACAAAACATAATAAGTAAATATGAGCAAATAATATAATATAAAAATAATCTAAATTATCAAAAATAGGATGATTCAATTTTGCAAACTTACTAGAAATGCATCGGAGGTATGATACTCAACAAAGTCGTCCCATTGTTCTTGAGTGATTTGCTCATAACAATCGGATTTCACCTTATTTATTCCTAACCTCTTTGTGTGTTTCTTGTCCTCCTTGTCATATATATACATATGATGGATGTGAAGGGTACATCTCCATCTCTTGAAATGTACAACGGCCTCACATAGAATCCAATGACCTTTACGTTCTTTAGGAACAAAGAAAGCACCCTACATAATGCAAATACAATTATATATCATTAAAAGTTAATGATAAGTGCCTATCAAATAGGTACTATATATATTAGGTAAAAAGATGTTTATGACTTACTTCAATGTCTTCACATATTCGCCTCGCGGTTT
This sequence comes from Spergularia marina, assembly GCA_963680865.1. Lineage (NCBI taxonomy): Eukaryota > Viridiplantae > Streptophyta > Magnoliopsida > Caryophyllales > Caryophyllaceae > Spergularia > Spergularia marina. Next base: position 17,297,447 of record OY804552.1, on the reverse strand, counting down.
CTTTCTTTAGGTCTTTCCATTTCCTCAAATTGCAAGGCACGTGTCTACGAGTAATTATTCTTATCCAAGAACTGAAATTGGAACGGTGTGTCCTCATAGGAAGTATCCGATCCTCACTCCACTCCAAAAGAATAGGTCTCTTCTCTTGTAAGGCCCTCGCACATTGCAAAAGCACACTCGAACCTCTCTCACCTTCCGACTCACCTCCATCATCGGTAGTGCTACGGCTTGATTTTCTCATTCTAGTCGGCATCCCTCAAGTCATCAACCTACAAACACATTAACATTGACAAATTTAATAGATCGATAAAAAAAAAAACTAAAATAGCTACAAAAATCATGTGGTAATGAACATATAAGTTTATAACTAAAAATGATAATAAATTAAATTAAATAAAAGTAAACTACGTACATCTCTAAGGACGCGTTTATTAGATTGTGAAGTTGAATCTCCTTTTCCGTGAACGGAAGCGGCATCTACCCAAGCTCCTTCAACATGATCGTCACGTACGTATTCCTGTGAATATTATTATTAGATTTGATGTGGTGTAGTGGTAGTGTGTTAATCCGCATGTTTTAGGCGTCTTGGGGTGTATTGGAGCATGGTTTTATCGTGATTCTTGGACCACATCATTCGGAGTAGTTTTGGAGCTTATACATGGGTTTTACGAGGATTCTATGGCTCAAAACCCTTTTTGGTGAGTGTCGGATGATTTTAGAGAACCACACACCATCACCTCCAACTTCATTTGATCATAACTTTTTATCCAGATAATATTTTGTAGAAATTCCAATTGGAGAAGAAAGTTCGTGATCTTATCTTTCCGATGATATATTATGACCTCAAAATGAAGTTTGGAGGTGAGAGTTATGCTCGTTCGAAAACTGCCCTACGCACAATAATAATTAGTATGGAAGGCTAATCCCCTTCTAGACTCTTGGTGTAATCAATTCTTCATCCTATGTATTAGTAAGTATTTTTCTTTCTATTTTGCCTTTAATTTCACTATAATTAATTCCTTGTTCTTTAATGCATGATTTATCCTTGTTTTATCTAATTGGTTGATTGGATTGAATTGGGTATTTCATATGCTTGGTTGATAATTGGTGGTCATTGATTATTAACCTAAAAGGAAGCAACTTTCACATGTTTAGTGTATGGTTATGACTAACTTGTGATTGGGGAATTAATTAGGCAACTAATAGATTAGATTTGATTAGTGTCGCGGTTGCGGCTAATTAGATACTAATTTGGGTTGTTCTCAATCTTTTATTAGTCCTTGCTCTTCATGCCTTTGGTTGTGATTTGTTTGAGTGGTCACTAGAAAAATTAGGATTAAAAGGAGGGGAATTTGGTAGCGGTTGCTCAAATTCCCCATAAAAGATGATTAATTGGTTAAAACCGGGATTGTTAATGAATTGGTAATATTAGAGAGAGGTAAAGCTTATTATTTTAGGGTGTTAGAAGAGATTATCACGGAGAGTCGCTTTAATTAACTAGTTATCTCGTTCATTCTTCCTTTAATCAAACTTTCAAACAAAAAAAAAACCCTATTTATATTTTTCATTTTCTTTTAATTCTATTTTTCCACACTAGAATTGCACATTAGGACTTCCCTCTTCCTTGTGGATACGATACCCACTTACCTTTGCTAATTTAGTAGGAATAGTGGTAATTTGACTAGATTTAACGACAATGTACGTGTCAAATTTAGCGCCGTTGCCGGGGAAGAAGCGTTTTTAGTCTTTTTTGCTATTTTTGTGTGGTTTTGTACATATTTGTTTTTGTTGTTGTAATTTTTGTGTGTTTTTGTGTCGTTCAGTCTATGTTTGTATAGACCATCACCTATGGTCTAGACATGTGATTTTATTTTTTTTGTTCTTGTGTTTTTTGTACATATTTTAATTTTATTTATTGTTTTTCTTTTATTTATTTATTTATTTGTGATTTATGGATAATTATTATTTTCCTCAATTGAATGATGAACCTTTTCATATCTATCTTTCTCGACTTGAGCAACTTGATAAAACTTCTAATGTTTTCTCCGGGTTGGACTTAAATTGGATTATTTTGAATGGTTTAAACTTTGAAACCCGAGATTTGGCCTATTATATGAGTAATGGAAGACTTTATGACATGGAACCTTGTGAGATTTTGGATTTTTGGCACTTCATGGCTTATCAATGTTCACAAATTGCAGATTTAGACATCCGGGAGCCGTTGCAAAGTTCTCTACATGATACCCAAGATTTCAATTGGTCTCAATTTAATGATGAACCCTTTCATGAGTATTTTTCGAGATTAGATACTTTTATTGATTACATTGGTTGTCGTGGTCAATTTTATTCTGATTTTGAACTATGTGATATTGTCAAAAAGGGTATGAATCATGAAACTTGGAATTTGGCACTGTATATGAGTAATGAAAGACTTTCACAAATGTCAATTGATGAGTGTTTTGATTTCCTTAAATTCATAGCCTTTCAATGTTCTGAGGTGGATGTGAATGCTCCACCACCATCTTTTTTGATGAGCAATGATGAGTTTAAGGAGGCGGAGGGAAATATTTTTGTCAATTTTGAGTCTAAAGGAGTTTTTGACCCGCACATTCCTTCTTTTAAGAGTGAGCATGATGCTATTCAATTGAGAGAGGAGCTTGTCTTTTGTGAAGATGATGATAATTATGTGGATTACAATGAGTCTTCTTCTTCTTTGATTGTACCGACTTTGTCCATTGATCTTGAGATTGTACCATTGGAAATTTTTGATGATCTCACATTGACTCATGAATTAAATGTTGATATATCTTTTAATATTTCTTTGAACAACACATTAGAGGAGTCGGAGAGTCTTGTACTTTTAAAGAAGAATGGGAGTAGAGAGACAATGACCAAATCCATATGTTTTGACCTTAAACCCCCATTAATTAATTACCATTATTCTTCTCTATTCCTTGCTCTAAACTTGTGAAATCCAAAGTATAAAGATGATGACATAGGAAACAATTTTGAGCATAGAGGTCCGAAAACTCCTAATTTTCATGATTTTGCCTCTATTGCTTGTGCATTATTGTTCACTAACGTTTACTATTGTCATGCTTATGAGACTTGTGCGAGCACGTTCGACAAGCTTTTGAGAGCTTTGAATTGTTCCGATCTTAGTTTTTTGTGTGGGACAAGCCTAAAATGGAGTCTTCCGCACATTTCTGGTCATCTAGGGTGATTACCTAGCTTGAGTCGAGCCAACGACATTAAACAAAGGCGCTACTTGGGAGGCAACCCAAGCATATTAGTTTGTTCTGCTTGTTTGTTTCTTTGTGTTTTATTCTTGTTTTAATCGTGACATTTGCCACTCATTTGGAAAAGCCAAGGTCTGAATACATTCTTCCCTACTTTTTCTTCTCATCTCATTTCTAGCCGAGTCACTCCGTCACCCTATTTTATCTCATACCTTATACCATCTCTCTTAATATTAAACCACCCCTCCCCCCCATGTTTGTTCCACATGCTTGTCTTTCCATAAACCATTGACATTTGGCCCTAAACTCATAAATATTCACAAAATGGTCTTTTACCGGTTTTTGGACAAGTTTTGGTGTGGGGTCATTATGCTCCAACAAACACACGAGGGAGATGGGAGTTTGTAAGGTGATAGGAGGCGACGTATTTTGAGGAAGACGGGGTTGTGAGGTGATAGAGTGACTTTTCTACCGGTCTTTCGACCATGAGCCACTTGTTTTGACGGTAATTGAGGAAATGGAGCTCACACAAGGTATGTTTTCTTTTCCTTTAGCTTCTCTCTCTCTCTCACGATTCTAACCACTACTCCCCACCCGTTTCTCTAGCTTGTTTCTATACCATCTCTCTTTGTGCCCCCCCCCCGCGTTTGCTCCCCCCCCATAATTCTTGTTTTACCCACCCCATTTTACCTTAAACCACTAAATAGCCTTGTTGTTTTATGTTGGTTTGGGTTGTTTTTTGATGGTTGGTTGTTATAGGAGGAGGACGTGTTATCATTATTGTTCATGAGGGAGATGGAGTAGTGAGACGAGGGTGGACATACTAATATTCGAGGAAGAATAGGGGAGTGAGATGGAGTGGGTGTCTCTTGACCCGAGAGCCCGTACTTTTTTGATGAGATGAGACAGTTTGTACTTCCATTAGTTTGTTGTTGGTTTGTCATTGTGGGCAATGACGGGATTCAAGCATGGGGGAGACGCTTGGCATGATATTGTAATCCGGTTTGGCATTTGTCACTTTGTTTGTAATATATGTGCGATGTTTTTTTTTCTCGTTTGCAAAAAAAAAAAAAAAAAAAAATCCATGGAGGGCGACATAAGATGAGGAGTTTGGGGCATAAAGGGTTAGGATCACTACGGGAGTCATAAGGAGGTTCGGTGATAGGATTGGTGGTCCTTAGTTAGAAATACTCTTGCATTATGATGATAGGGGCGCCGGTGGATTGATTGAGGTGAGTCGTGCTCGATAACTTCTTTGGGAGCACGGCTTTAAGGGACTCGTTGAGCCAAGCATGGGGAAATGTTGTGTGTTAGTTCCCCCTAGCTTAGAGTGCGTGAGAAGGGAGTATAAGATGGTTAGAGTTGGGGTGTCGAGCATTTCATCCACTCCAACTCTAGCTAGCACCGTTTGAGTGTTATGTTGGCTTGCGGTTATTTGTTTTAGAGGAGTCTTGATTGTTGGAACTCACCCCGTGCTTTGAGAGAGACCAAGGTGACAAGTGTGGAGGATTGGATAACTCGAGGACGAGTAATGGTCTAAGCATGGGGGAGTTTGATGTGGCGTAGTGGTAGTGTGTTAATCCGCATGTTTTAGGCGTCTTGGGGTGTATTGGAGCATGGTTTTATCGTGATTCATGGACCACATCATTCGGAGTAGTTTTGGAGCTTATACGTGGGTTTTACGAGGATTCTATGGCTCAAGACCCTTTTTGGTGATCGTCGGATGATTTTAGAGAACCACACACCATCACCTCTAACTTCATTCGATCATAACTTTTTATCCAAATAATATTTTGTAGAAATTCCAATTGGAGAAGAAAGTTCGTGATCTTAGATTTCCGATGATATATTATGAGCTCAAAATGAAGTTCGGAGGTGAGAGTTATGCCCGTTCGAAAACTGCCCTGCGCACAGTTTCTCGACTCGAGAATCGTTATTCTCGACTCGAGAACGACAATCTCGACCCGAGGATTTTCTCCCTCGCGTCGAGGAGAATTAACAGGACGGGTATTGGGAAGGACAAGATCCTCGACTCGTCCCTCCTCGAGGATTTCTTCGCTCGACTCGAGGACCCCTCTCCTCGAGTCGAGAAAGGGAGCTTCTGGGAAGCTTCCTTGAGACTTTTGACGGTTTATTTGTGCCTAAATATCTATTTTGTCTTCTAGTGTTTTTGTACTTATCTTTAATAAAAGGGGCATGTAACCCCTCCCTAGTAATTATCACTTTATACTTTTCATAATATTTTTGCATCTAGTTTTCATTTTAGAGAGAGAAACTTAAGAAAAACTTATCTTTTTATTATAAATTTCATCTCAAATATTATTGTAATAATTAGTATGGAAGGCTAATCCCCTTCTAGACTCTTGGTGTAATCAATTCTTCATCCTATGTATTAGTAAGTATTTTTCTCTCCATTTTGCCTTTAATTTCATTATAATTAATTCCTTGTTCTTTAATGCATGATTTATCCTTGTTTTATCTAATTGGTTGATTGGATTGAATTGGATATTTCATATGCTTGGTTGATAATTGGTGGTCATTGATTATTAACGTAAAAGGAAGCAACTTTCACATGTTTAGTGTATGGTTATGACTAACTTGTGATTGGGGAATTAATTAGGCAACTAATAGATTAGATTTGATTAGTGTTGCGGTTGCGGCTAATTAGATACTAATTTAGGTTGTTCTCAATCTTTTATTAGTCTTTTCTCTTCATGCCTTTGGTTGTGATTTGTTTGAGTGGTCACTAGACAAATTAAGATTAAAAGGAGGGGAATTTGGTAGCGGTTGCTCAAATTCCCCATAAAAGAGGATTAATTGGTTAAAACCGGGATTGTTAATGAATTGGTAATATTAGAGAGAGGTAAAGCTTATTATTTTAGGGTGTTAGAAGAGATTATCATGGAGAGTCGCTTTAATTAACTAGTTATCTCGTTCATTCTTCCTTTAATCAAACTTTCAAAAAAAAAAAAAACCCTATTTATATTTTTCATTTTCTTTTAATTCTATTTTTCCACACTAGAATTCCACATTAGGACTTCCCTCTTCCTTGTGGATACGATACTCACTTACCCTTGCTAATTTAGTAGGAATAGTGGCAATTTGACTAGATTTAACGACAATCTACGTGTCAAGATTCATCAATGAGTGTTTTTGAGAATCTAAACCTTATTGATTCATCTTCGTACTCATGAACCTTATGTCTAGGTTTAGTAGATAAAACAACCGACCATTTTTTATCACATGGATCAGTGACATAAAACACTTGTACAGCTTGGGAAGCCAACGAAGCCCAACATTTACGATAAGGTACGATCAACTATGGATTGAGACTACATAAAAAGCATCCAACGCAAAGCGGCCTTTTATTCCCTCTACACTACGTCAAAAATAGGCTAAGAGAACGATTCCTCTAAAGCTAAGCAGAACGGTTGTGGAACCGTTCTCTAGACGACTGTACTTAAAGGCTAAGAGAACGGTTCGAACCGTTCTTATTGCCTTTAAGAACGGTTCCTGTCAAAACCGTTCTTAAAGGTTTTTAAGAACGGTTATCATGCAAACCGTTCTCATATGTTTATGCTTTACAGAACGGTTTTCATAGGTACCCGTTGTTTTAAAAAAATAATTAATTTTTTGCTTTCCCTACCCTATCCACGATCCCCAACCCAGAGCATCAGCAGCAACAACAAGATAGAAAGTTTTTCATATAACTCCCATCAAAACGTTGAATTACATAGCAAATTTTACAAACTATGCTCTAAAATCACTAACCAAACATAACCTAACACTATTTTTAATTTCACGTATATCTTGTGGCCATCATCTTCTTCATTCTCTTCCAACTTTAGATTTGGGATTTTGTTCAAACTTGTTTGCATTCTAACCACACGGAAAAAATAAAAACAAATTAAACCATTACATTGACTCCGAAAATTTCAACAGAAAAATAAACGGATGCAAAGATTAAACAGATCGACGAAAAATGACAGAAAAAACCACACATTAATGCATTTGAATAAGAACAAACAAGTTGGATAAAAATAGATCTGAAAACAAATTGATATTCGAAATAAAATAAATAGTAGATCTGAAAACGAAACTTTAAAATTAGTTAAAAGTAGATCTGGAATCAAATTAGATTTAGATGCTGAATATAATCTCAAAACACTTGTCAACAATATAAATCACACAAAAAAAAAACATACAAATTCAAGAAACTTAAAACAAAACTTACCAAAACATACGACGATGGTGAAGGTTTTGTAATTGATCGTCGACAAGGTGCGAGCAAGGAGAAATGGTGAGGAAAGGCGGCACCGGCAGGAGAAGATCTTCGACGAAAAAGAGTGGTTGATCGACTGATAAAGTGATAGGTTGATGATGGTGAGCAAAGAGAAATAATGGAGGGGTTGGTGAGCAGAGAGAAATAATGGAGGGGTTGATGATGGTACGCACAGAGAAAGAATGGAGGGTTTGAGGAGAGATAAGACGCTGAGGAGAGATAGAGAAAGATTATAAGGAAGGATGAGATAAGGGCGGAAATGACGAGGAAGGGGGGATTGTTGTTTAATTTTCTTTATTTTTTTCCCTAAGGTTATTTTTAGATCGGTTTTAAATTACAACCGTTTTCGTAGGTGGACCTAAGAGAACGGTTTTAGAGAGAACCGTTCTCTTATTGTTGGTTCTTATTTTAACAGGACATAAGAGAACGGTTTTGTTAGGAACCGTTCTCTTAGGTCTAATTTTTTATTTATCTTTTTTTTGGAAAATACATTTAAGATCTGTTTTTATTGGAACCGTTCTCTTATGCTTTAAGAGAACGATTTTACTTAAATACGTTCTCTTATAGGGGGTTCTCGGAGCTCGTTTTTGATGTAGTGCTATAACCGACTTTTTCAAAGTTCACCAACGTAAATGGAGCATCTTTTTTTACACCATTATTATTGTCAACCCACTTGCATCTAAATATGGGAATCCGAATACATTGGTAAAATATTTCCCATATCTTTTCGATTCTCCCATAATAGAGCATGTCTTTTGCACTAGCAAAGTGCATTGCCACTGATTCAAGTGATACACCACTATTTTGTATTGTACTTTTAGCGTCTTGAGCTACGGTATAAAATGTGTAGCCATTAATTGCATAGCCAGAATATGATGACACTTGTGCACTTGGGCCAAAACACAAAGTAAAGAGATGATCAGAAACATATTTAGGGTCTTCATTCAAAATTTCATTCTTGAACCAAGTAGAAAACTTCTGATGGTGCTCTTGCTCTATCCACATTTCACTTTTGCTCGGATTTTTTTTCCCTCAAATACAATTTATGCTTCTCGAAGTATGCAAGAAGGTCCTCGTCAGGATCATTGTTTAGAACATAAGTATAGACCATATGTTTTCTTCGGAAGTAAGTTGGATGTTCTTGTGACCACTGATCCCTTTACCTTCCATTCTATCAATGTGACGAGGCTTAGGTAAACCGATACGTTCAGCATTTGACAAAAACTCATAGCAAAAAGAAAGCGCCTCCTCAATTATGTAACGCTCCGCAATACATCCTTCCGGATAAGCTTTATTGGTTGCATAATCTTTGTAAATCCTCATGAATCTCTCAAAAGGATATTGATATCTCATATATATCGGACCACATTCTTTCACCTCTTTTACCAAGTGAACATGCAAATGAACCATAATATCGAAAACGGAAAGAGGAAAATACATTTCAAGCTGACACAAAGTGAATATAACACCCTCTTTCTAGGCGTCCAATTCACTGACGGAAATCTCTTTACTACAAATGGCATTAAAGAACAAACAAAGATTCGTTAGAGCATAACGAACCTTCTTGGGCAAAATAGAACGGATAGCCACCGACAACAATTGTTGCATTAGCGTATGACAATCATGAGATTTCATACCTACAAGTTTCAGATCTTGCAAAGAAACGTGACTACTGATATTAGATGAATACTCTTCCGGAATTTCAACTCCCTTCAAAAACTCACAAAATGCTCTTTTCTCTTTTTTTGAGAGAGTATGGGCAGTCGGAGGTAGAAAGTATTTCGAACCTTTCAATTGTGGCTTCAATTCAGTTCTTACCTCATATAACGCAATCATGTCATTCCTTTCTTTAACGGTATCTTTGGTTTTCGAAGGAATATTCAACAAAGTACTCAAAAGAGCTTCACACATGTTCTTCTCTATGTGCATGAAATTAAGAGAATGTCTAACACAAAAATCTTTCCAATAAGGGAGTTCAAAAAACACGGATCGCTTCTTATACCCAATTGTGATTCTTTCGTTTTTAGACTTTTTACCTTTCTTGCCATATGTGATTGGTAGGTCTTTCACTTTATCGTAGACTTCTGATCCAGACAACATCCTAGGACTCGGCCGGTGCTCGGTCCGTCCATTGAAAGCTTTCTTAAATCTACGATATCTATGATTTTCACATAAAAACCTACGATGATCGAGATAAACATTTTTATTTGCTTCTTTGAGACGAACGATATCAGCATCGTCCTCACATATAGGGCAAGCCTTACGCCCTTTCACACAATATCCCAAGAGATTTCCATAAACAGGAAAATCTTGTACAGTGTTGAACAATAATGCTCTTAACTTGAATGAATTGCCTACATGCGCATCGAAAACCTGCACACCTTCGTTCCACAACAATTTGAAGTCATCAAGAAGAGGGGCCAAGTATACATCAATGTCATTTCCAGGTTGTTTAGGCACGGATATCAACAAAGACAATATCATATACTTCCGTTTCATGCATAGGTGTGGAGGCAAATTGTAAGTCACCAATATCACGGGCCAAGTACTATGAGTACTACTCAAATTGCCAAACGAATTCATCCTATCGGTGGACAAAGCTAGGCGTAAGTTTCTTGGCTCTTTACTAAAATCAGAATATTCGGAGTCAATAAACTTCCACTGAGCTCCATCAGCCGGATGCCTCAACTTATCATCATTTTCCCTATCCTTTCCTGATTTATGCCATGTCAACCACTTTGCATCCTCTCGATTTGCAAAAAGTCTTCTTTGGCCGGAACCCCATGTCGATTCTCCTTATAGCGATAAGCACCGCAAATAGAACAATTTATCTCATTCTCGTAATCATTGCGATACAAGATGCAATCATTTGGACAAGCATGTATCTTTTTATAACCTAAACCCATTAAAGCCATCATCTTCTTTGCATTATATGTACGAGTAGGGAGGGTTTCTTTCGGGCTGCATATCATTCAACAACTCTAACAAATCAGTAAAACTTTTATCACTCCACCCATTTGTCGCTTTTAAATTAAACAGTTTTAGAACAGCCGACAATTTGGTGTATTTTTTACAACCCTTGTACAAACTTTTTTCATTCTCATTCAATAAATTGTTTATCATTTCTGGGTCATCTCCACTAACGTCGGCATCATCGACCTCGTTAACAACATCATCATCAACCTCATTAACAACATCATCATCAACCTCATTGGTCTCATCATCAAACTCCTTATTATCATCATTGTATTCAGATTGCACATCCATATCTTGCTCTATATCATTCACATGTACTTGTTGAACAAAAGTTTCATTATCATTCACATTAAAATCTTTGTGAACATTAGAATGAATAGTAGGTTCACCACCACCATCTGATTCCCCATGAAAAACCCATCTCACATAAGCCGAATCAAACTCTGACTTTCTCAAATGTATCTTTACAGTTTGCCAAGAAAACAACCTCATATTATGGCACTTCCAACAAAGGCAACACACATTCTTTAGATCTTTACAATTTTTTTCAACAAATGCAAAGAATCTTAGAATCCCATCTTCATATTCTTTGTCACCTATCTTTGATGTTGTTATCCATTTGCAATCGTCCAAATCCATATCTATAGTCATACATTAACATAATATTCACCGCGGCATTTGTATTAATACAACAATATTACACTTACTATAGCGATAAGTACACATATGCAAGGCCATTTTTGAATTAGTACTAGTTTACCTAGCATAACTAAACAATCTAATACCTTAGAGAACACATTTTTGCAAAACCGTTCTCTTATCCTATCATACTTACAAAACGACAAATTTGAACAAAAATCCAAAAAACAAATATATATACAATAATAGGCCTATATATGAGAACGTTTCTTCTAAAAACCGTTCTAAATCACAAACACCAACTCAACATATGATGGGCAACCTACATTCTAAAGTTCTTCTACTACATTCTAAAGTTCTTCTACTTAACCTAAAATTTAACTAGCAACTTAACCTAAAACCTAACTAGCTACTTTAATTTAGAAAGTAAAAAACAAAAGCTACATAAAAGACTTGCTATTGAATTGGAGATTGATAATTGACCAAATTGTAGTCTAGTCGCCGGAAAATTGATGCCCAAATCGAGTCCCGGTCACCGGAAAAGGTTGCCCCAATTTGTAGTAACAATCTTCTATCAACTCAATTAGGGATAAAAATATTCCACTACTACAACCTTGAGAAGAATAGCTAAACTAATAATGAATTAGGTAATATATTATGGGGATTATTGAGTGCAATGGGCGAGTTTTTTTTTCTGGGTAAGAGTCGCGCGTCGGCCGCGAAGATGAAGAAGACGATGGAGAAATATGATGAAGAAGAGGAGGGGGACGGTTGATTAAGTTGACCTTTAAGAACGGTTGTCAACAAAACCTTTCTTAAAGGCCAATCTTTCAGAACGGTTTTGTAACACCCCCTATTTTTGGGTTACTTGAATTGTGTAAAGTATTGGGAGAATTCCATTTGAAAGATATGAAAATCGATTTTGGAAGTTAGGGTATACTTTTCGTTTCGAGACACTTTCCTAATTGGGCAACGATTTGGTAAAATTACCAAAATACCCTTACTAAACCCTTCCTATTTTCTACAATAAATAAAATAAAACAAAACCCCTTCCCCCTCACTCATCACTCACGTAACTCAGAAAAAAAAAGAAGCAGAGAAAAAAAAGAGAGAGAAAGACGTGAGGAAGAGAAGAGAAGGAAAAGAGAAGAGAAGAGGAGGAGAAAGAACGGCCGCGAGCCACCACCGCCGGCCGCCCTCACCGCCGTCGGCCTACCGACCACCATGTAGCCCACCTTGTCCCACCCTCTTGATTTCTACATCAAGAGTTGTAAGTATACATCCCTTTTTCCATAAAGTTCAATTTAGGGCTTTCATGATTTCATCTCAATTATGGTTTGATCGTACTAGTATTGATGGGAATGGCTTTGATTAATCTTATTCATGCTTAATTATAGTTTTGATCCATGAATTATTGGTTTCTAAATTAGGGCTTTTGAAATTAGGGTTCATGTGTATTTGGGGATGATTTTATGGGTGGATTTATGTGAAAATTGGAGGGGATACTTATTCTGAGATGGGTTAACTTTAGTCTTAATTTGGGAACGTTTTAATGGTGTTTTGATTATGAATAAGTATTCTGCCCACTTCTGAATTTTGCTTAATTTGGATGTTTATATTGTTATTTTGATGATTTAATGGTGGATAAACATTGTTAGTGTACTTGGGAGGGTGTTGTGCGAATTTGGTATCGTTTGGAGATCGTTTGAGTATAGAAATCTAAAGTGGAGTTGTGGAGTTGTCTTGTTTGCACTAGTAGAGTGATGGTTAGTAATTAGTGTTTTGTTGATTGATTTTAGGTTGTGTGTTCGAGGAAGTATCGTTCTAAGTCTTGAGTTGATCTTGTGATTTCGCTAGTAAGGTAAGAACGTTAGTTACAATCCCAACCACGAAATCTAAACTCCAAAGTTATCTCATCTTGATACTAACCTTGTTTCCAATGACCATTGCTTACATATTATCCCTATCGTTGTCCTACTATTTTTGTATCAATATCATTTGAATTAACCTTGCAGCGCTCCCGCCTTTCGGTACAAAGAACCGGCCCTTCGGCCTCTTGGTTTCGCCCGGCTCGGCCTCTCGGCCGAGCATGTGCATCGTTATTGCTCCTTTGTGATTTTGATGTGATTGTATGATTTATGTTATATTAACGATTGTATAATGTATTGTTTACGCGCGTATGATTGTGTACACTAATGTTTATGATATTATATGTCGATGAAAACCACCTAGAGTAAGGTGACGCGACCAGGTTCGGTCACCTCTATACCTCTGATCAAGGTAGTTTAAGGTCGGGTTAGCTACCGACTTCCTAATAGACTTTCCTCCTAGGGGTACGCATCATACTGGATCCCTAGCGAGGGGTGTGCACACTTTAAGTTGTTAGGGGCGTGTTTGTACTGCTCTAACTCGCGCTGGTACGAGATTGTGGTGGCTGTGGGGTAGGAGCCCAGCCTTGATTAAACGTATGTAGCAAGACCGTCGGATCTTGTAGCGATATGGGGATTATCGCGCTGTATTATCGTTGTAACGATTGTCTATTATAACGCTTGTTTATTATTTGTTAGCTACGCGCCTCAAGGCGCGTATCTTTTGTTCATTTGTGTTTTGTACTTCTTACTCAGCTTGTATGCTGACGTTCTTTATTCTGGTTTGTTCCCTACCATGTTCTGGGGCCTATGTCATTCTTTGATGGCATAGTTGACAGGTCTTGTTGAGTTTGGATGCTTGCTTGAGGGACGTTAACATGCTGGGGTTTCTTAATCGTCTATTGGACTATTTCATTTGATTATGTAATTTTGAATTCCGTTTTAGGAACTGTAGTTCGACATTTAAAGACTTCCGCTGTTGTATCTTTCGTTGGTTTATTGTAATCGAATTTCTAGCCTAGCAGTTGACTTGGTAGTCAGTTGCGGCGTGACAATTCTAAATTATTTCTATTTATAGTTCAGTCAAAATTTAGGGTTGTTACAGGTTTTTATAAGAACCGTTCTTAAAGATTTGGTTTGAGTCTTTTAGAAAACCGTTCTTAAAGACATTTTTTTTTATCTGGATTTAGATTTTAAGAACGGTTATATAAGGACCCGTTCTGAAAGGTCTTTTGAGGACAGTTTTTAAAATTCCGTTCTCTTACGTAGGTTCTGGAAGGTCATTTTTGACGTAGTGAAACCTAAAAGTTTCGGAATCTGTGAGGGGAAGTTGTTGGTATCAGACGGACACTCTAGAGGGGGAGTGAATAGAGCGTTTGAGGGAATTCGAGTAAAATACCCGAATCCTTCCGGTTTTTTGCACTTTCTAGAGAATAGACAAGGAGCAATAAGAGAGAACAACATATGGACAAATGAACGCACGACTGTTCTCTAAACAATGGAACGATAAGAAGAATGTTGCACGAAATAGTGTATGTGAGACTGTTCCCTACAATATGAAAAATATGAAATACGCAAATAACATAGAGATTTACCATTCTTCGACATTAGCTCAAGGGTCTACGTCCAGCCTAGCCTAATTTTCAATAATCCACTATAACCAAAAGAGTAATAAAAGCATCAATTCACACTCTTACCAAAAGAACCAATTAACGTTCTAACCACACGACCTCTCAATATCCACCACGGATATTGCGACTCTACCTGCAACACTCTTATGAAAAATAAACAAATACAAAAGATAGTTATCTCGATAAGCTTCTTGAAAGCAAGGAGAGGTACAAGAAGCCTTGAATCAAGATGATGCATTAGGAACTTTGTTTGGCTTGATGAATATTGTTTAAGCTCAAAATGTTGTAGTCTCAAGGTGCGAGAATAAAACGTGGTTTATGTTCTAATTATAATAGAGAACAAGTCTCACAACTGATTAAGAAATAATATTCCAAAAGATAGAGTTTCCAAATTAAAGAAACTAATTTGGAAATAAAATCTTGTTAAAAAAATATGAAATCTCTTTAAAAGATAATACCCAAAAATAGGATAAAACTAGAAATTATCTCATGCTTCGCACGAACATTGTGTATTTTTTCAATTTATGTAAATGAAGAAACTAAAAATATATTTCTTTATGTAGTTATTTTGGTTACGACCACAATAATGTGAAAACACATTCAATAATACTTTAGTGATAATAGTTTATCATGTCTTGGATTTGTATTGTCTTTATAATATACTTTCATGTATGACCCGTCTACAGTTACCCGTGTACTCTTAGCTATCCTTCAATATCCGTAATAGACATTCATAAGGTTTCATCAACTTAATTATATTTATATTACTATGATAATCGTATCTTCATTCCCAAAAAAATTATGCACATTCTTTTTGCAGGAACTCATGCATATTTTAGTATTGGGCTATTACTATCCCCTCAAAATATTATGTAGTGCATATTTGTTTTAAACATTAAATAATTTTGTTTATTCTCTAGGATGATTAGCATATGAGACAATTTTCTAGGCTCATTGATATGTAATGTTTGAACGCAAATTAGATTACTTGAACATTTATAATTCTAATATAAACATCTAATTTCCTAAAGTTTTGATTCAATGAATATGAAGCTATCTATCCACAATTACCCAACCAAATTTTATATAGAGATATACTCCCCCC
This sequence comes from Spergularia marina, assembly GCA_963680865.1. Classification (NCBI taxonomy): domain Eukaryota; kingdom Viridiplantae; phylum Streptophyta; class Magnoliopsida; order Caryophyllales; family Caryophyllaceae; genus Spergularia; species Spergularia marina. The sequence continues at coordinate 17,281,707 of OY804552.1, read as the reverse complement.
GGTCCAGATTAAACTTCCCGCTCCCTTTTGCGCACTTCAAAAGGAAAATTAATAAATAATTCTTAATGATTCATTTAGCAAATAAGTTTAAAAGCTAATTATCACCAACATCTTCATCTTGCCTCGCTACTTATTCACTCGACAAAAAACTTAATAGTTTGGGAATGGGGAAGACAAAGTCGAAACCCTAAAAAAAAAAGATGGGAAGTTTAATCTGGACCGGAGGGAGTATAAAATATAAGATAATCATTTTTACCAAAAACTTTTTGAGACGGAATCATACTTTTTATAAAAGATTGTTTTCTTGCAAAATCACGTATAACGAATTTTAAAATCTGAATGTATAGGAACAGCGTATGGAATTGCCAGTTCCATGATCTGTTTCCTGTTGTGTTTCTTCAAGGCAAAGTTCTTTTACATGTGCATCGACCAAAATTAATACAACAGATCTATACCAGCTAAACCAGATATCCTTGACGTCTCTTGTAGTTACACGACACTTGTAGTTCACTAGGCCATTTTGGGCTTTAGACAACACTCAATAGACAGCGGTTTTTAGACCCTGTCGTATGTAAGACTTTATACAGCGGTTTTAAACCGCAATGATAAGGTCAATTAGACGGCGGTTTTTAGCCTAATACACAGCGGTTTCCAAAAAAAAAAAAACAAAAAAAAAACAACTTTGTACATACACACACCGACACACGATTGAAAAAGCGTATGAGGGTTTCAGTTTGCTTATTCTCTTTATGCGGCTCATTTTCTCTCTCCTCTTGGTCCTGGTTCCTTTGAGAATTTCGGCAGCAACATCGCCATCTTCATCTCTTGGGCAGGTATCTCAATGCCCTTCTCTCTTGTATCTTCTTTGTTGTACTAACAGGATTAAGTTCTTCAATTTTGTGCCCTTATCAGTAGATACTTTCTTTGTTTTAGTAAATGGAAAATTTGACAAATAGCACCTTTTATGTTTCCGAATTTAACAGCTAGCACCTTTTATGTCCAATTCTGTCAAATGACACCTTTAATTTGCCCTTTTTAATACATGACACCAAATCGATCATTTCCGGCCAAAATCGAATTGACTCCGGCGTTGACCTCATTTGTCGATCATATGTTGCGTATTTCCTTATTTTCTTTTCATTTTCCCCAAATCAAACTCGATGCTCACTTCTCTTCCCCGACATTTCACTTCATCTCTTCAATTCTTCTCTCCTTCTCTTCTTCTTTCTCCTTGTTTCTATTGATTTCTTCCCTCTCCTTAATTTCGTTATTTTGTATCTCTTTCTATTTCAATGAGGTAAGTTATTTAATTGGCTTTACTTTCATTGTAAGTGAAATTTCTGGTTATACCTAGGGTTTTATTCATTTCAATTCAATTGGGGTTTTTCTAATTTAGGGTTTGGGTTTGTGTTGAATCAAGTCCAATGGCAAATGCTTGGCCTAATTGTCATTGTGGTATAACTGTGTTGCTCTAAACTGCTACGACGAGGGCCAATTTGGGGAGACGGTTTTGGGGATACCTCTACTATGACCACGTGAAGAAGAGGGGTATGTGTGAATCCTTTTGTTGGTGTGATAGGGTGACACCGATTGGCAAAGAGATATCATCAATTCGCTACTCTTCAATTCGTTCCTTTTCATCACTAGAAGGAGAAATCAATAGAAACAAAGAGAAAGAAAGAGAGAAGAAGAGAAGAAATAATGAGGAAATGAACTGAAATGTCAGGGAAGAGAAATGGGTATCGGGTTTCATTTGGGGAAAATGAAAATAAATTGAGGAAAGACGCAGCACGTGATGGTCACATGAGGTCAACGCCGGAGTCAATTTGATTTTGGCCGGAAACAATCAATTTGGTGTGATGTATTAAAAAATAGCAAATTAAAGGTGTCATTTAGTAGAATTGGACATAAAAGGTGCAAGCTGTTAAATTCGAAAACATAAAAGGTGCTATGTGGCAAATTTTCCTTAGTAAATCTTCTATTTTGTTTATTTTTCAAGAAATTTGTGTGCCTTATGTACAGATCTGCCCGTTTTATACGCTTTAATGGTTTGATCTTAAAGTTTATTCAAATCTGCCTTCGGGTTTTCACTCCTTAATTCTCAACTGGTTCGTGGTAGTTTTGTTTTGTATAGTTCTAGTTGTAATTGAAGTTGGGGTTGTGAATTTTGGGAGAGTATGAATTCAATTTTCGATACAAAATTTGATAAACTGTGATGTTGGTATTCAGATCTGTTCAATAATTTATGTATTACTTATCTTCGTCCCGTTTTCTCTAATTTTTCAGATACTACTCTAATTACTTGGGTCTTTCTGTAGAGCCATCAATCGTAAAAAAAAATTAGGTAATTACTAAATTTCGAGTTAAATTACTCTAATTATAGGCATCTTATTAAATTTCGAGTTTATATGCATATGTTAGTAAAGATGTTTGTATTATATATGAATGTGAGTTGGTTAGACTTTCATTCCGGTATCTAATTGCAGTAATTTTGAGATCAATTTGAAGACTCCCAAATCATCTAATCCCAGTATGACCTTAGTCATCAGGTTTGTCCTTTGATTTTATGCTTTTCTCGATTCTTTTACTCTTATTAATTTCAGACCGATTATATTGATTTATTCATAAGTTAGTGCAATTTTTTTTTTACTAGTGATAATTTTGGTTTGAATAAAGCTTGGTGCAATTTCTTTTGCAAATTCATCCTGTTGTGTGACAATAATCGATGTGGTGTTCATAACATATTGTTTGATATGCTTAATTCATATGTGTGTGACAAATGAGGAGATCACCAAATAGAAGTTGTAAAATAGTAGGTACGCTTTAGTTACTGGTGCTGGAGTGATAGTTGTCTAACTTGCCATCATCTTATGTCGATTGTTCTTATGACTGGATTAATTTCATGTTTTTTAGGGAAAACATATTGATATAAGCCTAGGATGGAGGTGATATAGAAACCGCCAATCTTAGATCTTTTAGTTATGAAATTAGATTGGTGAAACCTTTTAGCTTTGAAGAGCCCACAAATTAAAATCTTTACTTGGATGCAATGTGGTGTTTCATGGACAAGTTTTAACTAATTTGCTGGTTAAGGGATTTGTGTGCTCTTATTACTCCTTTACAGATTTGGGTATTTGTTTTCTTGAATTTTAAGACCATACTTCATCATTTCATTCACCTTTCTTATTTTGAGCTTATTTTAACCAACTGGTTAGTCCTTTTAATCCCAATTAGGTTGTTGTCTCCTTTTAATCCCAATTAGGTAGTTGTCTCCCGGTGAATGTGTACTCTTTATGTTAATCATGATACCTCTTTTCTCATATCACAAACACAGTGACTTATTTTTGCAGGTGAGTATCATGGAGTATCTTGCCAGTAGATTGTTTAGAGTTCAACTAAAATGGTGAAGACATGGACAAAGAAACACATCAGAGCATCGATGTAGATCATTACTTTTATATCGTTTTTTTTTTTGTATTTTTCCGAACATACTCTTTTCGCCTTTGCTTGTGAAATACAATTGTATTATATGGATCACTTTGTATGCACTTTCTTTAATTGTTCGGTTAGTATAGCACTGAAACATGCCTTTTCTTGACGTTAGGCATCACAAAACAATATTTTTTTTTTTAATTAAAACTACTCTATCTCAGCGGTTTTAAACCCCTGTATAAGTGTTATATAACATATACATTACAAAGCGAAAACCGCTGTGATAGACATTACACAGCGGTTTTAAACCGCTGTCTTAGAAGCATAGGCATATACAACACCCCCATTAGATAGCGTTTTAAAATCACTATGTTATACGAAATAAACCGCTGGTATAGACACCAATTGTAGTAGTGGTTGTTGCATTGAAACTCAACTCTCCATAGTCAATGAAACATATTCTTATAAAGAATTCAACAACTTAACAAATGTTAGATCATAAGGTTAGTTCAATAAGCACAATAACTAAACTACTAACGTGGCATTAATCATGCAATAGTATTCGTTATCATCAAACAGGAAACTCAACAGAAGTTCTAAACACATCAGATGATGGGAAAGAATCAAGCATGCAGAGAGATCAAGATGCGATTCAACCTAATGCATAATTGGCGTCCATGATTTGCATGACGATACTTCTATGATAGTTTATGGTTTTTGGTTTATGTACTATATTTATTTTTGTCATAACACTTTACGATTTCGGATTCTTTACGTACTCTTTGTTAAAGACTAGAACTTTTTCATTTTAGAACAGTTTGGATGAAACTGGTACTTATTTTGAATAAACACATAGATATTTTATGAACTTTTACGTTCGTTTATAAGTGGGTTAAATGGATTGGGTCAGCTTACGTATATTTTTTGTGGGTCGGGTTCAAGTCGAAGTCTCTGACCTGTTGGGTTTAGAACTGGGGGGTGCTCAACCTATTTTGGATCGACCCAGGTTGGTTCAGCTGTAGGCATGTAGGATCAAGGCGTCACGGTTTTGAAAGCGTGCATGGAGGTTTTGGCCATGAGTCAAAAAATGAAAGATGAATTGTCACTTAAAATTTTGCGTTGGCCTATGATTTGGGCATAATGAAGCGTGGTTCGAGATACAGAGTCTCACTTGGTGAAGTAAAGAAGCGGAAGTAATATTGTGAGTCAGATTAACTTTTTAATTTTATGGTAATAATTGTTAGGCCACAAGTAGATCCAAGGATCAAGTGGTGGAAACTCGAAGATGAGCACAAGGAGGCTTTAATTTCTTGGAGAAGATGCATATATAGGTGAAATAGATGTTAGTTGGTCAACTAGTGTGGAAATGGAGATAGACTCGTTATGAGTAACCACTACAAGAAAACAGGCAAATTGCGACCGCTAAAATCGATCGCAAATTGGGGATAATCGGTTGCATTTTGGCATTTGCGACCGATACTTTTAGAAATATCTTCTTGTACTACTTCTGACTTTCAGGTTCAGGAATAACTTTTATTGCACTACTTCTAATCAGGGGCTATAACTTTCAAATCCGATACTTTTAGAAAGTCTATGACATATCACTGTGTAGCTACAAATCTTAGCTATCTGTCAGAACAAGATTCACTCAAAAATTCATTCGAGATCAAAAGTTCTGCACATTTTTCTGTTATCAGGTCAGAACTGACCTGTAGCTTGAGTCATTTGCGCACTCGGTTTTGAGAGCCTCTTAGGAGGTTCAAACGAAGGTCAATTTTTATGTGCCATACCTTTTCGGAAATCTAAGAGACCAATATAAATCATGGTTTTGGAATTAAGGCAAAAAAGATTTCTGAGGAAGTTGCAGTTCATGTGTTAATCAGGCTGTCAGGGAGAAACTAATTAATGAAGAATTTCAGGTTTAATTTGCGCACTCGGTTTTGAGAGCCTCTTAGGAGGTTCAAACGAAGGTAAATTTTTATGTGCCATACCTTATAAATCATGGTTTTCGAATTAAGGCAAAAAGATTTCTGAAGAAGTTGAAGTTCATGTTTTAATCAGGCTGTCACGGACGAACTAATGAAGAATTTCAGGTTTCTGGTCTGAACTTTGAAGATTGGTATCTCTTTCTACAGATGACGGAATTGGGTGAAACTTGTGTTAAAATTGAAGTTCAGAAAGCTAGCTATCCAATAAAATATACCATCGGATCAGATGATCAATGGTGATCATCAATGGTTCGAAAAATATACCAATTCATCAATGTGTATTGCTGAACCTAACTGATTCAAAGATCACAACAAGGACTCCACTATAATTACAAACAACCAAAACTGATTCCTACTACATAATTGTAAATACCATTATATGGGTTTTGTTCTTGCAATACATACGCGAAATCCAATAGGTCTTTTGCAGTAACACAATTAACCTAATTGTCTACACAACAATATAAAATTCAGGAACCTAGGCAACAAATAGGGCTTACCTTTGACTTGTGATCACTTCCGGAATGAGGTGTGCGTCGGTATAGTGGCCGGAAAAGCTGTGATGGGTTGGCGGCAGTGAGAAATCCGGCCGCGCGAATAGTGATGTTGATCGAATATGAAGGGTTTTTATAATTCCCTTTTTCTTTTCTTTTTACACGGTGTTCATTTTTCTCTTTTCCTTTTTTTTTCTTTTTTTTTTTCTGTTTGGTTATGGCATTTTTTATTTTTTATTGTTGCAACTACACAATTACTAGTCGCAAACTCGGTCGCAAAAACCGGGACTCTCTAAAGATTTCATTTATTAGAATAAACTTTATATTTAGATCAATAATGAAAATTTATTCATTCTCTTTATATTTACTAATACAATTTGCGACTAATTATCGGTCGCAAAGCAAGTTGACGGTCGCAAATTTGCGACTGATTAAGCCGGTCGTAAACATTGTGACCACCTTAATTTTGGTCGTAAAATCGGTCGCAAAAATGATTTATGCGACCAAAATTTTAACGGTCGCAAAAATCGGTCGCATTTTGCCTGTTTTCTTGTAGTGAACTATGGCGCATAAGGTAAAAGAGGTTCTCGGTGAATCTAAGGGGAAGCCACTATGTGGAACACTACAAGAATTTTTTGCTTTCCCCAACAAGGCTACAAGTGTTGGTAAAAGCCTATTATCTGTTGGTAAACGGTTTCACCAACAGATATCTATTTGTTGGTAGACTGTTGGTAAAAAGTTCATTGCTAAAAGTATTAGCAACAGATAAGGTTGATCTGTTGGTAATACATTTTACCTAAAGAAAGTATATTTGTTGGTAATACGTTCACCAACAAATAAGTATATGTAGGTAATACATTTGGCAACACATACTTTGATGTATATTTGTATTGGTATAAATCTATCCCAATTAGCAATTTTATTAGTGTGTATTAATCACAATATTACTCAATGCACATCTAGGTCTTCCTGTTAAACTCAACAGATCAAACAACTCGGAATCACAACTTCAATAAACTTTGAACTTTATTTATTAAACCAAAGTATTACAAAGCTCATCGTTTAAATATGTATACAAATGTCACTCCATGAACTCGAGTGCCTAAATATAATACAAGACCTGAAAACAAAATGTATTAAACCTTGTCGTGGCCAACCGTTAGCTCCGCATTATCTCACAAACATTTCTTCACCAAGAGAAATAAATTGTCAGCCTGCAATGTATAAAATATATCCCTCTAGTGAAAAGAAAGACATAACATATGCACTACAATGTTTCTAACTGCCACACTAATATATTAGAGTATAACATTCCACCAGATAGGAAATTAAAATCATGCAGTAGACGATTTCTCACTGCCTAAGCGACATGAGAACTATTAACCCTCTAGCTCATTATCCTGGATCATGTAGATAAAATTAGCACAAAGGCAACATGACGAGAAGAATTACTCGTATATCACATAAAACATAACATTACGACAAGTTCATAACTTAAAAGACAATAAAACTAATATCAATCACTATTGTCAAACATTATAACCAATGAGCATAATTATAATAACCAAACCGTTCTCCGCTTAACATGATACTACGTCTTCCAAACTATCACACCACCCGAGACTAACATATTTTTCTAAAGGTTTTCAACAAGGTTGAACATGCTAGTGTCTTATTTTGCATAGCGAACAACACCAACAAAAGAATTTATAATCCTCGTCTACAACTTCAAGGTCTATGACAATACAAACAACGATCCCAAATTCATTTCTACTCTATATCCAACCAACTCCAAATCTGTATGATGATCTATATGCGAGGCATTATTATGAAACATGTTCAATCCAAAATCAATCTACTGTAAACCAACACCAACACTAAAACTACATTCAAAATGTTGCTTCTCTGATCTTCAACTTCTTTTTTTTTTTTTTTTTTTTTTTTGTAAAAATGGTCGATTTTATTCATCCTTTCGAGGAAAATAAAATCAGATTTTACAAAAAAAAAAAAAGAGGTTTCCACTAGTCAATATCGCTAATTGCCATTGAGACACTCTACTACTTCATTATGTATACAATCGTTCCTAAGTGCAAAAAGCCTAATACTAACTATACTCTGGATTGTCTTCACAATTTGACCCACTGAGGTTTCCTTATCACCAAAAATTCTCACATTTCTTTCGCACCATATTCCATAGATTGTTGCAGCAAGACTTGAACTGTACCAATGAAAATGCCAGTGCTTTTTTGTCTTCCTCCTTGCACCCCAATTGAGCTCCCTTTTTAAGCTCCAAACCCTTCTTCTCATGCCTATCCAATCTAATACTGCTTGCCAAATCTTCTTGGAGAAATCGCAATCAAAGAAAAGATGATCATAGCTTTCCAAATTGCTTTTGCACAGGCAACATCTGTTGACTAAGACCAGGCCACGATTGCAGAGGTTGTCAATTGTAGGCAAACAATTTTGAGCTGCCAGGCTAGCTACAAACCTGTGCCTAGGTAGATTTGCATTGTTCCATATCACCTTACACCATCTCACCTTTCTCATTTTCTCCCTGAAGTATTCATAAGCATATTTCACCTTGTACTTTCCATTTCTTGCCCAGGTTTTGATCAACTCCTCTGCATTTTCTTTGCATTCTGCTTTGAGAAGTATTTCATTTCTTATTTTCAATGCACCTTTCCAACTTTCAGAGTCACCTTCTCTTGCTTTGACCTCCCAAATATTGCTGCTCCTGAGGTAATAAGATTGTATCCACTGCAGGCAAAGACCATCTTGCTTGGTAACTATCTTCCATAACCATTTAGCCATTAATGCTTTGTTCCAAGCTAGGATCTCCTTGATACCAATTTCACCTTCTATTTTTGGTGAGCACATTCCCTTCCAGCTCTTGAAAGTCAGCTTTCTCCTTCCTTCCTATATATTCCACAAATACCTTCTACTACTCATGTCTATCATAAGCATGATATGTTGTGGGAGCATGAAACCTGAGCTCTAGAAATTCTCTATGCCAAAGATCACTGAGTTTAGAAGCTCAGCCTTGCCAGCATAAGACAATAGATTTGCTGACCAATTGCTGATTTTGCTCTTAATACTGCTCACCAATGGAGTGCACATATCAGCCACCTTGGATTCAGAGGAAGACCTAGATACCTGAATGGGAAGCTCCCTTCAGAAAAACCTGTATCTTTTAGAATCTGCTCCTTAACCAAACTTGAGACTCCTGCGGGAATATATATCTGTTTTAGTTGGATTAGCCACCAAGCCTGAGATTTTTGAAAATTGCATTAGGCACTTTGTTGCAGCTTGCACTGAAGGTAAGTCACCCCTGGTGAAGATCATGAGGTCATCAGCGAAGACTATATGGGTTAACTTTACTTTGGCACATTTCGGATGGTAAGAAAAATGAGTTTCCTTAGGCATTTCTCTAAGCTGCTTAGAGAGAACTTCCATGCTTAGGCTAAACAAATAAGGGGATAAAGGATCTCCTTGCCTTACACCACTTCGCCCTTTGAAAAATCCATTTGCTGAGCCATTGATCTTTAGGCTAAACCAGGTTGAACTAATACATTCCATGATCCAGTTCACAAATTTTTCAGGAAATTCCATGGCTGCCATCATTGTCTTAATGAAATTCCAATTTAGAGAATCAAAGGCCGTTTTAATATCGATCTTCATTAAACATCTAGGGGAGATATTTTTCCTCCTGTAACCTTTAATCAGCCCTTGAGAGACCATAATATTTTCAAAGATGCTCCTATTATCAACAAATGCTAACTGCTCTTTTCCTATCAGCTCAGGCAAGACGCTTTTGAGCCTGTTAGCCAAAATTTTGCTGACAATCTTGTAGAAAGTTGTGCAGTAGGATATTGGCCTGTATTCTGTTACTGAAATAGCATTCTCCTTTTTTGGTATAAGAGCTATTACTGTAGCATTTGCTTGCTTTGGAAGCTTGCATTTCCTAAAAAATTCCTTCACTGCATCACATAAATCCTCTCCAACAATATCCCATGATTTTTGGAAGAAACCCGCAGAAAACCCATCCTGACCCGGACTTTTGTCAGGGTGAATTCCTGCCAAAGCACTTTTGATTTCCTCTTCATTGACTTCCCTACAAAGGAAAATCTTCCAATGCTCAGACACCACTCTACCCTTTGAGATGTAAGTACTATCAAACTCCTCTACAGGTTTTTCCTCACCTAACAGGCTTTTATAATACTCTGTAAAAGCTTTGATAATTCCTTCTTGATCTGTAAATTCCATTCCATCCTTATCAACCACCTTCCCAATAATACTTTGGTTCTTTCTTGTTGCAATTCTAGCATAGAAAAACTTTGAATTGCAGTCGTTGTGCTTAATGTCATTGACCTTTGCTCTCTGCTGCAACATACTCATCTCGGCCTTCTTTAACTGACAATATTCTAATTTTGTACTCTCCTCCAGCTCAAGAAGAATATCACTCATAGGCCTGTCTTTCAGCTCAGTCTGAATCTTCTCTAGTTTTTCCTTACAAGCCATCACTCTCTCAGGGAGATTAGAGTAATATTTCTTGTTCAGAATTCCTAGAGCATGCTTGACTCTTTTCAACTTGTTAAACAATCTGTAAATTTGAGAGCCACCTCCATTGCAAACCCAGGCTTCTCTCACTACTGAACTGTACTGAGGATGTTCAACCGAGCAGTTGAGAAACTTAAAAGTTTTTCTTATCTTTTCCATAGCATTTATAGTAACCTTAACTGCAAAGTGATCTGAAATACCTGGTGGAAGGTACTCAGCAAAAGAAGCTGCATGTTCTTGAAGCCAATTACCATTCACTAATGCTCTATCAAGCTTCTCCCAAACTCTATCAGCCCCATTCTGCTTATTAGTCCAAGTAAAGAATTGCCCTTGACCCTGCAAATCCTCTAAGCCACAGTTCACCAGACAGTCATTAAAATCTGCCATATCATGAATATTAGGTGGAAATTTTCCCAGCCTTTCACTATCTTCCTTCACAACATTAAAGTCACACATCACCACCCATGGAATGTTTGGCCTATTAGCTTCCAAACTTGTCCATAACTCTTTCCTTCCCATACTATCATTTTTTGCATACACAATAGTTAGGCAAAAAGAGGAGTGAGCAAGCAGGCTTGTAACAATGCCTTGAATCATTTGATCACTAGCATATTTGACATCAAATTTTACCATTCTTGCATTCCAAAGAACCCAAATTCTTCCATTACTGTGATAACTATAGTTATTGGTATGAGAATAACTACCAAATCTACTCCTTAGGATCTTACTAGAATTGCACTCTTTTATTTTCGTCTCTATGACTCCAGCAATATCGACCTTATTTCTCCACAGAAGCTCCCTCAGCTCATGTTGCTTCAGGGATTGATTTAATCCCCTTACATTCCAAGTGAGGAGAATCATTGAGATAAAAGAGAGTCAGGTGGCTCCCCTTCCCCTACTGTAACATTTTCCTCCTTCTTCTGCTCTTCCTCAGCCATATCTGCAGAGGCCCCTCCTGTAAACATCTTTGTGAATCTGTTGCTTATTATCCTTGCAGAACTCTTACTCATTTGCTTTCTGCTCTTCCTAATCACAGTTTTGAACCCCAAATCATCCACTTGTGCACTTGGTGGTGAAGGAGATTCTACCTCTTTCTGAAACTCAGTCTCAATAATGTGCTGTTCCTGGAGTGCATCAGCAGTTGTCTCCTTAAAAATTATCTGCTCCTGTTCTGCTTCTACTGGTTTCTCCTCCGCAGATTTATGTTGCACTGGCCTGTAAACTTTAGTTTCCCCAGGTTTTTTAGCATGTTTACAGGCTGAGATTGTGTGTCCCATTTTCTTGCACCCCTGACAAAAATATGGTACCCACTCGTACTCCACTCGCTACTCAATATTCTCTCCATAAGGTGTGTTTATCACGACCTCAGTAGGCAGATCAGTGGAAATATCTACCTCTATCATGATTCTTGCAAATGACAGTCTCCTTTTCTTTGTGGTTATTTGATCTGCAAAAAGAGGTTTTCCAACCTTACTTGCAATTTTGCTCAATGCTGAAACTGACCACAAGTATGGATCCAAATTAGGGAAATGCACCCATACAGGAATGGCAGTCAAGCTATCCAGTTCTTGTGCCACTGTTGGTTTCCACTGTTTAAGAATCAAACTCTTCCCTGCGATTAACCATGGTCCTCCTCTCAAGACAACCTCCATATCTTCCTGCGAGGTGAATCGAAATGCAAACCATCCTTTTCTATAATACTGAACAATACACTTTCCTTCCCAGTTTTTCTCCACTACCTGCTTCAATTGATTCAACTCAGTTTTAGCCCCAATTACATGTCCTACTAAGGTGTGTTTCCACAATTCCAATTCCTCATGCACGTCCTCTTCTTCTATGGTTACCTCCTCCTCCTTCAAACTTTCCAAACAATAAAACAGACTCATACCTGCCTGAGGCTTCCCAACAACCTTTGTCCATGATTTTTTCTCTTTTTCACCACCCAATTTTGGCACAATAACTTCTGCCACAATAAGTTCCACCCCATCCTCTGTGCTCTTATTTCCGCCATTTTCTGTCCTAGATTTTGGGGAATTTTCCTCTACATTAACTTTCATAGCTTCTATGTTCTTTTTCTGTCTCAATCCAGATGAATTCATTGCCGATTGAAGAATGTCAGCAAAACTTACCGGAGTTCGTATATGGGTTTGAGTTTTCTCCCCCAATTCTCCACCATCTTCCTCAATAATCCTACCAATCTCTTCATCTGAGTGAGCTGAGTCGTGCTGTATTTTTTGTTTTCTCGGGCGTCCAGGCTTACCTCTTCCTGCCATGATTCAAGTTTTTCGTACGGACAAAACTTGGGAAGAAAGCTTCTCCTCCGGACATGACTTTTTTTTTTTTTTAAAGATTTGATTTGATTTTCCTGATCTTCAACTTCAATACCATACGTACCACATTTTTAATAAGCCATCAACAAAGAGATACATCCGAACACACCCCAAAAAGAAAGTATCTCACTTACTATACAATGTTCTACAAACATCATAATCGATGATTAAGGTACTATTATCCAACAAGTATGAAATTGATAACTAATTTTTAAAAAAATATCCCAGTTAATTAGAATAAAAAATTAAATTAAATCAAATCCTAAATTAATTCTTAATCATGGATCTCACCATAAACTTGTAAAATATGAACAAACCTCATCTTTAATCAAACATCAAGCAACATAGCATAAACGAATTACCTCCAATTTAAGATCAACAATCTTAGTTCATAATATACACTACAACTCACAAATCATGACCAATACCAAATATTAAAGCATCAAAACTCTCCCAGACTAATTACGCATGTACTAGAGATCAAATTTAACTCATTGACATGAAAATTTAGTTAATACAACCAAGTTTTTAGGCTCTAACACCAAAACACGAAAATAGAAAAGAGAGAGAAATTATATCGGCATCTGTACTCGAGGAACGAATGGCGGCAACTGGTGGTCGACTAATCTGGGCTTCACAAATCGACCGGGAGGAAGAGTAGTAGTATATGAGAGCATCATTATCAATGATACAATTTTCCTATCATCCATCTCTTTCTACCCATTTTCTCTCTCATCCACCTCACTTTCTATCAAACTTTAATAAACAACCTACAATAATGATAGAAAATTTCCTATCATCCAAGACCCCACCACTTATTCTTTCTTATATCCACACTTATTTTAACTGAACTTGTGTACCGATTACTACTTAATCATAATTACTTTACCATATTAGTGACACTAATCATAATTAGTCACGTAATTACTGTACCATATTAGTGACACTAATCATAATTACTCACGTAATTACTTTACCATATTAGGGACACTGATCATTAGTCACGAAATTTGGATCAAAAAAAAATTCTGAGTTGGTAAAGGGTGTTGAACAATTTTTATAATTAAAAGTATTTTTATCCATAATGAAGAAATTGGAGACTACTAGTTGATGAATCTATGAGAGGAATTCAAACCAAACGTAAAGAATCAAAAGAAATGGAGGGAGTAAAATGAATTTTCAAAGTTGTCTCGAAAATATAGCGAACTGGGTATCGATATACTCCCTCATTCCCCCTTTAAACACCCCGCTTTCCTCTTTCGGGTGTCTTTCTTTAAACATCCCATTTTCAAACGCGGTAAGTTTTAGCAATGGATTTACCATCTTGTCCTCATCTTAAGTCTTTTTAATTGTAATTATTTTGTAAGTTTGTCTTCATTAACATCACAAATTCCCCTAATTATATCAACAACTTTCTCAAAAATATAAGATTAGACCTACCCCAACTACTTTCTTTTCTTGTACTCCATCCTTTTTCCCGATAGATCTTCAACTATTTTTCACCACTCTTATAGACCCTACCTTTTTCTTTCCTCAAAATTTCTGTCTTTCTCCGAAAAAAATAGGTCCCAAAATCTGTTACGTTTCCAAACATTTGATCTATCCTCAAATCTTTCAGATAAACCCAATATTCACACAAGTTCTCGACTCAAAGTTTTCCAAAATCTGCCCAAACTCCGAGATCGATTTACTCAAATTTTATGGGTTTAATTTGATCGGCTTTGGTTTATTTTCCAGTGGATTTCCGTTAATTTTTTGCGTGATTTGCGGGATTATTTTGCGAAGTTTTGATGCAATGTTTGAGATCTGTTTCAGAGGTTTAACCATTCGAGTATGATTTCCAAAAAGAAAACAAAATTTTGAGTATATAATTTGTGTGCTCGATTTCATGGATTTGCAGTTCTTGGCTCAATTTATTTCAATTTTGCCCCGAAATTTGGGGTTCATAACTGCTCAACAAACATGGAGGGGGTATGTGCTGCGGTCTGGCGGTTGGGGTATTGGAGATGAGGGAAAAGGTGGAGAGGAGGGAGGAATGTTCGTTTTCTCTTCTTGATCTCTCTCATCATCTTTGTTTTTTTTTTTTATGTTTAATTATTACTATGTAGATTTTCTAATACATAGTTTCTCTCTCCTACTTTGTCTCGAATCCCCCCCCAATTAACTCCTACAACTATAAACTATCATAATTCTTTATTCCGCGTGCAAAAGGGTATGAGGTGTTTAAAGGGGGACGGAGGGAGTATAGAGGGATGAAAAAATTTAGTCGTTGGTATATTTTTATTTTTTTTAAACCTTATTTTTGAAGTTATAGTCGTTTGTAAGATAATTACGGCTATAATTTTGATTGGTTAACAGTGTTGACATGTGCCGTGTGTGTAGTGGTCAATAGCTGAAAAGAAAAAAAAATGGAGCCCACTTATTTTTTGGACGCCAGTTTTTCTATCAAAGTTTGATAGAGTTTAATTTCTATCAACTTGTGATGGACATGTATTATTGTTGTGGACCAATTTTTGTCTATCAAACTTTGATAGAAAAAAAAAGACCGTTGTGGATGCTCTGAGGAACAATTGATTATAAAGATATAGATGAAGAATTTTTTAGGAGAGGGAAGTATAAGAAGAAAATGAGAAATGAAGGGGATGTGGTTGGTGTATGTTGTGGGTTAGGAGAGAGATATGTGGCTTTTTTCTTTTTCTATGGTTTTGTCATTTTAATTTTTTGTTTTAGTTTTGAATTTTTTAAATTCATTATATTTTACTTTTTTAAAAGAAATTAAAACAGAAGTTACGGTATTCGCTGTACAAAACAAAAAAAAAATCAAAGGGTATATGATACTTTTTTTTTTGCAAATTCACGTGGTGCCCCTCACTTTGCAAACTACTACTCCATGGTGCCCTAAACTATGTCACACAATGCACATGGTGCCCTTTTGACCTTCTAATCAAGTAATAATAAAAAAATAGAAAAAAATATATATTTGAAAAAAAAAACAAAAGTTTCACATCTTTGTTTTTCTCCCTCCTCAACCCCCCCCCCCCACTGTACCAGCCTTCCCCACCACACACTCCCCTACCACCGACATCACCAAACTCCCCGCCTTTACCAGCACTGGGCCGCAAGTGGCAGTGCGAGCCCAATATGGCGGATGTTGGCCCGCCCCTCTCCCTTCTCTTCTCTCTCCTCCATTTTACATGCTCCTTCGATATTCGTCACAACCACGCACCATCACCGATGATTTACGCCCGCCCCCTCTCGGCCATTAGCTGTGTGTCCTACCACCGTCATTATCGACCGATCCAGGGGGGAAGTTGAGGAGAGAGAGAGAAATAGATGAGGATAAATGAGAGGGGTTGCAGGTGGGGGGGATCCGGTGGTCGCTGGAGAGAAACGTGTCGGGTGGTTGGGTTGGGGACGGCTATGATTAGGGTTGGTGGTGGCCGACGGTGGCAAGTGGCAGAAGATGGGCGGGTGAGTGGATTGAGAGGGAAGTTTTGGGCAAAAAAAATATATTTATTATAAAAATATTAATTAATAATTAATTTAATTGCTAATTGTATGTCACGTCACCACTTAACGGTTTTAAGTTAACACCGTTAGTCAAAATAGGTCAAAAGGGCACCATGTGCAATGCGTGACATAGTTCAGGGGTACCATAGAGTAGTAGTTTGCAAAGTGGGAGCATCACGCGCATTTTGACATAACTCAGGGGCACCACGTAAATTTGTCATTCTTTTATTTATTTGTTATAGTCGATTTGTTTATAGTTTACATATTTGTTGGTGTTGTAAGCGTTGGTGTTAAAAATAGAATACCAACACATACAAAAATATATGTTGGTAATAGTAGACCTGGAAAGCCAAATTTCTTGTAGTGGAATGAGGAAGTGCAACAAGCGATAAGGAACAAGGGGAAATGTTATAAGATTTTGAAGGAAAGTTAGAAATGAACAAAACTACAAGTATAAGCCAATCCTTGAAAATCTGAAATTTTCTGTGCTGGTATGGGATACAATGCTAAGCACGAAGTGGTGCATTTTTCTAGCTTTAAGGAATGAGAGATCCCGTTCAGATATCTAGGGATACAAATTACAGCAGCAGAATATCAACAATGGACTGTCATATTTTTGACTGAGAAAGTGGTCAGCATAGTTAGGGCTTTAAGTGCTCGAAAACTTTCCTACACTGGGAGATTGACACTAATAAAAGTTGTTCTAATGAGTTTGCATGATTATTAAACTAGCTTCTTTGTTATTCCAAAGACTGTCATAAAAAAAATGAATGCAATCTACAAGAATTTCTTATAGGACAGTAATGAGCACTTGGTAAGGAGTCCCCATGTTTTCTGGAAAAATGTGTGCAAACCAAAAGAAACTGGTGGCCTAGGGATTAGAGATGAAATTGGTATATAGTACCCCGCGGGTATATAGCTCTACGTACCCCCCTTCTTATTAAGAGACCATGAATTTATGTTAGGCCAGTCTAAAAGACAACAATTTGGGCTTATACTAGTAGACCACAATATCAAACACAAATCCCAAACCACATTATTTTTTTCTCTCTCTTAGTCCACCCACCCACAACCACCACCAGTCCACCACGCACAACCTGACCACCGCCGCCCCCTTTGCGCCGACCACCACCTCACGCGACGGCACCACCACCATTTGAGGCGCGCCGCTCCGGCGACCACACGGCGGCATCCCTGAGCCGGCATCACCGCTTCCATCGTCCTCCAAGTCACTTTTCTCTCATTTTCTCTCTCATCTCTCACTCCCTTCCCCAGCCCCTATCGTCAACCACCGCCGCACAAAAAACGTCCCCTCGCCTTACACCGCCGACCACACGCACCACCATCATCGCCGCAAATAAGGGATGTCAAGGGAGGTCGAAAAGAAAGGAGGGGTAATAGGGGAGAAGGAAGGGGCGGCGGTGCCGTGGAGTGGCGGGGGGAGGGTCGCGTGGAAGAGGCGGTTAAGATGGGTGGGTCGGAGCCGGTGTTGGTGGTGGTCGGCGACGGATCACGGCGGGGCTGGGGTGGTGTCGGGTGGGGTAAGGGGGGTTGGGGGAGAAGAGAGAAAAGGTAAGCGGTGGGTCTTTTTTTATTTTGTTTTTGTATTTTGTTTTTGTTTATTTGTTTATTTGATTTAATCGCATCCATTGATCTAAGGTGGATGTGGGGCTAGAAAACTAGAAAACAATGACTAATTTAGATAATGACTACTTGACTAGTTTAGGGTAAATAATGAGTGAAAAATTAGAAACAATGACTATTTTATATCATGAGTGAAATTTGGGAAATAATGATTGAAAAATAATTAATGACAATAAAGTTGTATATAATGATTGGAAATTCAGAAATAATGACTATAATGTTATATATAATGAGTGAAAATCGGAAGATAATGAGTGAAAATTGAGAAATAATGAGTAAAAATTGTAAAATAATGAGTGAAAGTAGATAATGAGTGAAATTGAGAAATAATGAGTGAAAATTGTAAAATAATGAGTGAAAGTATATAATGACTATAATGTGGTATATAATGAGTGAAAATCGGAAAATAATGAGTGAAAATTGAGAAATAATGAGTGTAAGTATATAATGACTATAAAGTGATATATAATGAGTGAAATTGAGAAATAATGAGTGAAAATTGAAAACTAATGAGTGAAATTCGGAAAATAATGAGTGAAATTCGGAAAATAATGAATGAAATTTGAAAACTAAGTAGTGGAACTCGGGAAATAATGAGTGAAATTTGGGAAATAATGATTGAAAAATAAATAATGACAATAAAATTGTATATAATGATTTGAAATTCAGAAATAAAGACTGAAAATAAATAATGACTATAATGTTATATATAATGAGTGAAAATCGGAAAATAATGAGTGAGATTTGAGAAATAAGGAGTAAAAATTGCAAAATTATGAGTGAAACATATATAATGACTATAATGTCGTGTATAATGAGTGAAGTTGAGAAATAATGAGTGAAAATTGTAAAATAATGAATGAAAGTATATCATGACTATAATGTGGTATATAATAAGTGGACAATTAACCGGGGGCCGGGTACATGTTGATCTTGTGGTCAGGAGTGCCCAGGTCAGCTGCCTAGTGGGGGAAAGATCCTGGAGCTAGACTATGGTTGGCTGCCAGTCGCAATGAGGACGTTGCTTTCTTAAGAGGGGGTGAGTGTAATACCTCACATTTTAGAGGAGTCTTATAAGAGATTAAGGCCATGTGCGATTCAACTTATTCAACAGTGTTTTCAAATCAAATCAGTTTTATTCAAATCAAATCAATTCAGATCAGCTTTATTCAAATCAAATCAAATCAGATCAGAATTATCCAAATAACAATCAATGAATCTAGTTTATTTCTAGTTATTAATTCGTCTAATTGCAGTTAATTTGTCAATTAATCAGTTCATATCAAATCAAATCAAGTTTATTCAAATCAAATCAAATAAGATCAGTTCAATTCAAATCAAATCAGATCAGAAAAATACAGTCCAATCGCACAGGGCCTAAGAGCTCATATGAATGCTTAAAGGGATTGATAGTGCTACTCATACCAACAAAGTCGACTTTTCTTTTAGGAATCCCATGTGATTAGAACTCCAAAGTTTCAGGATGGGTGACCTCCTGGGAAGTTTCTCAGGGTGCCCATGAATGAGGTCAAAGTGCGCCGAAATGATCCGTGCTGGCCAGCCCATAGCCTGACAAGCTGCCATAGGTGACTACTTTCGGCTCAGGCGATGAGCCGGGGTGTTACAATACGTAAAGCTCTACATACCCCCGGGGTACCTAATAATTTGTGTTAAAGATGCTAGTAGCTGGAATATCTCTTGTCTTAGAAAGTATGCCTGTTGGATTTACAAGAAAACAGATAGGTTAAGGATTAAATGGATCAATAGTGTATACTTGAAGGGCAACAATTGGGAGGAGTATGAGCCTCTTACTGAACTGAGCTGGTTTCGAAAGAAGCTATGTGGAGTGAGAAATAAACTAAAAGAGGGTTTCCAAAATGAGAAGTGGCTCCTGACTGACTATGGTTACTCTATTATAACAGGGTACAAGTGGTTAAAAGCTAAGCAGACTAAGGTGTGCTGGGGGAAATACATCTGGTGCAGACATTTTACCCCAAAAGCATCCTTAATAGGATGGTTAGCTACACTACAAGGCCTACAAGTGATGGACAAGCTCAAAAAAATTGGGATTTGCAATAATGACAAGTGGATGTTCCGTGAAAATTTCACAGAATCTCATGATCACATATTCTTTAGGTGTGCATACTCAAAGATCTGCTTGGAGGAAATGAGGAAATGGAGCAGAATCGACTATCTTGAGTATAATACCCTAGTTTGGTGTGCAAAGAAGGGAATGAAGACAAGAGTAATGCAGCAAATAGCAGGGGCAATAATCCGCAGCCTTCGGTATCAGTTGTGGATGCATGGCAAGAAACAAGTGCAAAATTGATTTAGTACTCATTTTGATGCGTATGCTAATCTAGAATTAACAAACTAAGAGTATTTGCAGCGGAATTAAAAACTAAAAGAACCTATTTTTGTGTTTTTGTGTTTATATGGAAACAAACTAAAGAAAAACAATAAAGATATGATTCAATACCCGCAAGTAATTGAATCTGCGAATTCAAAGAGACACAACCCTTAATTCGATCCTCTGCAAAGGATTTAACACTCACGCAAGAGTTTGTCGCCCGCAAGCAACCACACAAAGAACTTGAAGGAAACTCCCTTCGACTATTCGATATTAATACTCAACTGTAGTTCTGGAGTCTGTCTATAATACATGAGATTATCTCACCTTATATAGGTTAGAGATGTCTAGCTTATTACCTTAATTCTACCTATATCAGAATAAGGAAACTAACTTAAACCAATCAGACTTCCCAAATAAATTAGGAAATACTAATTATCGGAAACAAATTATAAGACTCACTAAGTAAATAAGGAAAACTCTAAGCTAGAATGAATTTAGGAAAACTCCATAAATTGATTCTTGCTTGGCTTCCTCATCACATTTACCCATTGAAACTATGTATGGAAGTTAAAAAGAAGTTAAAAATAGATTGAAGAGCACCAAATGTAATATTTTTAGAAAAGATAAGGTTTGGCTAGAAAATTGGGAGGTGATATAGGTTGTATTATGATACAACAGTTTTGAGAAATAAATTTTACATTTTCACAAAAAAAAAAGTATATAAGGAGGCAAAGAGAGCAGCAAAGAAAGCGGTAAAAGACGCAAGAGGAAAGGTGAACCAATACATTTATACAATATTGGACACCAAGGTAGGACAGAAAGGATATCTAAAAATTGCGAGTATTAGGGATAAGAGGACTCGAAACATTGGTAGGGTGAAATACGTCAAATATGTCAATGAAATAGTACTTGTTGATGATAAGGAGATCACGGAGAGATGGAGGTCATACTTTGATACCTTGTTCAATTATGATCAAGTGAATGGTATTGGAAATGTTAACATTCATCCAAGTATTGTCAGTCGAGAGTTCATGCGAAAAATTCAAAAGGGAGAGGTGAGGAGGCTCTGGAAAGAAAACAGTTCGGCTAGACGGCATACCTACTGAGGTTTGAAGGTGTTACCATATGTCTCAACTTGTTGGTGGTATGATGATAAGAATCAATTATAAACTGATCATAAGAGCCTTAGTTCACCAATGTGGGACAAGCCAACTCCATAAACCACTTTCGATGATCCTCTAATGTTACAAACTCCCCCACTTAAAAAATGCAACGTCCCTGATATATGACTCATATGTCCTCATTTTCATGCGATTCTTGCCCTCTCGTCTCCTACTTTTGATGATTTTATAGTTTTTTTCCCGCTCTTTTCATATATATTTTTATCTTGCCTCAATTCAATGCCATTTTGCAAATTATAGTGCATTTTCTTTTTTGTACAGAATCGGGTTCTGCGGTGTGGTTTTGGCTTTTGTAGGGGCACCTACGGAGCATGTTGGAAAGTCAAAGAGCGGAGATAGGTCTTAGAGCGGGACCCTAGGCACGGGAATCGAGAGTAAGGGATGATGATATAAGTTTGGAAGCAAAGAGAGGGCAAACACATGAGTTGAAGACTTTTCACGCAAGGGGGTAACTTCAAACAATTATATCTCAAGTTTTAGAGCATATATTGAGATAATTCAAGTTGGGGATGAAATTTTATCTCATTAGCTTTCCAATGATATATTATAAGCCCAATTTGACCAAGAAATGAGTGAGATATGACCTTCCAAATTCAAGTGCGCGCGCCAGTTTTTGGCCGCTCGCCGAGCGGATGGCCGAGCGTATAACCATCCGAGAGCATCCTGCCGAGGGCACATCCACTCGGCCGAGCGGATGCCTCCACTCGACGAGTGGATATATCCACTCGGCGAGCGACTGGCCGAGTGGAAGCCCAGATTTCGCCATTTGACACGTTTTTCCGTTTTGTCTTTTGCACAACTATATATACTCACCTACCCCTAATAGTGGAGGGACTTTTCATTATTCTAGATATTTTAGACTATTTCAAAGGGGGATCCAAAAACTTTCTCTCTCCTAGTTTGAATTTTGGTTTCTCCACCCTTATTTTTCTTTCATATTTTCATCTTTCAATTTGTTCAAGATTTGCACAACAATTCTCAAGTTTTAGTATTAATACAATCAAGTCTTATTTCATTCACCTCCCCTCCTTTGTCACTTTTATTTGGGTAACAATTATTTCTCCCTTTTACTTATTGTCATTTATCTTGTTTTAATTATTGTTACTTCATGTTTATTAGTCAATTAATTAGATTTGTCTTCCAAGTTTGAATCTTTACTCAATTCTCATGTTTAGTATCATGTTTAGGGTTCTATTAATTTCGATTAGTGTTGGTTTAGCCATGTGTGAATAGTTTCTATAGCTAGGGGTGAGGTTAATGTGTTAAAGTTGTGAACTTTATGTTTAGGGGGGTTGTCTAATGGTTATTACTTGAAAAACATGCTACTTTATCACCTTGTCTAATGTTTTAACGATTGGTAAACATATATGACAATGTATTTTACTTATTATTGCGTTTTAATCAACATGGGAGACTTGATATTGAAATTGGCTAATTAGACTTGGAATTATTGATTAATTGCATGAGAATGAATTAATTAGTAATTAGGCATTGATTAATTGCTTGAGAGAGAATTAACCCTTCCCTTTTGCCTTGATAACTTGTTAGTGTGCATGATTAGGCTCAATTCAACCCCTTAAACTAAAGACCTCAACTTTATACTCGTGAACCTCTTTAACCCCTATCGTTCATCAATTATTGTCTAAACCCACGTTTTAGTTTAATTAGTTACTAGTTTGTGTGCTTGAATTGTTGATTAGTAGAAAATAGTTAGTAGTTTAGACCAAAACTTTAATTCTTCATTTGATTAGACTAAAACTAGGACTTAATCGATAGACAACCACACTCCGTCCTCGTGGATTCGACCCTAGCTATACTAGGATGATTAGACTCGCTTGGAACATGTTTTAGGCGTGTCAGTCCCCGTTACGCATAAACCATACAAGTCACAGGCCGAAGATCGGTCGCTAGACCGCTGGTCTGGGCCCTACCCATCACCCAGCACGCGGTCGCATGGTTGCTTTGATACTATCTGTAACAACTCGCTCCATCATACGTCGCAACACAACCCAATAAGAAGGTAGGTAACCTTTCAAACCCGTATATCCTCTTGTGTTTTTTAAAAGTTAAAAGTCTTATTGGTAGTATGATATTATAAACTGATCATAAGAGCCTTAATTTCTCAATGTGGGACAAACTAATTACATAAACCACTTTCCATAATCTTGTAGTGTTATATTAGGAGAGAAAGATGTGGAATGGACTGACGACGCTTTACAACATTATTTCGAGAGGTAATAAGATGCCGTTGGAGTGGAGTAACAACACTTTGATCCCTCTGTATAGGATTAAGGAGGATGTTCAGAAATGTGTCAACTATCGCGGGATCAAGTTGACGAGTCATAGAATGAAACTTTGGTAACAAGTGATTGAGCATAGGTGAAAAAGAAGTGTGAAGATTTCGGAGAATCAATATGGATTCATGCCGGGGAGGTCAACCGTGGAGGCAATTTGTAACATCCCTACTCATCACATGAACTGAAAGTAGTCACCTGTGTCAACTTACCAGACTATGTATTGATCTCACTGACCAACACGATCCTTACAGCGTACATATGAGACCTTTAAATCTTTTTGGTAGTCCTGTGAAATGTGGGATATTACGTTCACCCCCTCTTAAGAAAACAACGCACTGATTGGACCTTGCAGTTAACCATACTCTAACTACAAGATCTTTCCCCCGTTAAGCTGCTTACCCGGGCTTTTCTGACCACATGATCAACACGCGGTCGCAGGGTTGCTCTTTAGTAATAGTGGACCCACCATCCATCGCAACATAACCCAATAAGATAGGAAGTCACCCCTCAAGGCCGAATATCTTCTTGGGCTTAAAAGGTGAAGGCCTGTTGGTAATATGATGGAAGAAATCTATTATAAACTGTCATAAGTTTCCCAATGTGGGACAAACCAATTTCATAATCCTATAGTGTTACACAATTCATTCCAAAAGAGAGACAATGGAGACTTATCGAGATAGGAAAAAAGACCTATATATGATGTTCATTGATTTGGAGAAATCACATGAAAAAGTTCTAAAGGAAGTGCTTTGGTGGGACCTAATTAAGGAAGGAGTTCGCAAGAATATAATAATGTCATTAAGGATATGTATGAGGGAGCTAGTACGTGTGTACGAACTAGTGTAGGGAAGTCAGAAGAGTTCCCTATTATGATATGAGTGCACCTAGGTCAGCACTTAGTTCGTTTCTCTTTGCTATGGTCATGGACGAATTGACGAGGTTAATCCATGATGATATACCATGGTGCATGATGTTCGCAGATGATATATAGTATTGATCTCAGAAACGAAAGAAGATCAAGAGAGGAGGTTGGAACTAGGAGGCACATATTGAAGTCTAGAGAGTTTCGATAGAGTCGAAGTAAGACCGAGTATTTGGAGTGTAAGTTTAGTAGGGTTAGGCGCCCGAAGACCGGGACGTTCTTGTTGGATGGAAGGTTGTTCGGGGATTAGAGTTCTTTCGATATTTGAGATCTATTTTTCAAAATGGAGAATGGAATGAAGATGTGCTGCATAAGATCAAATCGAGTTATTTTCTGGTCGTGTCAGTTTTTGAAAGGTCTAGCTGATCACCAATTCACCTTTCCGATCCGGGTCGATAAAAAAAAACCCCTCTCGTGTTCGGAAACTTGGGACTTCCAACCCTTCTCTGCCCGCTCGAAACAGAGTCTTCAACTAGAAGCTAAACAAGAAAAAGAGAGAGAGTCAAAAGAAAAAAAAAAAGAAAAAAAAAAGAAAAAACAACAATGGCGAACAACAAGAGCGGAAATGGCGGCGACATACTGATGCTAGAGGCGGCACCAGATGCCGCAAGACCGTGGGCTAGTGCGTCTAACGCTGAGATTATCGACGCTTTGCCTTACATTGACGACGACTACGCCAATCCTACTGTCAAACATGAAGTCGACCGTTTAATTGAGGACGAGATGCGCCGCAGCTCCAAAAAACCCTCCGATTTTCTCAAAGAACTTCCTCCTCTTCCCAAATTTAACTCCGAGGTTACTTTTCTTTACTTTTTTTTTTGTAATTAGGGTTTCTTGATTTCACTCTAATTGTTAATTTTCGTCGTTGTTATTATAGCTTAAATTTGATTTTTTTTTACCAGCAATCTTGTATGCGCAATTCTAATTACGAACTGAGGTGAAACTTGGCTCATTTGAATTAAGAATTATATCCAACAGTCGAAACTGTTACCGACAAATGAACTCGGCGAAGGCAGTTTTGTTTTTTGGTGGTTGTGACACTGGACCTGTGTTGCATATAATACGGCTTACTGGCTTAGTTTGTGGTTCTGTCGAACCTGTGCTCAGCCGTCATAATGCGTTTGTATACGCGTAATTAGAATGATAGATAGGGTATTACTCCCATACGCTTAATTAGAATTATAGAGGATTTGAATGAGAGGGAGGAGGATTGAGTGAATTGGTTGATACTCATTGTGTGGGTTGCTAGCCTTCTTGGCTTCTTATTCGCTCGAGGTAATAGCTTGCCAGGTCTATGAAGTTTTTGGATAAAAATGCAGTCTCACAAGGTGAACTTTAGGCTACTTTTAATGGCTTGTGCTAGGTTCAAATTGGCTACAAAAGGAGGATGTGAGATGGTGATAATATGAAGGGGAGTGAGTTTGATTAAGTGTATCCGTGGAATGATACTACATAAACAATCAACATTACATGAGTTGATATAGTGGGAACCCTTTGCATATAATGGTGAATTGGTGAAGACAAGTTTACCACCTTTCCCTCTCTCCTAATATCCCAACTATTTTATTTGTTAAATACGTTGCTATGGTGATTACATTACATTACACAATCTCAACAATCATGCCCTTAAAGTCCCATCTGACAACCTTCTTGCTCACATTGATCTTCCAGATATGAAGAGTTTCAACATGAGAGGGAAGTTTTTGTCTGAATTATGTTGTCTCCTCTAGGATAGAATGATTTGTCCGCATGAACTTTTTAAAAATAAAATAGGAGAGTATGTTACTTTAGTTGTCACAGAGTTCGCAGTTTCGTATCAAACTACTATTAAGGTTGGATTAGTTGATTGGAAGCCCAATGGTACTACTCGAAATAAGTGAGAAAGAAGGAGAGAAGGTGATCGGGCATAATCACCATTATAATGTAATGAGATCTTCGTTTGATGGAATAACCATTGTTCAACTTTAACCCATGTACACACCATTAAATTATTAGATTAGATGTCACTAGTACACCTCCCCCTTTGTGACCCTTCTTACTCACTTGTGGTTCCACTTTATTTGTACTAACTGGGTCTTATCACATTGCAATTGGGATTCCGCAAACCAAACACACACTTATATGTATCCTCTCCTTGAGCAAGGTTGGCTAATGTCATTCCTCGTGTCATTATTTCATATCACCATAATGCATGGTCCTGTAACTTTTTTTCTTCTTCCTTTTGTCCTGTATTATGCTCAATGCTCTACGTCCTCAAGTGGATAGACTAATATGGTCCGGTGTTTTATGTCTCTTCAGAGTTTTTCCGTAGTTTTGATGGTGAGAATTTTATGTTCTGTAGTTCGATTATGGATTCAGGCAGCCACATAATAATTTTCAAACTACTTTTACATTATTGATGTGAGTTAGTTGTTGGATCCTTCTAAAATTAGATGTTTGTTTGGATACAAAAACTAGTTCTGCTTTGTGCACCTTTATATTCTGAATTGGGGACTGAGCTATCCTTCCAGCCAAAAGGGAGTATAGCTGAATCTGTTTTGGATGTTTAAAGCACCAAGGTTATGACTTTTTCTTGCTATCCTATACTTTTCTTAACCACAAGTTCCATATATCACAAGGACAGGGGGTGTACAATGGGGGATGTTGGGCCTGGCTTAAAAGGACTATACAAAATGATACGGTTTGGGTTGGGTAGTACCCATTTCATGATGGGTTGGGTAGGCTTGCCCATGGGTTAACCATTATTTTGCAACAACTTACGGTTCACTATGAAATCTGATCTACACAAATGCAAGGCTTTAATATTAAAGGCTAAAACTAATTTAAAGACCAATAGCACACACTCTCTCTCCTGCCTGCACTACCACCCTTAACCACATTGCTTACCACCAGTGCCCCCCCCCCCCTCACCTTCGCCCAAGCAACAAAAATGGGAAAGTAAGGTAACCAAAACTTGGAAGATTTCCATATTATGGGGCATGATCCTCTATTGGTGAATTGCTTCTAGCTTGGGGTGCTTAATAATGGAGTCAAGCTTCCTGGATTGAAAAACTTTATGTAAATGCAATGCATGATTCTCATATTAGCCGAAAGCATGATCTCGCTTCTTGCATTGGTGGTAATCTGTAGGCTTAAAAGGGCCCAGCGGTCTGCCCTATTCCCAATCCTTCAAATTTGAACTGCGCTTACCCAAATGAGCCTACCCACTAAGAGAATGGGTGGGACTAGGCATCAAATTCTGGATAAGCTAGAGGGTCCCTGAGGTACCCAATCTATACCCATATGCAAGATTAATCCCTTGTTTAGATGCAGTGGGGGGTGGGGGTGGGGGGAAGGGTCAGCGTTCCCATGTCCTTTTTTTTGTAATAATTGAGCAGACTAGGTAAGACGAGGGGATATAATTGAGAAGAGCGATTGTGCTTCATCTGTAAACCACATTGGTTTACCAACTAGGCTAGAATTGAAAAGCTACCGTGTCAGATTACTCAGAACATTTGATTGCTTCTACTAGAACTTATTTTGGCGTGCACTTGAAGGTATTGCTAATTTGCATGTAGTGCTTAAAAGATATTTAAATATCTGTACAAGGGACGGCCAATGGCGGAAGGGTCAGCGTTCCCATGTCCTTTTTTTTGTAATAATTGAGCAGACTAGGTAAGACGAGGGGATATAATTGAGAAGAGCGATTGTGCTTCATCTGTAAACCACATTGGTTTACCAACTAGGCTAGAATTGAAAAGCTACCGTGTCAGATTACTCAGAACATTTGATTGCTTCTACTAGAACTTATTTTGGCGTGCACTTGAAGGTATTGCTAATTTGCATGTAGTGCTTAAAAGATATTTAAATATCTGTACAAGGGACGGCCAATGGCGGAAGGGTCAGCGTTCCCATGTCCTTTTTTTTGTAATAATTGAGCAGACTAGGTAAGACGAGGGGATATAATTGAGAAGAGCGATTGTGCTTCATCTGTAAACCACATTGGTTTACCAACTAGGCTAGAATTGAAAAGCTACCGTGTCAGATTACTCAGAACATTTGATTGCTTCTACTAGAACTTATTTTGGCGTGCACTTGAAGGTATTGCTAATTTGCATGTAGTGCTTAAAAGATATTTAAATATCTGTACAAGGGACGGCCAATGGCTTCGGGAAGCAAGTTAATTAAGTAACGAGAATGTTGCTTTTGGTAACTGGAGTTGCGATTTCTACGCAAATTATGAGGCATAGAGCGGTTCATGATTAATTGCATATAGCTTTTGATGATGATCTTTGTGGTTTTGTCTCTTTGGTGACTACAGTAGCATTATATCTTCTCTGTTGGCTCCATTTTTCAAGTGTCATGTAATCTTTCAGATGAAGCACGATTGTGTCTGTGTCCATGATATATGAAACTTGTGGATTTGAGATCTTTTATTTTTTTATTTTCATTTGTGTCATTAGCCTTACGTTGTTTGATTTTTTTTAATTGTTTGAAAAATTTGTGTTCTTCTGGTCTGTGATATTAAGCATTGTCTTCTATTAGTAACTTGTGCAATGTTTATTTTAGGATCACCCAATGCTGGCCAGAGAGTATGAGCGAGTCCGAGCTGGGAGGCCTCCTATCGCACTGGATACTTCTCGCTATATACCTGATGCGCCACCTATAAACAAGCAAAATGATGAAACAGCTTGGAAGCAAGCCCTTCAGAAAGCTCAACGCCTGCTACAGCATCAGGAGATAAGGTCCATTATGATTCACAGCTCCTGTTGTCAGCATCTGCTTCTCATTAATTTCTTGAAGCAATTAATAGGACGCATTTTGTTCTTTGTATACTAGTTTCGGCGGGGTATGGTGGGCAGTTTGTGCTTATTTCCATGGATTCCTTTGGTTTCGCTATTTAAGATATATATGTTGATTAATTAGATGGTTGTATAGTTCAGTGCTGATGAAGTCTAGCATGCTTATCTAGATGGTGCCAATTCTGGCTGTTTCCTCAACTATTCTTAGTCGATCTTTTTCTTTTTGGTGGGTTGTTGGGGTGGGCTGGGGTGGGGGGGGGGTGCAACACATAGATCTTTGAATTACTGTAGACTCAACCTATCATGCCCTTCCATCCCGCAGCTATGATACATGTATACGTTTATGGTTTGTAGTCCTCAAGTCTCTCATTCTTATTGTTTGAACTTGCATCTAGGCTGGAGAATCTGGACATGATGGATAAGTATGGTCCTGAAGTGTGGAAACTCTACAACCAGCGGCTCGAAGCATCTTTAGCAAGGTCATTTCTCATACTATGTTATGCTACTTTGTCTAATTGGTGATCTTCTGGTTAGTTTATATTTGAAAGATTTTCTCAGCCATATTTGCTGGATTGCTGACCACTGTCTTTGTGCTGATGATTCTAAATAGCTTTTAGTTTTCATCTAAAATTGACGTGATCAACTGATCGTGTAAATAGTACGCCATTTTAAGCACATTTGCAGTATTTACTCTTTTGTTTTTGCTGAATGACGAGTTTTTGTCGGTGAAGCTAAACCCTTAAGTTCTGCAGGATAACCGCTCCTTTCCCAAGCCCTTTCAAAAGAAAAAAGCAAGAAGTTCTTTTAGACAAACTGGCATTATGTCCTTATTTGACGAGGTTGATAGATTACCTGAATTGCATCTTCAACTCAGAGCGAAAATTTATTGTGAGATAAGCATTCAAGTAATATGGCCCACTAAACCAAAAGAGAGGCTTAATATATAATACACTGATAAGCTCATGAGATTGTATAATATGTTATAAACCTGTAGTGAGATTGAGTGACTATGAACCTATTAAGATTAAGATTGAACCTATTGTTATACCAATATTATTGATTCCAGACAACAGTTCATGTTGGCCAACCTCAAATTATGTTGGGACTAAGGCTTTGCTGACGTTTGTAGTTGGGGCAGGTGAGAGCAATACAGGAAAAGTTTCAGATAGGGCTAATTGGGCCAGCAATGCAAGGTCTGGTGTCTGTCATTTGGCTTTGTGTGTGCATTTGTCATTAAATGGGGTATTGTGATGTTTGTCATTTAGTGCCTGTTTGGCCAAGCTCCAACTTCTACAAAACTACTTCTCAGAAACAGTTCTGGAGTAATTGGAGCTTCTATTTCTGAAGAACAAATTTACACTAGAAGTGCTTCTCAGAAACCAGAAATAGTTTCTCAGTTTTGGGTGTTTGGCCAGTTTTCAGTTTCTAGGACACAGAAACAGTTCAGAAACACTTCAGAAGCTTGGCCAAACACACCCTTAGTTTGGTGTGTTGTAATGATCTTTTTAATTGGTTTAACTGGCTTTGCTCTTCTATAGTTTTTCTCTTCATCATCAGACTCAAAACTTTCACCATGGCTCCCTCTGTACTCCTAACTTGGATATCCTAAATGGAATATAAATAGAATCACCATTAGTCACATGAGCTATTATTGCAGTATTGAAATATACTTTTTTTGATAAGTGACAATATCAATATATTTAAAAAGTACACCAAGGTGGTGATGCCCAATTACAAAAAGACACGATGGAGGTGACGCCCATATGGAGAAGAGAGCTCACTAAGCTCTTAAACTATCATGAGAAATTTTATCCATAAAAGAGAGGAATGTCTAGTGTTGGTGAGAATGTAAAACCTGACTTTAACTACACAATAACCTCCAAAATCGAAATTTGAACTGATTTTGTAAGGCAATATGATGCAAACCTAAACAGCCATAGAAACTCAAACACGATATGAACGTTGTAACAATACTCTGAAAAGGCAGAGTATCCCCACAATGTTGAGTTTGGCGCATCTCTTGGAGTTCACCACATCGCCTATGATTAGAACTTAGAAGTTCCCGTCGTGTAGAGTTTTGTGGTTCCTTGTTAGGATCGACAGAGTAGTATCCTAAGAGATTTGTCTATCTTGTTCGCAAAGTCCTCTGCCTATCTTTAATCGTTGTCTTGTTCAACTTTTGGTTCAAGGAATCTGTTTAACTCGAAATCTGTGGAAGGCTGATGATCCATTGGAAACTATCCTTGGAAAAACTTGTTTAATTGGGTTTCTGTAATAAAATCAACCTTGTTTGATTCGTTTTTAATTTTCCTTTCAATCTATAATTCTCTCACTGCCATCTCCAGTAAATTTGACTCCCAAGAATCCCTCCTCTGATATTGCCTGTGAACACCTAATGTCTATATTGACGATCCTACAACTGACTGGTAATTACCGGAAAAAAAGGGTGCAGCAAATAAAGGTGTAATGGTACGGGTTGGTCATCTTGGTGGTAGGTAGTATGTAGTGGTAGGAGGAAAAGGGGCTTTGGTTTTCGTTTCATGTTGACGATTGCATAGAAAAAATTCATGTCAGTCAAGTCAACCACAAACCTTTTTGGGACTAAAGCCTTTGTTGTTGTTAGTTCTCCTTTTGTCTTTGGTTGATAGAATGAGAAACCATTGTGTGTGTGGAAAGGGGTATTGATAGCCATGTTCCCATACACGGGTATCACAGGTTTTAAATTCATTGCGTTGACTCTTTTTTCTTTAGTCAATCGTACGGTAGCAATTAATTGCTGAAATCAAGGCCTGGTCCGTATCAGCTAATCAACCACACCATTCTTACTCTGTTGTCACTAGCTGACACAACTTGTGGCATTTGAAATTTCTGCAAGCTATTACCCTCTAATTTGTTAATAATTTGGGCACCATAACAGTTGTGGTGGCCGTGTTACCGATTTATGTTTCTGAAGGTGCATTGAGCTTCTTGTTCACCATTAGGCTCTGCCATTACAATTTTGATGGTTCTGTTGGTAGCAGTGGAGTTTGTTTGGCACTATAAATTAATCTTTTCAGAGGTGATTCTTAGAACTATAAATGAGGGGATGAAACATGAGAATTTTCGTGAGATTAGTATATTACGAAGTAGATGTTAATTAGATCAGGTTGTGCAGCATATGGCAAGTCCAGTTTAAACCAAAGCAGACCCAACTAAGTACAATTATTTTTGCATACTGTATTCCGTTTACCCTTACTACTACCTAAACTCTGTCCTCCGCTGCCCGATTTACCACCAGCTGTTTCTTTTTTCCTGCTAAATTTATGGGGGTGGGGATATCACAATTCGAACCCTGGACAACCCCAAGGCAGGTTGATTTCCTAACCTCTTGGCCAACCTTGATTCCACCATGGAAACTGTGAAGCATAATACTTATGTTGTTCCGCACTTCCGCCTGCTTCATTGACCTGCAGGATTATGGCTGTGATCCCGCTTGATTTTAGTGCAGCTTGCAGCTTGCCATTTTATTGATTCTCCAGCCATAATGGAAGTAATGTGAGCATATATGTATCTAATCTTTAGATTGGGGTCTATTAGAGCAGATGACGTGTTTGTCGCAAACGACAAAAATAGACTCAACCATAGCCTAGTAGTAATCGTGGTAGACTGGTAGTGTAGTAGTAGTAGTAGTAGTAATAGTAATTGTAGCGTTGTGCTAACGCTTTGGCTGTCAGAGCCCTGTGCATCTGATAAGCAATGGCAGTGAGCGGGGGAGTTGCTGTTGGTCCAATCTTGGAGGTGGTCGGATTCGGACTTCGGAGGACGCGCTGATATGAAGTATTTTCTGTATGGTTGTGATATGTGTGTGTGATGTCGTTAACTTTCTTTTGGGGAGATATTATTTGACATTTAGGTAATCTTGGAGGTGGTCGGATTCGGACTTCGGAGGACGCGCTGATATGAAGTATTTTCTGTATGGTTGTGATATGTGTGTGTGTGATGTCGTTAACTTTCTTTTGGGGAGATATTATTTGACATTTATGTAATCTTTTGCAAAATTGTTTAGTTTGTAGAGAGTAATATATAGGTGGTGATTAGCTGTCAAGTGTCAAGAGATCTCGTAGTATGACTACTCCGATTGCCATGTTTTATTTGATATGTTTCGTTGAAGCATGAGCCAATTGAGGTAACTAGTGCTTGATTGGGCAACATTGATGTAAAGAAATC
This sequence comes from Spergularia marina, assembly GCA_963680865.1. Classification (NCBI taxonomy): domain Eukaryota; kingdom Viridiplantae; phylum Streptophyta; class Magnoliopsida; order Caryophyllales; family Caryophyllaceae; genus Spergularia; species Spergularia marina. The sequence continues at coordinate 17,248,012 of OY804552.1, read as the reverse complement.
TAGCTAAGTCTGTCCAGCAGTTCCTAATACCGAATACCTTGCACTGCATCTTCCAGTTTCCTTAAATTATCTAGAGTGTTAAGAAATTCGTAGAAGTCTAGATTAATCCATCTTGATCTAGGCTATAAATAAGCTGATGTAAAAGGAATTTTATGTATGAAAACAAACTATTAAAGAAAATTCAGATCAACAGCTCACTTTTTCACCTACCTCAAAGGATCCTGCTAATGGCAGATATGTGGGGTCTGATGTACGAAACCTTAAACCTCTGTTGTAAACATAGATAGACTGTTCTCTGATAAACCATGACAAAAGTTGCGTCGTGGCACTGATTGTCACGTTGCTGCGAGAAGCGCTGTCAGTTTAGTGAACAGTTTTACTTTTTTTCCATTTTATGTAAAATCCAAGAATTGGGAATCTTTCTCCACTAGAAAATGAAAGCCAAATGGTGACATTGATTTTGTCCATCTTTTTTTTTTTTTCATTTACGTTCTTCGATCCTTTGGCAGATTCCCTAATCTAATTTATATTTGTCACCCCTGTGAATTTCTGAATCTAATAAAGTGAGAGGATTTTGGATAAATTTAATAATCTATTGTACCAGGTTAACTTTTTGTGAAAAGGAGGGGGAAAGGTTGTTTCTTATCCTTTTCTTTTAGCATGTCTATTTTCTAATTTGCCTTTACCAACTTATGTATGAGGCTCATCTCATGTGTGCATTCAGAAGATGACATCTGTACAAGATGTCAGTTTCTTCACTGGGGTTATCATTGAGTATTTATACTGTGTCAGTTATGAGTACTTATGACTGATTAAGTCAAGATCTTGTAAGTTACACAATTTTTTATTAGTTTATAATGTCAAATTAAGCAAGCAAGTAAAGGGCGACGCTGCTGGGTTTTTTCATTCTTCCCCGTTCCTTGCATTCTAGATCGTGTCTCTCTTCGCTGTGTGATGGGATACTCACATACGTTCTTGGTGATTACACACCAGGCTGCACCATGCTACCAAATTATGGGATATGGGAGCTGTCACCATACTAAGATGTTTAAACTGTATGATTCTTCAATCCATGAGTGTGAGTCTAGTTTTAATCGGTGCATATAGTGGATGTGAGTATGTGACTAGTTTTTGTTTTAATTGATTTATTTATTTATTTGTTTGGTTATTCTAACTAGATTAATTCTGAATAAGAATTCAATCAAGTACAACAGTCTCCATTGTCGACTCAAATGTTGTGAATTTTCTATTTCTTAAACAATATATTCCATGTTTTTCCTATGAGACTGAGTCTTTTTGTGTTATTCTTTCTTTCTAGGATGCAAGCTGTTGCTGCGGAGCAGAATGAAAAAATCGAAACTGTAAACAGAGAAAGAAAATATCACCAGGTGAACTCTATTATCCCAAAAAGCAAATTAGTCAGTCTGCATAAACTCATTTCATGTAGTAACTATAGTTCATGGATGGTTGATTTTGTCAGCAAAATGCTGCCAATGAGTTAAATGTCTTATCTGCACAATGGAGAGAGCTCTGTCTGAAAAATATCGAAATTCAAGAAGCCTCGGCAAAAATTGAAAAACATCTTGAAGAACAGAGGAGAGAGGCTACGGAGAGGTACCTTGTCACAACAGTTTCATTTCTTCAACTTTTAAAGCCATTGACAGAGTGGTGGCTAATGCAAGTGCTAATTTTTCTTTCTTTGTTTTTTTTTTTTTTTTTTTTGCTCAGAGGTTGGAACTTGGATGTCAATATGGAGAATGGATCTTCACAATTTCAAAACGCGATGTATGTTTTTTTTTACCCGTTGCTATAATTGCGTTCTTGGACTTTGCAGTTCTAGCTCTTTGCAAATAGAACAATCTTGGCCTTGTTTTTTTCCCTTGTCTTGAGTGGTTGATATTCCCAGCATAATCTCTTGGCTGGAGTTGGAGCTCATGGTAGTGAAAAGCTATTCATTGTTTGACTTGAGTGATGGCCTTGTGTAATGAAATCAAGTAATTGCGAGTTTCTGTCATTCTTCACTCAGTTGCATGAAATTTTTTGAGATGGCAGTTTTTGAGAAGTTGATTGTTTTTTGGGACAACTTGTGAAGTTGGACACACTGACGCAGTGATGAAACCCAGCATGTATCATCTTTCCAACTACAGATTATCACAACCTAGATCTCTGATTCTCACAACCTATATCTCTGATTCATACTACCACACAACAGTATTATCTCCAGTGCCTCGAAAGATTTGGCCTGTGGTGAGTTGAGCTTGAGGGGGCTAGATGAGCACAACATTTCCTTAGAGTCCGTCTTCGGTTGACCCCTAAGGAAAATTCCATTATCTGAAAAAAAACAAGAATAAATAAATTGTAGAGCCTTATCCGATGACTTTCACCCATATCAAGAGTCTTTGAGATTTGGGAACAGGCATCCTTGATGTTACAGGTATGCTTGACCTTAAAAGTGTGACTGATCAATTTTTAACCAGTTCAGATTTTTTTCCCTTGCATATCTTGTTTGGCAAGCGAGTAAAGCGCTGAATGGCATTTGGAAAAAAAAATGTGTAGACGCTGAAAATTTGAGTGATGTGTATGATTCGAGATCGTACAGATAAGCTTAATTTCTTGGTGGAACCTTGGTGGTGGACTACCAATTCCAACGACAGTATGTTGATGACCATGGAACTCTTTTGGCCCAATGAGGTCTGGCATGTAATAGATACTTATGTACTCTGTAACTCTTTTCTGTATCTTCTAACCAAAAAAAGGAAAAAAAAAAAGAATGAGCTACAAAAATGTTATGATGCTTTCTATCTAGAGTTTAGACACTTTATGGTGATCATAATTTACTAAATTTTGAGGGCTATTATTTTCTATAACGAACATCTTGGTTGCTAGTAGTATATGTTTGACACGGCATTTCTTAGCAGCATTGTTCTTATCTGAAAACCGCAGGCCTGTTTGAAAGAAGATGAAATGGTGATGCTGGCGACTAATGGAAACCGGATGTTCTGTTCTCATGCATGCTGTTGGAGGAACGCTGCAATTTTGGGTTGGTATCGACATGTCTCAAAGCATGATGGTCATCCAAGAATTAGATTTAAACTCCGGAATCGTGGTGAATATGTTTGCTCTCAGAGGGCTTGTTAAGTAAAGCTACCTTAGAGGACGACCCCTAAATGTGAGGATCCTATATTACTGGTGGCGCAGCTTTTCGAAAGGGAGAGGTGTGCAAGAGCGGGTTGTAATAGGGTGTTTTTTTTTTTTTTTTGTTTCTTCGTTGTAATGTTTAGTACGGAGGATATCATTCAAGTGTATGTTCCGAAATTGTCAACTGTGCGGAAGAATTGTTGAGAATGCTATTCCTTTGTTAAGTGGCAGATATTTGGAACTTGGAACTTGGAAGCATGAAGCCCTTGAGATTGCCAATGACTGATTTCTTGTTATCTTGTGCACTTTCCAAGTTGCAACAAGCAAATTTACGGTGAATCCTATTTAACTAACAAGTCGTGGATTCTCAATTTTTTATTTTTTATTTTTGGTACAAAGGAGCAACTAATGTTGCGGGGGTGGGGGTTTGAGGATTTGAACCCGAGACATCCCCCAGGCAGGTTGAGTTCCTAACCAATAGGCAAACTTTGATCCTCGTGGATTCTCAATTTCTCACTACATTATTATTAATTATGCCGTAAAACAACATTCTTACCTTAGTATTCACATTTTATAATTGCACTGGACCGAAGTATAGTAGAGTATTTTTTTTTTTTTTTTTTGACAAGTACCCGATAATTTTTTTTATAAGTATGTACAAGGTAATCTCACCTTTATTGGTTTTTGGTTCAGTTGCACCTCAACAATAACAAAACATCCGTAATACAAGACGTTAACCGTGGTATGTTATCGAGGGTACACCTAACTAGAATTGAAAATGAACCCTAATTATAACTAAAAATGAAAAATCATTTCTAGTCAAGAAAATAAAAATAAACAAATAAAACGAAAAAAAAATAAAAATAAACATTTTGCAAGGGTTTTAGACTCCGAACTCAGGCCCTCATACATCTTCTCTCTCTCTCTCAACTGGCGCACATCATCAACTGTTACCTCCTCACACCCGTAACTCCGTTAGCGTATGTAGCACTCTATTCCATCATCAATCGCAAGCGCCACCATTTACATAGCCATCCTCCATCTCGAATTTTCTGTTGAAATCTTCAATGGGTAAAAGCTCTTTGGCGCATCTCCTCCGTCGCTACTCTTCTTCAAGGCGTAGCGCTTCACAGGTTAGGGCTTTGTTTTCCAACTCTCAATCTTCCAATTACTTCATTTGCCACCATAATAATAATAATCATTATCGCCCAATTTATCGTTTTTCGTCGTCGTATACGAATTTTTTCTCTGGGTCATCGCCGTTTCCGTCGTATTTTGATTTTCACGCTGCTAAATGTTTCTGTACTTCCGCCGAAAGCGGGGATAGTGACGCTATTTGTGTTGATGATATCGATATCGATACCGTTGCGAATTTAGAAACTTCGGTTGTTGATAATGTGCCTGATTCTGATTTTGATGTTGATTTGGGCTCGTCTAGAGATTGTTATGAAGGGGCGTCCAATGATTTAGTTGGGAATGAAAATGATAAAATATCGAGTTCCGAGAAAATTGATGATTTAGACCTCGAAAATTTGCCCGTTGTTGATGGTGATGGTGAGGTGGGTAGCTCTAGGAATTATCATGGGTTTGAACATGTAGCTTCACGTGACCCTGTCGAAATTTATAGGCAGTTTAAGGAATTGCCCAGGGATGCCAAGCTTTGTACCGAAGATTGGCAGGTCTTGAATGACATTTTCTGGCGGCTTGCTAGGTCTCCTTGGGCGTCAAATCAGTCGTTGGCGATATACATTGGTTTGGCTTTCTTTCCTACTGCTGTGCATAAGTTTAAGACTTTTTTCACTAGGCAGTGCCGTGATGATGTGGCCAAGTACTTGCTTTCGCTGGGACCTAGTGATGAGGCTGAGAGATTTCTGTTTCCTATATTTGTTGAGTTTTGTTTGGAGGAGTTTCCTGGTGAGATTAAGAAGTTTCGTAGAATGGTTGAGTCTGCTGATCTTACCAAGCCTCACACTTGGTTCCCGTTTGCAAGGGCTATGAAGCGCAGGATTGTTTATCATTGTGGGCCTACTAATAGTGGGAAGACATATAATGCGCTTCAACGGTTTATGGAAGCAAAGAAGGGAATATACTGTAGTCCGCTTAGGTTGTTGGCAATGGAAGTTTTTGATAAGGTTAACACACTTGGTGTTTATTGTAGTCTGCTTACAGGACAGGAGAAGAAACATGTACCCTTTGCGAATCATGTTGCTTGCACCGTTGAAATGGTGTCTACAGATGACTTGTATGACGTTGCTGTTATAGATGAGATTCAAATGATGGCTGACTCGTCTAGGGGGTTTGCATGGACTAGGGCACTGCTTGGTCTAAAAGCTGATGAAATTCATTTATGTGGGGATCCAAGTGTGCTAAATATTGTCCGCAAGATCTGCTCAGAAACAGGGGATGAGTTGGTGGAGCAGCACTATGATAGGTTTAAGCCGTTGGTTGTTGAAGCTAAAACGTTGCAAGGAGATCTTCGAAATGTCAAGTCTGGCGATTGTATTGTTGCATTCTCCAGGAGGGAGATATTTGAGGTCAAGCTGGCCATAGAGAAGCAAACCAAGCACCGCTGTTGTGTAATTTATGGTGCTTTGCCTCCGGAGACCCGAAGGCGGCAGGCTACTTTGTTTAATGACCCAGATAATGAATATGATGTCTTGGTTGCTAGTGATGCTGTTGGAATGGGATTGAATCTTAACATCCGGAGGGTAGTCTTCTACACCCTTTCGAAATACAACGGGGATAAAATTCTTCCCGTGCCAGCAACACAGGTGAAACAAATTGCAGGCAGGGCTGGTCGGAGAGGAAGTCGCTATCCAGATGGTCTTACCACTACTTTCCTTTTAGAAGATTTAGACTACTTAATAGAATGTCTGAAACAGCCTTTCCAAGAGGTTACAAAAGTAGGCCTTTTCCCATTTTATGAGCAAGTCGAGCTGTTTGCTGGACAACTACCTAATACTACTTTTGCTCAACTTCTTGAGAGGTTTTCTGAAAATTGCCGACTTGACGGGTCTTTCTTTTTGTGTCATCAAGCTGGTATAAAGAAAGTGGCTAATATGTTGGAGAAAGTTCAGGGTTTATCGTTGGAAGATCGCTATAATTTCTGCTTTGCCCCAGTCAACATTCGAGACCCAAAGGCAATGTACCATCTCCTGAGGTTTGCTTCATCATATAGCCAAAAGCTGCCTGTCAACATAGCAATGGGCATCCCTAAGGGTTCAGCTAGAAATGACACAGAGCTTTTGGATCTTGAGACTAAGCACCAGGTCTGTTCTATGTATCTATGGCTATCAAATCATTTCAAAGAGGAGAACTTTCCTTACAAACAACGGGCAGAGTCTATGGCATCGAATATCGAGGAATTACTGGGAGAGTCTTTGAGGAAAGCATCCTGGAAACCAGAATCTAGAGGTGCTGGTAAAAAAAAGCCGGAGCAGAAGAACAGTGGTTATGAAAGACCGCAGTCTCTAATCCAATTATTTGCCACGTAAATTTTACTTAGCTTCCGGCTTCTTTCCAATTGGTATGAGATACCCTCTTTCTGTGAACTGCTTCTGAGCCTGAATGTGTAATCTTATTGGTCTGACGATCGTGTTTGCTGGTTGACACTTAACATGAAAATTGTGTTAGTAAATAGTTTTTTTTAGATTTGGGTGTTTTAAGTACACTATCGTGAACATAGATAGACTGTTCTCCGATGAACCATAGCAAAAGTTGCGTCGTGGCACTGACTGCCACGCCTCTAAGAGAGGCACAGACAGTTTAGTGAACCATTTTTCTTTATTCTATTTTATTTCAAAATCGAAGAATAGTGAATTTTTAGCCCCACTAGAAATGAAAGCCAAGTGGTGATATTTTATTTGTCAACTTTTTTTTTGCCTTTTACGTCCTTGGATCCTCTGGCAGATTCTCTATATCTAATTTCTATTTGTCAGCCCTTTGAGTATCTGAATCTGATTTAAGTGATATGATTTTGGATGAATTCTATAATCTATTGTACCAGCTCAATATTTTTTGGAATGGAGTGGAAACTTCGTTTCTTATCCTTTTCTCTTGGCATGTCTATATATCTGATTTGCCTTTTCCGACTTATGTATGAAGCCTATCTCATGTGTGCATTAAGAGGATGACATCTGTTATCGACAAGATGTTAGTTTCTTCACTATGAAGTAGTTATACCTTGTCAGTTATTATCACTGATAAAGTTGAGATTTTGTAAGTTACACATGATCAATTTATATTGTAAAATTAAACACTTGGTGTTGAATATTCTCATTCTTTCTTGTCCGTTGCGTTCTACTTCATGTCTCTCTTTGCTGTGTGATGGGATTTATTTCACTGGATACTCACATAGGGGTACCAACCTGTTCTTGGTGATAAAACACCAGGCTGCAACATGCCACCAAATTACGGGATATGAGAGCGGACACCAAAGACGTACTAAGTTGTTTAAACTTTATGATTCTTACATTCCATGAGTGTGAGTCTAGTTTAATTGTGCATATGGTGGATATGACTGTTTTTTAGATTTTGTTTTTTTTTTTTTTAGTTCTGAATTTGAATTCAGCCAAGTAAAACAGTCTCCATTGTCGACTCAGATATTGTGAAATTTTCATTTCTTAAACAATACTTTATATCCATGTTTTTCCTATTAGACTGAATCTTTTGGCGTACTCTTTTTTTCCATAGGAAGCAAGCTGTTGTTGCGGAGCAGAATGGAAAAGAAACTGTGAACAGAGAAAGAAAATATCACCAGGCAAACTCCATTATCTGAGAAATAAATTTGGTCACTCTGTATTAACTCGTTTCATGTAGTAACTGTAGTTCATGGATGGTTGGCTTTATCAGTAAAATGCTGCCAATGAATTAAATGTCCTATGGCACTATGGAGAGAGCTCTGTCTGTTAAATATCAAATTTCAAGAAGTATCTGCAAACATTGAAAAACATCTTGAAGAACAGAGAAGAGAGGCTATGGATTGGAGAGGTACCCTGTCACAACAACTTTGTTTCTTTAACTTTGCAGCCATTGACAGAGTGGTAGCTGATGCTGCTAACTTGCTAAGTGCTAATTTTTCTTTCTTTGTTTTTTTTTTTGGGCTCAGAGGTTGGAACTTAGGTGTCAATATGGAGGATGGATCGTCGCAATTTCAAATGTAATATATGTTTTTTTTTTCTTTTCAGTTTTTCTTTCGAGTTGCTATAATTGAGATCTTGGACTTTGTAGTTCTAGCTCTTTGCAAGTAGAACAATCTTGGCCTTGTTTTTTTTTTCTCTTCTATCTTGACTGGTTGATATTCTCAGCATAACCTCCTGACTGGAGTTGAAGCTCATGGTAATGAAAACCTATTGATTAATTAACTCGATTTATGGTCTTGTGTAATGAAACTCGAGTACCTGTGAGTTTCTGCAATTTTATACTCAGTTGCTTGTGAAGTTGGAAACGCAGTAATGAAACCCAGCATATATCATCTTTCCTACTGCTGATAATCACAACCTAGAGCTCTGATTCGTTCTACTAAACAACAATATTATCTCCAGTGCCTTCAGAGATTAGGGCTGTGGTGAGATACTGAGATAAGGGGGGGGGGGGGTAAGATGAGCACAACATTTCCTAAGAGTCCGTCTTCGCTTGACCCCAAAGGGAAATTCCATCATCTGAATATCAAAGAAAAGAAGGGGAAAAAAATGAAAAACAAATTTTGTTGAGCCCTATACAACGACTTTCTCCGTTAGCAAGAGTCTTTGAGATTTGGGAATAGGCATCCTTGACATTACAAAGAAGCTTGACCTGAAAATTGTGATTGGCCTATTTTAAACCAGTTTATATTTGCTCCTATGTACATCTTCTTTGGCAAGTGACTAAAGCGCTGTTAGGCATTTGGAAGAAAATTTGTAGATCCTGGAACTTGGAGTGATGTGTATGATTCAAGGTCTTGAATATAAGCGTAATTTCCTGGAGGATGCTTGGTAGCGGACTACCAAAGTTGTAAAGACAGTACCTTGATGACAATGGAACTTTTATGGCCCAATGAGGGCTGAGATGTAATAGAACTTATTATGTAACTTCTTTTCTGTATCGTCTGCTAACAATAAATAAATAGTTACGTATAAGTAGATAAATAATAAATCAAAGAATCAGCTACAAATAAGTAAGGATGCTTTCTGTCCTTATGTATCTGGAAGAGCTTTCAGACTTATTATAGACGCTTTGTTGTGATAAAAAATCTGCTAAATTTTCTGGGCTTTTATCTTCTACACTTGACGTCTTGGTTTGACAATGGCATTTTTTTGCAGCTCTGTTCTTATCTGAGAAACGCAGACCTGTTTAAAGATGTTGAAATGATGATGTTGGCATCTGACGGGATGCAGCTGATTTGATTTCATGGACGCTGTTGGAGAAACACTGCATATTGTGTTGGTATCATTATGTCTCGAAGCAAGATGGCCCATCCAAAGATATAAACTTCGTAATCCTGGTGAATATGTTTTACACTCCGAAGGCTTGGTAAGTATAATGACCTTAGAGGACGACCCCAAATCTCAGCTATCATATGTGAATGTGAGGTTCCTAGATCTTCCCGTTTGGCATTGCCCTTAGCTAAGTGTTGCGATCATTACTGGTGGCACAACCTTTCGAAAGGGAGATGTACGTAAGTGAGGGACAAAATATTTTTTCTTTTTTTTTGGCAGAGCTTTGTAACTTTTAGTATATCGTAGTTTAGTTTATCTTCCTACATACTACTAGTTCACTATGTGGAAGAATTCTCTAGAAGGCGATTCTCATGTAGTATGTTGAATGCCAGATTAGTTGGAACTTGGAAAGTTGGAAGCATGAAGGCGTTAACGTCGACGTTGATTTCTTGTTATCTTGTACCCTTTGCAAGTTGCAACAATCAAATTTCCAGTGACAAATCCTGGATTCTCAATTCTCACTGACTATTTTTATTCATCAAATTTTACGGAACTGCATTCGTAACCTAACTTCTATTCACATTTTATTCTGTATTGGAGATATTTTTACAATTGTATTGGACCTATCAATAATAATCTACCGATTGAATTTGCCACTATACTCCGTATTTTTTTTTTCATGTGACCGTGATTACAAGTAAATGAAAACTTTCATACTCGGTATAATTCAATCTCATCCGACCTTTTAACTTTAGTCGCACCTCAATAACAAAGAAACATGATACTAACTACCTAGTGCCTTAAACGCTCTCACCAATCATATATAATATTAATAGCCGTGGATTTAAAGGTTTATGAGACCCTCCACGCAAGCGCTGATGTCAAATAAAAGTTACTCTAAATAGCTCTAATAAGCTTGTAATGAACACGTGCCAACCAATGCTTGCCACACGCCCCAACATTTTAGGCAATAAAATCTCCAGTAAAAATGACATATTCCTTGATTAAAATAAGATCAAACAATAGTAGATAAAGTCTCCGGTAAAAATGACATATTCCATCACTAAAATATTCTTAAAAAATTGCCACGGATTTTCCAGAAGATATGTATCCATAATTAAATTAAATCAAAATGATAAAATAATTTGAAAGAATCATATGTTTCCTAAATGATATCAATATCGACCCAAAAATAGCCATAATTAATGGAAACTGACCAAAATTTTGTGTCATGATCTTTGGTCGAATTTCATTAAAACGGAATAAATCTTCTACATTTTATTTAATACTTAAAATACTTTGCAAAAAAAAAGAAATAATTACAAAATTTGCAGCAAAATGCCAGTTTCCTTGGTTAAATGTCTCATATATTAGTCAGTATTTTACGGATAGATCATGTTTTGTAATTTTAATCTCATATAATTAAATAATTTTAATTTCGTGAAGATAATATATATGCCGTTGTTTCTCCATTTATCTCAGCATAATAAAGCTATCAAAATAATAATAATAAAAAAAAAAAGATAATCCTTCATCCAATTACCAAATATGAATATTGTACAATCCTATATTTGGGGAAATATGACAAATAAATTTGTATCAAAATAGCTTATCCGTTTATAAAAAAAATACCTTAACCCGTTTATAAAAAAACGGAATAAAATCTTTTAAATTAGAATTAATTTTGAAAGCCATAATTTCCCAATTTAGCTGCATATAAACCGAAATTTATTAAATACCTAAAATAATTTATCTATAATATTTCCTATAAAAATCAGGATACTCTCAGCAGCATATATAATCAAAAAATCAAATCATTCTCAAAATAACTTGATAGTTTACGCAAATTGCGGAAAATATAAAAAAAAATCACACATAAGACCGTATATTTTGTTATCAAACAATATTATTACCTAAATTGACGGGTGGAACTGCGACCTTAAACCCTAAATTGTCCCATTCGATCCTACTATAAATATAACAACAAAGAAGTCTGGTGACACACATCCATACCAGTTATACCACACTTGCAATATCACTCTGAAATGGCAAAAAAGAAACATCCATCCAACGTTTATATCAGACAATTGAAATGGAAAACGACTCAATAGGGTTGCCATGATTCAATTTTGTTTATTAGGCCAAATTTGTATCTTTTTCAATTGATGTATGAATGAATGATTTTATTTTTCTTTTGATTTGTTCGATTTTGTATCTAAGCATATTTCGATTAGCCTTCTTGGTGAAGGAGTTTTGTTTCGTGATTGAAATTGCGATAGTTTAAGCCAGTATCAAATTGAAAGTTGCAATAATATTTAGAGTTAATATCATGGGTTCATTGCTTGTAATATATTAATAGTCGTGTTTTTAAAGCATTATTAGGACATACATGTAGGCGATGATGTCAAATGAAAAATGTCGTTAATAGCACTCACATTTAGGAAACTAATATATTCTGTCATTTATGTATTTTTTACAATTAAATAATCCATATAAATATTTATAACATTCCGTAATTAATCTAATTTTATAGTGTATTTTATATGATACCTAATTTCAAAAAATTGGGCTGGAAAATTTTCAGTAATAGTGTCCATGATTAATAAAAACGCTCGCACTTATAGGAAATGAATCTGCAATAAAAAAATAGAATTACCCATAATTAAATTAACAAAATATTAGTATATTTCCAAAAAAAATTCCCTAAATATTACTTAACTACAGGCGAAATTTTTTTTAATAAAAAAAGGAAAAATTGTTTTAAAAGCAGAAAGTATCAATCTTTTAACAAAATCTTCCATGTTTTACTCTCTTTACCCACCTAATTAGCCATCTACCAAGATTATAACTAAAAAGTTGTCAAAATAGGAAAGAATCTTCTGGAAAAAAAAAGGAATGATTTCAAGAAGAAATGGAAAATGTCACAGCTAAAATTAAAAATACTTTGGATACTAAATCCTAAACATTAGCTAGATAGTAGATACCAGTATACCACTATATCATGATTTTACTTTCTCTTTTTCTGGCGTCCAAAAAAAAAAAGATATCCCTATGTTTTTCTTCTTTTAGGAAAATATAATCTTCTTTATTATAATATCAAGAGAATTGTAACAAAAAAAAAATATGGGTTAATTTGTAAGGGGTCTAATCAGGTCAATGGGTCGGGTGAAATTAGATGAAAAAAATATGTGGGCTAACTAGCTAAGACAGAACCAGGTAACTATGGGTCACGGTCGTATAAAGTATTGTCATTATCCAGTAAAATCAGGCCGGATTGAGTTAAGTTGCTCGGTTACTTAAGATTTTAAGTTTTAACAGGTCTAAAAAATACAGTTATGAGACGCATACAAATTCCCCTTATTTGAAGGTTAATCCTACAGTAGCTACTACTAGAGCTGGACAATCGTGCCGACGGCCCGCTTCCGGCACGCCCACCGATCCGGTCCGGTAGTGGCACGGTCACGGCACGCTCGAGGACTGTGCCAGCCCGGCCTGAAGCACGCCGGACTTAGATCGGGCCACGACTGGGATTATGAAAAGATGAGCGTGCCTAGGCACGGCACGGCCCGTGGTACGGCGGACTTGGCACGATCACGGGACGTTTCTCGTTGCCCCAGCACGGCACGAAATTCCGCTTCTATAATTTTGTTTTTGTTTTGGTAAAAATATACTCCGTAACTTGTAAAACAAAAGCTGATTTTCAAAAAAAAATAAAAAAATAAAACATGCTGAAAAGTTGAAATGGGCCAGCACGGTCCGGCCCGCTTTATGGCACGCCTGGCCCGGCACGCAGAGAAGTAGCAGCTGCAGGCCAGCAGCAAGTGGCCCAACTGCCCAACTAGCCATTTTTTTTTGTTCAAGCATTTTGTAGTCCTCTTCAATTTTCCCTCCTCAATTCCTATTTTCCTATAAATACTCCTTTATACAAATTCAATTCTTCACAATTCAATCCAACACTTCTACTCATCTTCTCTTTTATCCCCCTCATATACAAACTACCACTCTCCAAATTAGAATATTATTACTAAATAAGTACTTACATAATCAAATACAATTACTTAATACTAACATTATTATCTAATCAAATAAAATTACTTATACTAAAATTATATATTTACTTGCAATTATTCAATATTAATCAAGGGTGAAGGGGTTCAATTTTCATTCATCAAATACCAAGCTTCACAAAAGCTAGACGCACTTATTTCCGAATCCAATTTTCGGGGAAAATTTCTTACTTATATGTGATTTCTTACTTATATGTGATTGTTAATTTGTCATATAATTGTTTGAATTTTTTGTTGCATGAATATTTATTTCACATAATTAGATTTATTTGCATTATTTATATTAATTAAAGTTTATTTAAGATTTATTCGATTTATTATTAATAATGGACGATAATTCCAATTCCAAAAGGCCTCGTTCTCAAAATGATCCAAACTCCCCACAAACACCAAACTTCCAATATCCAAACACTAGCCAATTTATGAATTTTAATTCCCCACATCTACAAAATATCAATTGGACATCGCAAACACCATTTGGTTACGATTCAAACCGAATAGGTTCTTCTTCAACTCCAATCATGACCCCCACAAATTTATTCCAAACTTCGTTTCCTTACATGCCACAAATGACACAACAACATCAAATGTTCCCACCACAAATGTCACAAGACTCGTACTCACAAGAAAATTCCTCCACACATACTATACCAACTCAATCTCAATCTCAAGCCCAATCCCAAACTCAATCTCAAACCCAATCTCAAACTCAATCAGAAATTCAAACCGGTTCTATAGACCCTCAATCTATCCCCCCCTCTCCACTTGATCAAGGAATGACCGATGAACAAATGGAAACTATCACTAATAGAGCTGGCTCAATCAAAGTTTGGCCCCATTACATCCAAACCACTAGTAAGCCTAAAAAAGCCAAATGTAGATATTTTGGTAACATATACTCCTACATATCCAAAAATGGTACCGGTCATTTGGCCCGACACATCAACAATAGTTGTAAGAGATTACCCACTTCAAATCAAGCTTCAATGGACAAATTTTTATCAAAACCCAAAGGCCAAGAACCGTATGTTTATGATTATGAAAAATGTAGTGCTCAATTGTCTAGAATGGTTATTAGAATGGAGCATTCATTTTTATCCGTTGAACATGATGAATTTAATGATTATATTTCCATGAACCAACCCGAACATAAAAGAACGGGAAGAAAAGCATGTAAATCTAAAGCAATGGTTCAATATTTACATTTAAAGCATGATTTAATTTCCGAATTTGCAAAGTTGACATGTAAATTTAGTTTAACCGCCGATGCATGGGATTCGAGTTTAGATTATTCTTATATATGCATTACCGCTCACTGGATCGATTCTAATTGGAATATTCAAAAGCGCATTATTACATTTGCAAAGTTAGAACATCCTCATAGTGGTATTAACATGCATAATATTATTATGAATGGTATTGATGAATACGGGCTTAGATCTAGAATTTTATGTGTTACATTTTGATAATGCAACAACTATGACTAATGTAGCTAATATGTTGAAAACTAGTCTTCATAATGTGTTTTTAGATGGTGATTTACTACATGTGCGATGTGCTTGTCATGTTTTGAACTTATGTGTTAGAGATGGTCTTCATGGTATTAAGCAATATCATAAAATGTTTAAAGATATTGTTCAGCATTTGAACTCGTCTAAGTGGAGACGTCAAGAGTGGAGGAATTATTGTAAGAGTGTTGGGATTCCGTATAGAAAATTTCCTATGGAAAATAATACTAGATGGAATTCTATGTATATCATGTTGGCTTCTATAATTCCTTACAAAGTACATTTGACAATTTTTTGGAACAAAAGTTTTCCCGATAACCCTTTACTTGATATTCATTGGAACAACATGGAAATTTATGTCGATTTTTTACGTGCTTTTGATGATGCAACAAAAGCTTTCTCGCATGTTTATCTCCCAACTTCTTCTCATTTTATTCTTCGTCTTTTTAAGATTGCTCAATTATTTGAAAAGTATCGTGGTGTTGATTCTCATCGTGCGTTTGTTCCAAAAATGGAGGAAAAATTTCTCAAGTATTGGTCCGAAATTCCATATGTTTATGTCTTTACTATGATTTTAGACCCTAGATGGAAATTTGATATGACTATGAGGTTAATTATTTGTTATATGGATATGATGCAATTAGAATCTGATGTAGAAGCATATAAACAAAAGATTAGGTCGGCTTTCTTTAATGTTTTTTTATCATTACGAGGCTCGTTTTGGTAAAACAAGTCGTCCTCCTTCTTTTACAAGTGCAAGTAGTAGTAGTGGTATGGATATTCATGTTAGTATTATGGATACAATTAATAGCCGATTAGTAGAGCCGGATGTAGGATTAGGACAAAGTCCTACATCCGACTTAGCCGAATATTCTATGTTTTTAGCTTATGATCATATGCGCTCATCTCTTAACAAAAGCAAGCCGTTTATGGATATTATCAGGAAGGCCATACAGATCCAGTGCAGTCTCCTTTTCACTCCACAAGGATCAAGATCAAACGAACACTCATTCTCTTTCTTTCGAACAAATAGATGTTTCTAACGCCTCAATGATTACTACACAGGAAGAATCGAACAACTTGGATCTCTTGGCTTGGTGGCGAGACCAACGTAAGCAATATTTGGTGATGTCCGCAATGGCGCAAGATTTCTTGAGCATTCAAGTATCTTCGGTTGCATCGGAACGTGCTTTTAGTGCTTCCAAAAGGGTATTGCACGACACGAGAACAAGTATGAGATCCGATACCCTCGAAATGTGTGTGTGCTACAAGGATTGGTTGGATGCGGAAAAAAAGAGTTCAAGGCCTCGAGCCCATTGAAGATGAAAGTGATGATGACGAGTCAAGCACCGCAAGCGTCTCCTCCCAAGGATCTCCAATTCGTGGCAATCCGTAGAAATTTGTAATGAATCATAACATTTTGTGATCTATTGTTTACTAGTAATTAAATTACTTTAACCAACACATGAAATCATTTCACATGTTGTAGCTTGTAACTTTTTTTCACAATCAATAAAAATTTGGAAGTAATTCAGTTATATCAAGTTTGCATTTATAGGGTTTAATTTATAAATCTTGTAACTAAGTTTGTGCAACAACAACAAGAAAAACAAAAAAAATTGGGACTAAAATCAAACCAAGTTCTTTTTCCTGAAAATGTACTGAACACCCTTCACCATTATCATCACAACAGACCACCATCACCATCACATCAGTCCACCATCATCACCATCGATCGTCGATCATATTCATCTTCATCAGACCACCACCACCGCCACCATTATCATCATCATCGCTTATCGCCTCCACGGCTCCACCCATGCGCGCCCAGATTTGCGATCATCGAAGCCGACCTCAAGCCGCCGTCTTGACACGGGCCTGGCCCGGTCTTGACACGACGGCTGGCACGGCCGCAGCACAGTACGAGCATGACGGACCACCGTGCCGCCCGGCGTGCCTCTTTGCTATTTCAAAATTTCGGCACGGTCCGAGCACGGCACGGTGGCACGAGTTGCGTGCCCGCGTGTCATTTGGGCTCTTAGGCCCGCCGTGCCGGCACAGGGCACAGCCTGGTCCAACCAGTGTCCAGCTCTAGCTACTACCATATTAGCATATTGTAGTGAGCTAATTACTGGTCAAAACGGGTCAACAAGTCGGATTATCTCTGACCAGAAATATTATAATGATTTTATATTACTTTTGTAATAACCCGAACCACCGTCCGTCGCAACACAACCCAATAAGATGGGAAGTCACCCCTTAGGCCCGAATATCCTCTCATAAGCTTTAAAAGGTGAAGGCGTTGTTAGTAATGTGATGGTAGGAATCTATTATAAACTGATCATATGAGCTTTATTTTCCCAATGTAGGACAAACCAACTCCATAATCCACTTTCCAAATTCCGTAGTGTTACAATTCTTCTTACATGGTGTATTATTTTAGCGCCACAACTACATTTTAAATTTGTTTTAACATGGATATAATCAGTCAATGGGTCGAACGAAGTTAGATTAAAAAATATGCACGAGCAAAGAACTATGGGTCAAACAAGGGTTGCAAGAAAGGGTGGTCATTTGGCAGAGAGGGGAGGTGGTTTTAGGATTCGGTTAGACATGGGGAAATAATTTTTAATTATATTTGCCTTTCTTATGCTTTTTAAGAGAATGACACCTGAAATTGTTCATTTTACGTATTGTCATGGCTTTTTTTTCGTATTGGGGTTACGACATCATTTTAACAATAAAATTCTCCAAAACAAAGATAATATATAAAGATACATTTAATAAAGAGGGGCAATTGAGACTAAAAAAAAATGAGTTAAGAGTATAAATAATGCAAGCCTAAAACACATAAAACAATAAAGTTTGAAATTTATATTGAATTTAGGCTGATTTATGTTAGTTGGTCCTACGAGAGACCAACCATGATATTTACATCATGACCCTTTTTACAATATATAATAGTGACTATTATATTATTTTTGCTAATTGTTTTAGTTAATCAACTTGACAATTAATCTAAGTTTTGCAAAGAGGTTACTTTATATTTTTTAACTAATTTTATATGATGGTATATTCAAAAAAATAGATAATATAATTTATAATAGTAAATTAATAAGATCACTAAAAGTATTTTCATGGTTACAAGCAATGTAAAAATAGTCATTTTGTCACACGATATAAAGGTGGTCTTTCAATAAATTATAGAGAGATTGTCTTTTATGAGACTTTGATCAACGGGTTAGATCGAGTTTGAAATTAAATACATGGTTTAATAGGGGTGACAAGTAAAAAAACCAAAAAAAAAAAACGGGTGCATGACGAAAAAAGCGAGTGGGGGTCAAATATCATCAATATTGGGAATTTAAATTAAAATTATTAACACAATTCCCCAAAATGAAATGTAATATATAAAGATAAAAGGGGCGTTTGAGAAAGAGAAAAAAAAATGTTATACTCGTTAGAATTTGTTTTTTAATTACACAAATTATTTGCAATTGAAATAATACTTTTTCCAGCTAGCGTGTGCCCACATGCTACATGTTAAGAGTCTATTTATTTCATCTCAATAAGTGATTGGTTTGAATTTAGGTGATTTCTTAATTAGTGGTCAAATTTGATCAACAGGTCGGATGGGGTTCATGACCATGAAAATCGGGTGAGGTCAAATGAGATCAACTTTTATATGGTGTATCTTCGCGGTTCTTTTTTTCCTATCTTAATACGCGTCTATGAGTTTGACAATAGTTCAAAATAGTATCACCATAGTAAGACCTTTAGTTGATAAAAGTTACACTATTATTTTAATGTGTTGTTTATTACATCTATAATTAGCAATTCCGATTGAGTATATGAAAACATAAATGAAAAAATAGGTCTTTTGTGAATCTATCGTTGATCAACGCGGTACATTTATTCAATAGTTATCGAGTGTATTATAGTGTGTCAAAAGCTTACTTTATTCGGAAATCTAACTAATACGAAGTACCATTTTGTATATTGGGCGTAAAAACATCGACGACTTATAGAGTTATAGTATTGAGAACCGGTATAAACATTATCTAACAAACTTCAGTCCAAAGAACAAAGAGGTAAAACGCCCCGTGTAATTTTGCACGGGTCAAATAACTAGTGGTAAGAAATGGGAGGTTGAATGTACGAAATATTCATACATATAAAAAAAAAAAAAAAAAAAAAGAGTTTAGAAATAAAAGAAAACGGGAGTGCAAAGAATAAGAGGGGAAGGAGAGCCAGAAATGAAATGGAAATGATGTGGTCACAAACAGCATCATCATCCCTCATCTGGGCTTCTTCTTGTCCAGTTGTTTCTGTACCCCAAGTTGCTTGCAGCTACAATGTCCCCCAGCTTCCACTAAACTTGTCTCACAAGTCTCTCTTTCTTCGTGGCCCCGCCAATGTGGTCACCTTCGCTCAGCTGAAAACGTCTTGCACAAGAAAAGCTAGACTCATCAGAGCATCTGTTGATGATGCTGCCAATGACACTTCTCCGACACTTCTCCTTGAACAAGATCCACCCAACAAAGTAAGCCACTCACCTCTTGTCTCTTCGTTTTCTTGGTTAATCTCTTTACGTTTCTTTGTTAGACTCTAATTTTATGTCAAGTTAGACACTAGAATTGTGTGGTTGCCCAAAAATAGAGGAAGTCTTGCCTAGCCCCTGAGCCAAACGTCTAGACCGATGGTTAGGGCACCCACGATGGTTTTATACTTCAACACCAATCCGGCAGTCCGTGGAGATTCCTATAGAAAAATGGAATTTCAACAACTTAAAAAAATTCCCCACAATTTCCAGTTCTTAGAAATTTGAGGAATCATGAAAGTTGTGTATTAATGGATTACCTGATATGTGGTTCAGGAAGTAGAGCAGAGTGTACAAGTGTTGAAAAATGCTGCTAAAACAAGGAAGGTTTCTAAAAATGAGGTATTATCTGCTCTCTCTGTGATTGAGAAGGCGAATCTTGATCCCTCGAAATTTCTTCAAACACTTGGAGGATCCGAATCACCTGGCAGGACCTGGATGCTTATTTTCACAGCTGAGGTTTGCAAAAGCTGAATTTTGTAATAACCTAGTGCTTCCGATTCTTAATTATGCTCATGACAAAGTCTTGACAAGTGTTTAGATGCTAAGACAGTTTATAATGGCCTGCAGAAGAAGCTCAAGGACGGGCGATACTTCCCTATTACTGCTGTGCAGAGATTTGATGCTGAGGTGAGCATTCTATTCTGTGTAATACGACAATTCCTACATCAAAACAGCAGCTTTTACTGCCTAAACCTCTCTGCCCCTCTCCCTTTACTTACACCTTCCAAAATGTTAGAACAGCCAGAGAACAACTAGGTCTGGTAAACCAGTGAGCGCACTGTTAACTGCTCCATGTACAATAACAGGAAGCGATCTTTGTGATTCTGCAGCCTTTAAATGGTTGATCACTCTTTTGGTGAAGCTCGATGGTTCGAAACTCTTGTCTATGGAGGAAAGACACGTGCCCTCTGGTACTCGAGTCCTTGTTAGTGAGCCAGGTGCTGTTATTTTACGACAGTGATTACCCTCTGAAGCTTGCCTCTCTGCAAACTCAGAGTCAAACTTAAAATATTTTCGAAATAGAAATCTAGGATTTCAGACAAATTGGCTCCAAAGTCTTACAGAACAGTAAAAATCAAGTGAGATAGCCCCTTCAAATTGACTGCCACCACCTGTATCTGTTGAGGTACCATCTCAATGAAAAGTCTATGCTAATGGTTGAACTCCAGACATTGGTTTCATGACTTGACAATATCTTGTCTTCGCTTTTCATGTTCTTCAGAGGTTTAGAGTATAATCAGACAATCAGTAGCATGTTTTTTGGTGACCTGACATTTATATCCCGAAAAACATAATGTCTTTGTAAACTGTACAGGCAAAAAGGATAGAAAATGGTGTGTTTTTTGGAGCATTGGGAAATTTGACTTTCGAAGGCGGGTTTTCATGGAAGAAGAGAATACTGGCATTCATGTTTGAGCGGATTCGTGTGAAGATAGGACCTTTCAATCCTTTAGACATCAAACTAGGAAATCAAGACAACAGAGAGCCAAACACCAAAGATCCAT
This sequence comes from Spergularia marina, assembly GCA_963680865.1. Taxonomy (NCBI): domain Eukaryota; kingdom Viridiplantae; phylum Streptophyta; class Magnoliopsida; order Caryophyllales; family Caryophyllaceae; genus Spergularia; species Spergularia marina. The sequence goes on along the minus strand of OY804552.1, from coordinate 17,226,775 downwards.
TCTTCATATGGTTTTATGTTGATGAGGAAATAGCAGTAGCCCGTGGTAGAAGTGGAGGAACAGCATTTTGGTGCCGATGTCGCCGTGTTACGAGCCCTTAGTTCTCTTAAAATCTTGGTCCTCCCTTCTTTCAAAAGTTTGAATCACTTTGAAGGGATGCTTGTAAAGGAAGTGAAGCAGTAGTGTACATCTGATAGCCATACTACATAACTCAAAAGTCTGTGTGTATCCTGTACATGCTGTCTTTTGATTTTTGGTTGATTTCTCTCTAAGAAATATACTTGTATTCAATGTACCGATGATGGTTTGAAAGAAAGGGGAAATAACCATCTCGGAGAAAACAAAGGATGTAAAAGGTGCCAAAGAAAAAATACCGCATAAAATAAGCTGCAAGGATATACAATTGAAGCAATATTTGCCTGTGACTGCAATAATGCTCTCCATTAGTGATCGTGCAACATCCTTGAATGAGTCTGGGTTTGCGTATTCGCAGTCAAGCTAGAGCCATTTGCAAACTTTTCTACTCGGACTCAGGCCAGATGAGCTTAGGAACAAATGAAGGAGCTCCTCTCTTTAATAATAATTGATGCTTACATACTAAGAAAGCAGCGACAAGCCGACTTGCAGTTGCTGTCCTGATATAGAGACGTACAGCCAACTCAAAATACAGAACAAAGCTCTGAATAACAACATTGTGTCCATTAACACCAATTAGCCAGATACTTCTAGAATATGCTTCACAGCTTTGCTTCAATGTCGTAGAGTTCGATCAGAATCATGCTATTGTTTCTGCAGGGATGGCTGATTCATTCACCCTTTTTCTTGCCTTCATTGCCTAAAACATCCACAGGAAGCTCAGTTGCGCACTGCCAAAATGGCAATATATAATGATTGGAAGGGGGAGGGAGAGAGGGAGGGAGAGAGGTAGAAGCAAGAGAGAGATTACTTCGTGCTCCCAGTCTGTTCGAATGGTGATGACAAAAAGCAAAATGACTTGTACGGCAAGTGCACAGATTATTCCCAGCCATAGCCCCTGTATAAATGAAAACGGTAACTGAGATGATGGTTTATGTTGCGGATTAAGTTTGGGAACAACAAGTCGAGGATAAGAGCTTAGCTTGGGTTATGTAATATGGTAAAACAAGTGCTTACCTTACCACCTATGTGCAGCACGAAAGCTAGAAATATAGCTGAAGGTATGCCAACGATATAATAAGCTCCTAGATTAATATATGCCCCGATTTTTTGCCACCCGCATCCTCTAGCAATTCCTGAAAGTTTAATGAGCATGAAAAACCAATTACGTTTAAGCGTTAGCTTGAGTTGGAACCAAAAAGAGTCACTCACAGCTCATATTTCATAAGGCCTCTTACCAGAAAGAACAGATTGAATGGCATCCAGAAAATTGGATACTGCAATTATAGGCAACATAACAGCTACATATCTAATCACTTCTTTCTCGTTGCTGTATGCATTACCCCAGATGTTCCTGATCAATATTAGAACGACCCCAACCACGATACTTTCACAAATGGCTAGGAATAGAACCACTGTTACTGCTAATCTCGCTATCCTTGGGTGGCCGGCTCCCAATTCATTTGAGATTCGAGTACTACTCAAATCACAGCAGCATACATCAGGAGACATACATACAGTCATCAGGTAATTGTAGATTCAACTCGTGTGAGAAATCAAGTGAGGCAACATTCAAAAATATGGAAGAAACTTGGAGATATACCTAACAGCACCACTAAGACCAAATGGGATCATCCACACAGCTGCACCAGTGTTGAGACTGTAATGGGAAAGGACAGTAGTCAAAACTTACGTGTACTTATTTTTACAGGTTCGCCTTAATGACTTATTCACACAGTCGTTTGATATAATGTCTTTGATACTCTTACTCTTCACCTATATTAAGGACCTAAGAGCACAAATTAAGCAGAAAAGCAAAGAAAAACTTACCTAGTTGTGAAAGACAGTATACTGCATACAGAACAGATTTCGGTACTAACCTTATTGAGAGCACAGACGTTTCTAAGGTCGGGTTGGGGAGAAGACCAGCTGCTAGAACCATGAACTCAAAGGACCATGCCTCCAAACTGTAAATATAGAGATCAAAAATATCAGAGAAAAGCCGAAGATGATCACTGCACTACATGAATCCGCATTGTTCATGCAGTTTGAAAAAGATGCTAAAATAGTAGACCATACCAAACCATACATGCTGAAGGAATACTCAGTCTAAGGAATGTGGGTAAATGATTGAGAGCTCCGATAGACAACCCGGTCCAAGTTTTCGCACATGAAGAAGAAAACTTGACATAAAGAGCCAACAGTATGACATTGACCCAATAAGAGATACCAGTAGCCAAGGCAGCTCCTCTATGTCCTAAGCCGGACTTAAAGACCAATGCCCAACAAAGCGGCAAATGAAATAAGGTGGCAGCCGCAGTACTAATCATCATTGGAAAAACAATGTTTTGAGTTTGTAAGAATCTCATGAGTGATTGAAGAAGGCCATAAGCAAAGAGACCAGGGATAAGAAATTGCGCGTAATGTCCGGCCTCAGTGGATATCTGGTGATCTTGGCCAAAAGCTATTAGCAGAGATCTCGTATTCGCCCATATAATAGCCAGGGGAATGCTCACAAGACAGAGAATGATCATGGCTCTTTGCATGTGTATCCCTAGCATATTGTATTGCTTTGCTCCATAAGATTGCCCGCAAAAGGTGTCCAGGGCACTTGCCATTCCCATCTGCCAAGAATCCAAAACAAGTGCCAGGCCAGATGACCGTCATAAGCGAAAGAAGTTGTAGTCCATGTAGAAGCTAACACAGTATAAGACCATTTTGGGTCCCCCTAGCCATCCATCTAGACTTTTGGCTCAGTTGGTTATCTAACATGGTATTAGAGCCTCAATGATCCAAAGGTCTCAAGTTCGGATCTTGGGGTAACCCCCTCCTTTGTTATGTTACCAATCTAGACTTTTGGTAACCCTCTTCCATGTCAAGGCTTCTGCCAATGACGGGATATACAACATAGAGAAACTGTTTGCGCATGTTTTTGCTCTCTTGTCGTGTAACCAACCAACCAAAAACAAAAGATTACTCTACTTGCCGAAGTATAATTGTACTACTACTCAAATCAATAATGACTACTCGTCTACTCTTATCTCCTTGTCAAAACAAAAGAGCTCTTATGGTTTAAATCATCTGCTTAAAAACACGTACTTGACAATTATGCTTATCTTTTTCGTATAATCAGAGTACGTACTCACTATTTGAGGACCACTACTCCACTAGTAGTGTTTATAATACGCAAAATTTAGTGGTCGTTTGGTCGTTAATCATTGGAACGAGGCGTTGAATTCCTACATCCTGCTATACGGAGTAAGTAACACCATTTCCCTAGTACTCGTATTAAGATTTTCTAGAAACTCAAAAGTTGATCAAGGTGTGTTGTTAATTTAGGCATGAGAATTCCAATTGCTTAGAGCCTCTATAAATGCAATCTCATATTCACGAAACGACTTAAACAATGAATAAACTCATCAAGACCCTAGTCAATAATATCATCATAAAATAAAATAAACTTCCCGACAATGGAAGAGTTTATCATTTCTGTCTTATATTTAAAAAGTCTAAACACATGAAACCATGTGTCCATTAAATAAACAAGATAAAGAAAAGTGAGGCTCACGAGTAAGTTGAAGCCAGTCACGGAAGCGAAAGAAGTGGCCATGGAAGCACCGGAAAGAGGAAGCTCGCCGAGATGGCCCACAAACATGATTGAGATGAGCTGCAAACTGAAGAGCAGGAAGTTGACTGATATTAATGGACCTGCCAACCATGCTTGTTTCTTCACCTCTACGACCAAACCATCTTTCCAATTATTTCCAGCTTCTTCATCACGCTCTTCTAAACCTCTTTGAATGAGGAGGACTTCTTCCATTGATTGATCACTCTTTTGGTTCCCCATTTTTAGTAGTATGACTATCCCACTCTCACCTTCGTTCTGATTGTAATATTGTATGAGCGCCTCACTTGTACGATCTTTCTTTTGTTAAACTAAAAGAATGGACCAACACAAAACTACGGCACTGGAAAATATAGAATACTCGACAAAAACAAGTGCTAAAAACTGGTCGATCTATAGGCGGCTAAGAACACTCTATATTAGATAGAGTAAGGCTATTTGTATACTCCCTTCTATTCAAAGTTATTTTCCTATATTTCTCTTTGGGACGATTCACTATGATTTTCCTGTTTCAAAACTTACCCGATATGATAAATTTTTGGACGTTTTTATCCTTACTAATTTTTCTGATTTTCCCTAATCTTCTATTAACCCACTAACCACTCCCTCCAAAATCTGAATATTCCAACTCAAATTCAACCCAATAACAAAACTCAACCCAATTCAAACCCCATTTCATTTCTACCCCAAACCCAAACCCAATCACTCAATTATTTTTCTGATCATAAAAAACCCTACTCTCTCTCTCTCTCTCTCTTCGTCCCCCTCTTCATTTCTAATGAACTCTACAAACCCTAACTCCCTCTCTCTCTCTCTTCGTCTCCCTCTCACTCTTCATTTCTCTGATGAACTCTACAAACCCTAACTCCCTCTCACTCTCTCTTCGTCTCCCTCTCACTCTTCCTCTTCTTCACTCACAAGATCTTCAATTCTCTCTTCTCTCTCCTCACAAATCTGATCATATGGTTTCATTCGACATTTGTCCCTTTAGATCTCATCCTTTCTTCGTCTCCTCACTATGATTTGATCTCGTTTCGACCATTCGATCCGTAGATCATGAGTCATATGGGTTGTGGTATAATCTAAACCCTTGTGTAATTAATTTTTTTTGCTTGAATCTCTGTTTGGGGTAATTGCATATGCTTCCATCTGTGTTTTTTGGGCGTAATTAACCTTGATTCATTTTTTTGATTGAATCTGTGTTTGGGGTAATTAATGTGCTTTGATCTGGTTTTTTTTTTTTTTGTGATTTTTGGGCATAATTAACCTTGAATCTTTCTTTTTTGGCTTGAATATGTGTTTGTGATAATTGCATGTGCTTTGATCTGTTTTTTTTTCTGATTTTTTGGCGTAAATAATAAACTTGATTCTTTTTTTTTTTTTGCTTGAATCTGTGTCTGAGGTAATTGATGTGCTTTGATCTGTTTTTTTTTTTTTTGTGATTTTTTGGCGTAATTAACCTTGATCATTTTCTTTTTGCTTGAATCTGTGTTTGTGATAATTGCATGTGTTTCGATCTATTTTTTTTTTTCTGATTTTTTGGCGTAAATAACCTTGATTCATTTTCTACTATTGATTTGTAGATAGAGAGAGTATGGGTTAATTGAAATCTTGAGTGTAACTAGCAAGTCAGTGATAATTTTTGAGACTTTTGCATTGTAGTTTTTACAATTTTTTGACCTTATTTACTACATTTACAAATTGATTGAAACCCATTTGAAACTAGCCACCTACATGTGTAAATGGAGGCACTTTAGATGCCAACTGACACATGGTATGGAGGCTTGTGTTTGATAAGGCTCTTAATTCATAAATGTAGCTACAACTCTATGAGGAGTGTTATTTACATCTAAGAGTTGTTTGGTTTTTTTGGCTTAATTTAAATGATTCAAATGATGATAATGGTACTAAAAACAAAGCAACAGACCCCCAGCAGCTGAACCCCACCACGAGCAGCCCAGAATTTGTCCGAAACGGAGCGGAAGCACCAGCAGTGCTAGCATCAGCAGCGGCACCGAGCACGAGCACGAAAATGAAATCGAATCCTAGTTTTTTTTTTTGTTTTACGGAAATGGAGTGATATTCTCTCATTTCCTCTAAATTCTGAGATATTTTGTGTGAGATTTGTGTAGTGAAGTTGTGGATTAGGATATGTATAAAGATTGGTTTATGGAATCTATGAATTCCCACTTGCATTTGTTTGAAGTTCCCTCCAATTTGTGCAAACTAATCCTCCGTCATAATTTTTGGTGGGAGGATTAGAGGGTTCTAATTTTTAATTAAACTCCCTTACCCCACCAATAATTCCACTACCACCTTTCTTTATTAGTTTTTGTTGGTTGTTGTGTCCTATCCAAAGAGGAAAATCTCTTTGGGTAGGAGGGAGTACATGATATACATTACTAAAACATATATGGGGGGGGTAGTATGAGTATGTTTTGTATTTTTATGTGGTGAGATTGGGGAGAGAGAATTGGAATATGGTGGGACATATGAATAAAAAATTAGGGATATACATTTAGAAATGTATATGGATATACATTAAAACTTTCTCTATTAGATAGGATATCGTACTTCGCAGGATCGGTGTGCATTTTTTTTTAAATGGTTTAATGTGGTTGTGTTGTGATATATATTTTTTTACAATTATTAATTACTCCCTCCGTCCCAAATCAAACGCCCCAAGGCGTTTTTGTAGTGGAATAAGAAAATTTGATATAATAAGTTGAGTGGGGTAAACGGAGGAGAGAAAATGTGATGGTTAATAAAAGTAGGAGAGATAATGTGAGAGAAGATGTAATAATTTAATAAAAGTAGGAGAGAGAAATATGTTCCAAAATAGATAGGGTGGGGACGTTCCAAAATGGAATATGGGGCGTTTGAACTGGGACGGAGGGAGTAGTTACATTTGTGTTCTTAACACATGTGTTGTTTTTATTTTTAGAATATTTTATAGAATGCACTCGTAATAATGTGAGTGTATGGATTATCCATTTGATGGCTTAATTGTTTAATTTTTACATACTTGTTATCTGCTAAATTCATTCTTTATACTCACTTGGAAGTGTTGATCTATTCATTTTCTCTATGTACTCATTCTTTGACTTCTTTGTTTGCCTGTCTTAAGGTATAATGTCGCACACCTCACTATTTTCATTTTATTCATGTATCTCATATCTCGGTTTGCACGGCCACCATTATCATTTAAATCTGAGGCACTTTTACCCTAAATCATTCGACCACAATCATCAGTTCATCACGTAAATCCGAGCTAGCTACTTTAACCCGACGTTGTTTACCCAAATAAAAACCTGTAATCTAAATTACGTCATGGTTGACCTTAATTGTCATGAAACTGCGATGATGTGATCGGTGATGGTATTTGTAAACGTTATTGGTTTCGCATGAGTAAGTTCCATAATCTGATTAAGATCCGTGTGATATGGTGGTTGCGTGGGTGCTTTGTTTCCCGTCAATAAAATATGTACCATTATATACGTTATGTATACTATTGATTAGCTTGCGTTTTCTGATATTTAGTTTCTTAATTGATTTCATTCTTGAACGTTTTTTGGTTTTGATGCTCTTGTGAATTGATTGTTCTACTATTTTTTTTATTTTCTTTAGTAAGTGGTCGTTGCTTATAAAGAAGTGTGTAGTACAATCTTAATTTTAGTTTTTTAGGTGATGTTAACCTTGCGAATTGGGAGATGGATGAAAGATTACATTATATTTAAGACATTTAACCTCTCTATTTACCTTGTAACTCTCCTTTGACTAAGTAATAATTAAAAAAAATCCACGCACCACAAAAATAGTGATATGAATTGTACTTACTCTCATTTTTAAAGATTCATGCACAAACTTAATGTACATATGTGACTGTATGCATAATGCAATGGGAATGGTATGGCCTAAAACTTGAAGTATACAATGTTCCTACTGATTCATGCACAAAGTAAATGTACATGTATGACCGCATACATAATGCAATGTGAAGGATATGATCTTAAACTCAAAGTAAACAATGTCCCTACTTTTGACTAATAAAAATTGGACAAATGTCCGTACCTCACTTTGTCAACCCAAATTTGTATAGAGATATAGGATGATAGGATACAATGGTATACTCCGTATGACAAATCTTTCATCACCACTAAATGCACAAAGAGACCCTTTGGTTGCTAGTTGTCTAGGTATGTAACAGGTAGATAGATAGCAAGTAGTTGTTAGCTCCAAAATTATTAGTTTATATTAGATGTGTTTAGAAAAAGTAACTGTTGAATTATTAAAATTATTACTTTTAGTTTTAAAGACATGGAATAAGTGTGTTTAATGTACAACATTTTGTCAAATTCTATAAATTAGTGATTTATTCTATTTTATCAGGCATGCTTACAAATTCATATAGAAAAAAATAGAGATCAAAGTAAAAAAGAAAAAACAATTAACGTCATTTAAAAGTAGATCTTCGGCCTTATAAAAGACGATGAAATCTACCGATCATGTCGAATACATTAGTTGGATCATCATCTATCTCCCCATAACAATGCAGCTATATTATTTTGAATAAATGTCATTTGGGCAGACGATCTTTGTATCTATCTCATTTGGTGAATAAACACTATCATCAAAATAGCTCTTCAGAAGGTATAAAATTAGGATATTCGTCAAGTACCCGAAAAATAGAATCTGCTGATTTATTTATCCTGATATAATTGTACAGTGTCATTGTAGCTATATACTTTTTTGAAACTTTGATAAACCGATTAGTGTGCACATCCCTCCAAACACGAGGGGTATTTGGAAAGACTTGATTTGGGACGAAGGGTGTATACTTTATTAAATTAGCGTTCGTAAGACTACATGCATCTCCTTAAACCAAAAACATCTATACTCTGATCTTGAGGATATGAAGTCTTCATTTGGTGGTTCAAATTAGAGCTGGCAAAAGCTAACACGACACGAACCGCACACGAAAATAGCGGGTTAGTGTTGAGAGTTTCCAACCCGTTTAATTAAACGGGTCAACACGTCTAACACGATTACCTAAATGGGTTGGGTTAGTTAGTGTTTAAATTTCCGACACGAAACAAACACGAATTTTACCCGTTTATTTGTATTTGATATGCTAGTCTTGTCAATTCGTATGACCTCCTTGACTTAAGTTGTACCAAATCAAAACTCAAATAATAAAATTGTGAAAACTAGTCTTTTATAAACCCGTCTTTATTATTAATGATAAGTTACATAGGCACAATAGCCTTAATTCTACCATTTTTCTTTAATAAAATGTAATTACTGTGCACTTTTCTTTTAAACGGGTTAGGCGGGTTGTTAACGTGTTACACGTTTAATAAATAGGTCGGGTTAGTGTCAAGGGTTATCGACACGTTTAATAATCGGGTCGGGTTAGTGTCAAGGGTTTTATAACCCGTTTATCTTTGACACGGACACGAACACGACACGAACACGACACGAACACGACATTTTGCCAGCTATAGTTCAAATAGAATGGAAAACCAGTAGAAAAGCAAAAAGAAATCCAAAGAGAAGGAGGCTGCACTTAAGGTTGATGTGCATAAGGAAATGGAGGATTTTCCTTCTTGTCTTGAGTCTAAGATGGTAGTGGATGAACCACAAGCTGAGTTGGCTGTATGTGATGTGGATAAGCTTACTCAAGATGAAGAAAAGTTAGAAACTTGCTTGGTTTCATGTCATGAGGCAGTAGAAAATGTTGATGTTTCTCTTTGTGCATTGTCTTGTACATATCTGGGTCCTATTGAGTCATACATCAACAAAAGGTTGTGTCTTTCTCTTAGAAGCAATGTGAGCATGTTCTTAAGTGGTTTTGATGGAGAAAATCTATGGGGCTTAAGCAGAAAAGAACAAACAGTTGGTGGTTACTCTCTGGGGAATGTCATCAGAAAACTGCTATGTGGCTGCACAGTACGTCTTTACGCTTATTCCGATCTTATGGAAGGTATAACTTGTAATCTTTGTGCTCCACACTTTCATTATTACATGTTGTTGAGATTGCAAGCTAGCCTTGTTCATTTGAGTTCAATTTCAAACATGTTATTCGAGAAAACTGTTGGTTTATGTTTGAGAATGTTTAAACTGTCATGGCTTGAGAAGTGTTTGTGTTTTGAGCACTTTGGAGGCATGGAGTCTGAATTGTTGGGACATTTTGAGGATGTGAGAGTTTGTTTGATGGAGGTTGGTGTTGTTGGGAATCAAAGTGTCAGCATGGTTGTACCTCTGAAAGTTTATATGATGTGTGTGGTGAAAACATGGTGCGCTTGATGGCTAAATGAGATTACAGATGTGATGCTCCAACAAAACGATCTTGGATGATGTCTTGGGAGTCAAATGATGTTGATTGCAAGCCAAAAAAGCAACTGTGGCACTCGTTTCAGAGAGGAATTCAAAAATGTTGCAGAAAATTCAGGTTTGCGTTGTCTAATTGTATGGGCTGTTTGGGCAAGCAAACGAGCTTCAATATTCAAGTTCCTTACCTTTTTGGAAAGCCAAGAGAAATGTCTAAATCAGGGATTTATATTCAGCAGCAAAGGGGTTTTGGATTGACTGCAGTTTGTGATTTAGACCAGACTGGCCTGCAGCCTGATTTCAGGAAATCCTAGGATTCAGCTTTCAAGTTCAAAGGGCAATATCTTTCTGTTTAGACATCTGATTTTGTCGATTCGTGTGTGAAAATTGGAGAGCATGAAGTGAAATTCAATATGAGACAAGTTTCATTCAAGGATCAGAAATGGTTTGGATTCTATAGCCATTTTTGTGTAGGGTGTCTTCATGAATTTTCACAAGCATGAATTCTGAGTCGGAGTATGGTATTGACTCATATGGAGGGACCAACAACAGAAAGTTTGAGACATCATGGCTGGAGAAAACCTTCACCAACACTAAGTTCATCATTCTATTGTTTGATCCAGGTGGGATATAACATATGGTAAGGGCACCGAGTTTGCTGCATACTTACCCAATGATGGAAGAAACTGTAACTACCTCTTCGGCATGAGCAAAACCAAGGTGGAAACAAATGGTGCAAATGTGGAAATATACAATAGTGATCTCAGTCGTCTAACATTTGACCCTGGTGGAACAAGAAAGATGTCGCAAAAGGGGCATTCAGAAATTAATGCTAAAGATACAAAGCTGCAGCAAATTAATAATTGCATTGGACATGGTTGTGTTCATCTTGAGATCTATACTTCAACACCTGCACTTGATTTCAATGGTGACGGAAAGTCAATACATGGATTTAAAGTCTTTGATCCTGGAGGAAGAGAATCAGGCATCGTAAATTTGAAAACAATACCATCTGTATATGGTATTGATGAGCTAAGAGTGTATGTGAGTTTGTGGAGATTGGTGTCAATATCAGCTCGAAATTTGAAGACAAATTCTTTCAAATCTGGAGAGTTTGATATGGGAGCATCGGGTAAGGGCATTCATCTTTTAATGCTTACATTATGTCCCCCAAGATTCAGATAAGTTCTCATTGAAATGACCCCATTAGTGATGCATATTTCTGTGAAAATCAGACAATTTCAGTGATTCTCATCTGACTTTAGAGCTTCATATACTTGGATATATAAGGGCTATGGCTATGGTTCTTATATGGGTGTAACGTTCATTGCTCAGGCTTTCTTATGACACCATTTAGGGATCCATTAAAGCTATAAGCAATACTTTATGAAGGCTCAAAGATAGGGCATCAGAATGCCAGACCTGCAGAAATGAGACTCATCTGATGTCACTCAGAGGCGCATATCTTCCTAAGCATGAAGAATTTTGGGTTTATTCCTTTTCCATATGAAAGCTAAGATCAAGAGCTTTAAGATGCCATATCATGGGTTCACAAAAGATATCGGATCACAAAGTTATGGCCTCTGCAACCCGTAACCTGCATATGAGCAAATGCTGCAATGTCTGAAATGTATCTCAATGCGTTGAAGGGGCATGTTTGTCTTTTGACTTGGTTGGCACTCACCCTCAGAAGTTGTCATATGGTCCTAGGTATAACTCCAACTTAATTTCATCCAGTAAAACACGTAACTCTAATAACTCCACTAACTAAAACACGTAACTCCAACTTAACTCCACTAACTAAAACACATAACTCCGATTTAACTCCACTAACTAAAACACGTAACTCCGACGTAACTTCACTAACTAAAACACTTTAACTCCAACTTAATTTCATCAGATAAACACGTAACTCTAATAACTCCACTACCTAAATCATGTAACTCAAACTTAACTCCACTAACTAAAACACGTAACTCCAACTTAATTTCATCAAATAAAACACGTAACTCTAATAACTCCACTACCTAAATCACGTAATTTCAACTTAACTCCACTAACTAAAATACGTAACTCCAAAAACTATGACACATAACTCCACTAACTCCAATAACCAAAAGACGTAACTCCAATAACTCCACTAACTAAAACACGTAACTTTAAAATAACTCCACCAATTAAATTACGTAACCGAGAAAAAAAAAAAACAGAGAATGAGAGAACACTAAAAACGAAATTAACAAAAATAAAACCCAAATTTCCACCATTTTCTCTCTCATCTCACGCCACCCAACTCCACCCGAACTACCCTCCCCCGCCACCCACTGCTCCGCCATACTTCCGCCCCATCCTCACCCAGAGCCACCTCAATCGATAGAGATAGGACCGGTCGTATCCAGCGAACCGATTCCCAACCTCCGATAACTGAATCTGCCATCGACGCCATCATTCCCGCTCCTTCGTCACCCCTCTCTCCTCACCTCTCATACATTTCATTCACTCCACGGCGGAAGTAATAGCTGCGCCATGGTGGCAGGAGACCGGAAAAGGTGAAGATCGACGACCGCGATCGACGACGGCAGCAAGATTTGAAAAAAAAAAAGAAAAGTGAAAAGATGGAGAGAGAAGTCGACGTTGCGCGATGGGAAGAGGTGGGCGCAGTCCACGAACGTTCGACGAGAACTCGTCGGAGTGGGCGGAGTCCGGCGGTGGTGTCGGCTCTGGTAATGGTGGTCGCCGGTGGACACCGACGGCGGCATTGTGGTGGCGCGGGGGTTAGGGCCGAGGAGAGAGAAGGGGAATAAGAGAGGAGAGAGAAAATGGGAGTGATTTGGGTTTGGGTTTGGGTCTATTTTTCTTATTCTTTTTATTTAAGTTTTAATCTACACCTTTGATCTATGTAAGATGGAGGGTTGAAATTACTTCTCACTTCTCACGAAATTAGCACTTCTCATTTGATAGATTTTCTATATATATATATATATATATATATATATATATATATATATGTCAGAAGTAAATATATGTCAGAAGGTCAGAAGTAATATAGGCCATTAGATCGCTTCATCTGGACGGCTGAGAATGCGCGCGAGTTTTTAAGGCTGAGGGTAATTTGGACATTTTCAGCGCGGGGGAGGGGGTCGAGATTGAGCAAAAATTTCTAATTCATTCCAAAAAAATCAACTTTCTCTCTCTTCTCTTTCAATCCTTTCCTTCTCTCAATTTGAAACTTCCAATTCGAAAAATTTCCAAATTTAAAACTTCCAATTTACGCCCAAATTTCATCACATAAATGAAACGCGAAGTTCGGGGTTCATCAAATTTATCAAAATTGGGGTTCATATTCATCAAAAAATCTCGAAAAGTTCGGGTTTCATCAATTCATCAAATTTGGGGGTCAAATTCATCAAGTGATTCAACACGATCATCGTTCACACAAATTGATTCTTTCGATGGAATCAGGTATTTAGATCTACTCCCTCCGTCCCCTTTTAAACACCCCGCTCCTTTTTTTACGTGAATTAAGGTGATGCGATTTGTTTATTATTGTTTGAGATAATAGGTGGTTTATTTATTATTGTTGAAGATAGTGGGTGGTTTGTTTATTATTTTTGGAGATAATTGGTGGTTTGTTTATTATTTTTGGAGATAGTGAGAGGTTTGTTTATTGTTTTTGGAGATAGTGGAGGGTTGATGTGTGGTGAAAACTTACCCCATTTAGTAAGTTTTGAAATGGGGTGTTTAAAAGGGGACACCCAAAAAAGGAAAGCGGGGTGTTTAAAGGGGGACAGAGGGAGTATATCTTTTTCTTCTTCGTTAAATTTTGCCTGATTTTTATCACTTTTATGACGTTGATTTGATTTGATTCATTGATTTTGATTTTAAAGTTTTTGGGGTTGATTTTAGGGTTAGTAAAGTTAGCAGAGTTAGTAAAAATTATTAAGATAGTAAAACTGAACCTGTATGAAGGTAGTAAAGTTAGCAAAGTTATTAGACTTATTATATGAAGTTGATAAGTTATACAGAGAGTACAGTTATCAGTGTTAAAAAGAGTTACGAGTGTTAGTTCGCAAAGTTATGAATATTAGTTTGTGGAGTTAGAACAGTTAATAGGCAGTCATAAGAATCTGTAAATAGTTATGAATATATGTCCATAGAGTTAATATAGTTATTGCAATCGTAAGAATTTGTGAAGTTTTACAAAAAGAATTTAGACTTTAGGATGTCTGTGACCAACTCTGGAAAAAGAATCTGTGAAGTTGTACAATTTTAGAAGCTGATTACGTATTTTTATGTCTGCTAAAGGTGAGCAACTACCTTTTACACCTCCTGTCACCGCATGATCATCACCTCAATATACTCCAGGAGGGACACAAGAATGGTTTCCAAGGGTAGAGTCTGATTTGGAACCCTTTATTGGTCAGAATTTTTCAACACTTGATATTGCTGAACAGTTTTATGACCGATATGCTTCTGCTAGTGGTTTTAACACGAGAAAATCCACTCGTGTTGTAGATACAAATGGGAATGTTTCAGCGAGGTATTTAAACTGCAATAGGGAGGGTACTAGGCGTACACATGTTCCTAAAAAAGTCGTAGTAGTAAGTAATAGGGCTGGTGAGAAGAGGAAGATGTGTAGGCGCAGGAAAATAACAAGGACATGTTGTAAGGCCATGATTGCTTTCAAATTACAACATGGAGAGTATGTGGTTTACTTGTTTCATCCGGGTCATAATCATCCCCTTGTGTCTCCTAGGTTTGATAGGTTTCAAAAAATAAATCGAAACCTCACTCTTCACCACAAAAAGACACTTATAGAAAATTCTAGAGTTAATGTTGGGACTGCCCAAACATTTAAGACATTGAAAGAACATGTTGGTGGATAACAAAATATTGGGGCAACAATAGTCGATATGAATAATTTTAGGAGAGATTACAAATATGTAATTGGGGAAAGAGATGCCCAAATTTTTCTGGATAAGTTGGAAAGGTGTAAATCTAAATCAGACGACTTTTATTATGCTTTTGAAAAGAATGAAGATGGGAATTTGGTGAGGGTTTTTTGGGCTGATTCGTGTTGTAGGCGAAACTACTTTTTGTTTGGTGATGGGATTTCATTTGATCCCACTTATGGGACAAATAAATACAATGCAGTTTTCACACCTTTTACGGGTATTGACCAACACAAAAAGTGTGTAAACTTTGGCTGCGCACTGTTAGCAAAAGAAGATGAAAGGTCATTTGTTTGGGTGTTTGAAAGGTTCTTGGAATGTATGGACAACAAAGAACCTCAATGGATAGCAGTTGATCAATGCCCTGGTATAAAGAATGATTCACCTAGTGTTTTCAAGACTGTTGTACATCGGTTTTGTGCTTGGCACATAATGAAAAAAGTAAAAGAAAAACTAGGGCATGCTGTGACTAATGAGTCTACAGGTTTTATGCCTCGATTTACATGTCTTGTGTGGGATCCAGAAATTGAACCATGTCAATTTGAGATTGAGTGGAATGAAATTTTGGAAGACTTTGAATTGCAAAACGACCCTTGGTTGGCAGATATATATATGACTGTAGGAGTATGTGGGTACCTTGTTTTTTCCGTGACACACACCTTGGATTAATCTTAAGAACCACTCAACGTTCAGAGAGTGAGAACATTTTTTTCAAGACCTTCCTCGACAAGCATGCTACTCTTGTAGAACTATGGATGAGGTTTGAGAGTGTTATTGATCAACAGAGGAACGTAACTGACAAGTTAAATTATGAATGTGAGAATTCACTGCCCATCTTAAAAACTCCCACCCCTTTGGAGATATACGCGTCACAAGTTTACACACACACAGTCTTTAACGTCATACAAGAGGAGATTGTGGCAGCTTTGACGTGTGGGGTTGCTGAATTCAAGAAGACAGGTCGCTATGAGGAAATGGGCGTGCATGACTCCATTAAGAAGGATCAGGTACTTACTGTTAGACTTCAACCTTCTAAAACCTTTATTTTTTTTCTTTCTCAAGTATGTCTCTGGTATGTGCCATTTTTACTCCACAATTCTCATTTTATGTGCATTTCCTCATCTGTGAGTCTTTTTTCAGATATTTCTTATGAATATATCTACATTCATAGCCGTCTATAATAGTTTCTGGCTCTAAATTATTTATGTTCCTATGGCCAGGTTTAGGTGTTCTATTTCCCTTCAACCAATGAGTTAGATTGCTCTTGTAAGCTATTCAATAGGATTGGGGTATTGTGTAGACATGCATTGTGGCTCCTCGCTGGAAAGGGCTTCACTACGATCCCCAAGTAATATGTACTAGATAGATGGACAATGGAGTCATACCGGAAGCCTGTATATGATCTACAAGGTATAATCTTCTTCATACTGCTATTGTTTCTGCTTGGCATAGATATTCGATATTCTACAAAGCATTCCTGTAAAATCTGCTTCATAACGAAAATGTACACATACATTTGACAAGGTACCTTACTTGACGATCACACAAAGATGAAGGAGAAGAACAACAAATGTATTTCAGGTATGTGGGATGAGATTTACAAAGTAGTGGAAGAGGTTGAGGAAAATGAAGAAGATGCTCTCAACTTTACAGAGACTTTAAAACAGTTTAGAGACAACTTAATGGCTCGTACTTCTAGTACCCGAAAACAAAGAGACAACAAATAGAGTCTTTGTTAGATATTGATGCCTCAATAGAAGTAAGTGTCCTCCCTCCACTCCAATCCAACAACAAGGGCACAAGGAAGCGGTTAGTTTCTCAAAGGGAGATGCAAATCAGGCGTAACAAACCAAGCAAGCCCAGGACATGTTCGATATGTGGTAAACGAGAAAAACACAATGCCCGTACATGTCCTTTGAAAGGGAAATCAAAGGTATCCTATGGAGAAGATGGAGAGGATGAAAAAGAAGAAGAAGAAGAGGATGAAGAAGAAGATGATTTAGAATAAATGAATGCGAATATGAAATCATTTTGGAATTTTTCATTTTGTTAACAATCATTTTGGATTTTTTTATAAACTTGAACAATCATTTTGAAATCAAGTTGTACAGTTACACCTTTATAAACTTGACAATCATTTTTAGTGGTACACTTATTAAAAGTTAGTGAAATTATCACTTTCGGATATAGAAGTTAGTAAAGTTAATCATTTCAGTTGTACAGTTACACCTTTAGTTACCCCTTTATATTAGCAAAGTTATGCATTTTTAGTGGTACAGTTATTAAAGTTAATGAAGTTAACTCTTTCAGATAGAGAAGTTAGTAAAGTTATTCATTTCAGTTGTACAGTTACGCCTTTATATTAGTAAAGTTATGCGTTTTTAGTGGTACAGTTATTAAAGTTAGTGAATTTTTCTCTTTCGGATAGAGGAGTTAATAAAGTTATTCATATCAGTTGTACAGTTACGCCTTTATATTAGCACAGTTATGCGTTTTTAGTGGCACAGTTATTAAAGTTGGTGAATTTTTCTCTTTCGGAGAGGGGAGTTAGTAAAGTTATTCATATCAGTTGTAAAGTTACGTCTTCATATTAGCACTGTTATGCGTTTTTAGTGGTATAGTTATTAAAGTTAGTGAAATTATTTTTTTTGGATAGAGGAGTTAGTAAAGTTATACATTTCAGTTGTACAATTACGTCTTCATATTAGCACAGTTATGCATTTTTAGTGGTACAATTCTTAAAGTTAGTGAAATTACGCCCACATAAAATTCAACCATCATTCCGATCACGTTTTGTTTACACTGCCACTGCATTAACTACGAAGGTTAACTATCCGAAAATTAAAACTATAGTGCTTAATTTATGTCATTCATTACAAGAATACGTTGGTCATACGCCTTCAAATGTCAAACCAGTCCTCCATTCATTTGCGTTCCTTCTTTGAATCTCCAAGACGCATTTCTGGAGGTAGACCACAAACTTTGGTACGCCTGCACAATACGAAAAAAAACTAAATGACTAACAAAAGCATACATGAACTCAAGAATTTCAGACAAAAAACCATCAGAAAATCACACTTAAAATTTGAGTTGTTTTTTACCTTGGGGCTGCCGTCCTTGAGCTGATTGGAGCTGGTTGGGAATGCAACTTTGCAGTAGCAGCAGGACAGGGGACTGGTTCGGAGACGGGTTGGGAGCATGTAACAGCTCCAGTGGCCCCACGAGTCCTGGACTCAGCAACAGCCCTGGATGTAGCTTCTTCTACTTCACATATTGGATTGGTTCAGATGTCTCATCTGGCACCTCTGATTCTTCTGATCCATCAAATTCGTCTGCTCCTGATAGTAGAACAACAGGTTTTTTTGCAGACAATCTTAATCTTGGTTGGAGCAGCAACAGCTTTCTTTTTTTCTGCCTTTGCAAGCTTGTCCAACTTCACTGACAAGTCAAATCTCGCATCTCGAAAAGCATCGACCTTTCGGAGGACTTCAGCTCTGCATTTGTTATGGTCGAAAAGCACCAGTGTTGCACAAATCTCAGCCCGATACATCTTTCTCCCATTGGCTGTATCAAGCTTGGACTTGAATGACACCCCATCATAGTTCAAGCAATGGATCATCGTGTATACACCAGAATCGACATTATGTACCTTGGTTTCCCAAGGGAGATTCACACGAATGAACTTGAAAAGGGAGACATCTGATGCATGTGGATGTCCACACTTCACCAGGAAACGTTGAAAGTACATCACCTACAAAAATAGCACAACCAATAATGAAAAATATTAATAACATTGTATTGATAAAGTGCATACTAATTCGAAAAATCATAAACAAAAAAGCTAGAGAGTTACCAAAAGTTTTGCTTGGTCTTTGTACGCAGTCTTTGACCAATCTGTATACACTCTATTATCCAAGATATCGACGGCCCTAGAATTGAAGTTCAACACGACAAGGGAGTAGTGTTCCTCGTAGTGCATCGGGAAAAATACCTAGCAAAACAAATACAACAAGACCATAAATATAATCACACAAAATACACGAGTCTAATAACTTAAGGATGAAAATATAAACCAAGACAATAAATATAATCACACAAACATTCAAAAGAGACTTACCATGTCCTTGTCAGCTAGATTGGACACATTTGGATAACGGTCCATCCAAGACTGCCAAGCCCCAAAAAGTCGTCGTTCCACAACCCCTTCCTCGGTATGCTGACCAGCAAACGCCTTATATACACCGTCTTAGAACAAACAAAACATTTTACAACATTACAAACACAAAAAAAATATAAAAACTGATTGTCAATGTGATCTTTACTCACCATGTGATCTAGTCCAAAGAACGCCCGGAGAGGCACTGATTTATCTTCAAACTCTAAGTGATTAAGTAAAACACTCTAACTGTTGATAATTGCCGAGCTAATGTGTTTGGAGGGTGCAACGCTTCCCAAAGTCAGCATATCTTCTCTCAACAATCCCAAATCAGGGCCGTAATCAGTGAGCACCTCACTTCAAAAAGCAACACCAAAAAAAGAATTAGAGTCGTATAATGAAAACAGAATAAAAATCTGCCATTTCAAAATGTATGTAAGAAAATCACCTTTTTCGACATATCTCCTCAACTTCGAGAAAACAGAAATCACACAAATGCTTCTTGAAATTCGGCATGTAGGACACGATTGACTGGGTTCTCCTCATAAATCTAGACACTACCAAAACCTTCACAGAAACTGGACTTATGCGGAGACTACAACCCAGTCAATCACCACCATTACGTGAGGTACGTTCGCCATTAAATAATGGGCTTCGAACGACTTTTGGTGAGCTGTAAACATTCTTCATGACCTTCTCTTTCACTGTCGGTGTCTCATCAACAGTTTTCGTGGTGTCAACCAAATCCTTACCATCAGTTTTCACTTCACTACCACCCTTACCACCAAATCCCCCACCAGCAGCAAAACCCGATCCCCCAAGACCAGCACACCTCCATCATCACCACCACTGACTCGCTCAGCATCATTGTCTTTGTCTTTCACCGCCTTTGTCTCATCACCGACTTTGACGGTGTCAGACAACTTCTGCTTATTAGATTCCAGGTCCTCAAGCACCTTGGCACTACCAGAACTCGTACTCTTCCCTTCACTACTGCCTTTAGACTTACCAAGCTCACAAAAGACACGCTGGTTCAAACTCTTAGGACCATAGCTCCTAACAACAACACTAACTAGACCATCCAACCCATCCAAACCGACATTCTCACCCAAATCATTAAGACTGTCAACTAACAAATCAGCCTCTTGGTTCACACAAGTGCTATAATCGGTCTTCTTATTGCCAAAGGGTGGGGTAAGAAGCTTAAAGGAGGGCAAATCATCGGCTAATTTCTTGAAGGATGCAAAATTATTACATATAAAATTGAAACTCTTCACCCATTCATCACTATTATAAATTTGAGTATCTAATTGCTCCTCAACACCACTTTTACCATCAGATCCCCCACCAGCACCAACACCCGATCCCACAGGACCAGGACACGCTCCAGTAGCATCAACACTTGCTACCCCTGAAGCCACAGCAGCAACACTGGGTCCCACAGGAGCAGAAGGAGCACCAACATTGCTTACCCCAGCAGCAGCAGTAGTAGTAGCAGCAACACCGGATCCCCCACCAGCAGAATCACCTGTTGTGCCCAAAACAGATTTCATCGCTTGATGAAGAATGGACATGTTGGATCTGTGTATCACGTTCAGGTCCCTCTTGAACGTCAACTCTATCTTATGAAGGACCTATGGATGAAAACAAGACATTTAACAGAGTCATGATCCAATTTTTACGCTATGATTCACTATATACTAGTTTGAAGGGAGAAAGAAAAGGTTAAAGTGACTTACATTAGTAGACATAGCATTAATTTCTTCATCAGTGGGCTCTCCTGGAGGCAAAACAAATGTAATAACCCTTGACGCATGATCCGAAGCATGTAACAAGGGAATATTACTCGTTACGACTGTAGGGACGCTACTACTTGTGCCTTCCACACATCGTATCGTAGACTGAGAATCCTTCAAACACAATGGATACGTATCCATTACCAAGGGCCCATTGCCAATCCCTGCACTTATCAGTTCCTCCTTGACTCTACGGTCAAACTTTTCTGTACACCAATGTTGAACCAATGGGAGACTAGTTGGTTGACTCTTGCCCTGAAACTCAATCCTATGAAAGTAGATCAAATGCAGTAGGAAAAGGCAGCCCCCTACTTTTGAACTATTACGCTTTTTATGATCAGAAATCCCCTTCCCTAACCTATACAAAACATAGGAACACCAATCCAGACGGGGGATCTTGCTAACATCCTCAATAGCACCTAAGAGCTTAAAATCAATTTTCTGATTTGAAGTTGGAGCCAAGAAACACCCAAAGATAATCAGTACAAACAGCCTAACAAATTCATCATCAAACTCTGTCTCAATCTTTTGAAAAGCTTGATTTAAAGTAACATCCTTATCAAGAGGCACCCCAAAGTAATCCCTCCACCTCTTCTTCAAACACGCGTCCTCAAAACAGGCTGTATTCCCCGTTTCTGTCTCAATTACCTTATCCCCATGCATAGGTAATTGGAAAAAGTCATAAACATCCTCTTTACGTACCAAGAACTCCTTCCCATCACCAAACTTGAAATAGTAACTAGTTCCATAAAATACCTCAAGAAGTGAACAGGAATAGCAGAATAATTTAGTCCCTAGTCACAATGTGAGGTGACGACTCTAAGTGACTAGAGTGTAAGTCGATTAGGATGACTGGTTCAAAAGTCATAGGTCATGGGATGACCGGTCGTTTACACAAGCAGAATGTGAGACACTCTGTCGGACTTGACCACCTACAGATTCCTATTGCTGGGTCGAAGCTAGGAGCACTGTATTATACCATTGAGTCGATTCTTTTGACCTGAAACTATTTGCCAGAGTTTGTGCAATAAATAGTGGCTTTGATTTATGTCCTAAGTCGTGCCGTTAAAGGAGGCTATAAGGGCATATTTTGGGTCACTGTGAGTTGTATGGAACAATGAAAATAGAGTGAAGGGATTGTCCGCCCACGTCAGGGTTAATATCTTTAGGCCACTCGAGGAGTAGCAATTGAAAATGCGTGGCCACGCTCGGAAGCAATCTAAGGTAGATTTTTCCGGTCAGACAGTTGCGCTCTCGATCGAGAAAACCACTTTACGATTCACATCGGGTGCAGGAGCGACCTGAAAGACATCTTGCATTGAGTGGGAGATATAAAGGGCAAGAGAGTCGATCACGCACATACTTGTTTCGGACAAGTGGGAGATTGTTGGACTAGTGTCCTCCGACAATAGTGCGTTGATTAATAAATCTCAATTATGGAATAAACAGGGATCGGTTTATAAGATGAACTTATCAGTTGATCAACGTAAATCAATAACGATTGGCCGTCTAGGGTTTGACGTTATTGTCGTCGTAAGATGGCGGAGATCGACTGATCCCTATCGGTCATACCTATATAGGATAACGTGATGAACTCCTGTTAGCCAGTTAATAGTTAACTGGCAATGTGTTTAGTATCAGGCTGTAGAGTTTATTATATTATTGATTATAAGATAATTGATAATAAATAAACCACTGATAAAATAGAAATTTTATCAGTGTATAAGTTGCTAAATTTGAGATTAGTAATTATACGGGTATTGTTGTGATTTGTCAGTCGTGACAAATTTAGCTAGAATTAATTACAAGAGTTGTAATTATTAGCTAAAATATGATTAGATATAATTATTATATCAATATATAATAGTTAATTGTAACTTAATTAGTTAAGTTATGAAATGACTAAATTAACCTTGTTATACCTTAAAGGTTGGTTAATGTTAGTGGGGGCAAATTAGTAAATTTGATTTACTAATTTAACCCACCACTATATATAGTCTAATCCATGTTTAGACTTAGAGTACTAATCATTTTCAACACAAAAAAAAAAAAAAAAAAAATTGAGGAAAGAATCATCATCTTCTTCCTCTCTAAAAAGAGCCAACTATTTCACCATAGCCACCAAGTTTTTTGAGCTTTGCATGTAGCTCAAAAACACATCTAAACACAAAAATACTTCACCCTAATTGATCCTAATTGTTAGGGATTAGGGCTATTTTGTTTTTGGGGTAAACCGAGTTATTACTAGTACATAATAACTCGGTTTTCTCGTGAATCCTTTGGTACGTGCCGTGGGAGATTAGAAGAGTTCAAGAATCAAAGTTTGGAAGGAGGATCATCCTTGTTAAGCAGCTCAAGACACTCCTTAGTAAAGGAGAGCACAACCTAGAGCCAAAACAAGGTATACGATCTTTAAACTCGGTTTTTTAGTTGTTTTTAACTACATGCAAATCGATCCTCACCTAAGGTTCCACTTAATAGAGTTATTAAGTGTTGTTTAGAGTGTCTAAACCACCTTAGGTTCTAACAATTGGTATCAGAGCATTTGGTCTTATTGCATGTTAAAACCGAGTTGGTTAATTAGGTGAATTATCGACTTAATTAATTTTAATGATAAAATGGTTTTTTCACTGGGTTTTTTCGACATGCATGGCTTCTACTGGTCTTAAAAAGGTTTAGGACGAAATTGTAGAAATTTTGGAATTTTTTAGCTATTTTTCCATGAATTTTCGGTTTAAATCACATAATTAGCTTAATTATCGAATTAAGTGTTAATTAGATAATTTGCATGTATAAAATTATGTGAAAATTAAGAGGACTAAAATTTCCAGTAATAAAGTTCACCATGGCATTGGTTCGAATTTTTCTAAAATTAAAAGTTAATTTTGGGTTTTTATCGTTATTAAGAGTTAATAATGATTAACTTGGAAATTGTTTTCTTAATTGAATTAAAACAAGAAATATCTGGAAATTTTTGCTCATGCATGTGCTACTGCCAGTATGGTATGTTAGTTAAAGAAAATGATTTTTCTAATTAAATTCATAATTGTTATGATTAATTAGAGTAAATTAATGATTTATGGCACTTTTCGAGCAAAAAGAGGGCTAAAACGAATCCATCAAACTAATTGAATCGACTTTAGTGGGATTAAAGGTTGATAAACTAAAATGTTTAGTTGTTGGTTTGGTTCCAAAAGTGTTTTGATTGATTCGTGATTTTAACTGTTAAAATCGTTTTCCAAAATTAGCCGTTGTTTGATTTTTGTTAGTCGGTAAATGTGATTTACCGAGGTCAAACGTATAAGTGTTATACGTTTGACCAAAATCCGAGTACAGTATGGCCAAGATGTCTCATAGGACCGGTACTGTACCGTAATGTAAGGACGGTATCGGTGGGTTTGTAATTAATTGCGATCTCGTATCGCCAGATTGTAATATTTTTTTTTTCTATTTTTAGAAAGTGAATGTATAATAGGCTTTTACATGTAATTCTATTTTCGAGCTTTTACAAACCTTGGCGTGGAGTCGAAGATTGCATTTGAAGACGAGAAGCCGTCAAAGACTAGTTAGGACTAGTTTAGGTTTCTTTTAAGCGAGATAGGGCCATACTAGTACTCGTGATCGATTTATTAGTTTAATCGTCTGTTGCATGCTTGGTTTATTGCGTTTTTTCCGCCGACGTAGTGGATACGATATAAACTAAAATTTGTGCACACGTTTTAGTCGTTATAAATTGTCAACGATTCGCTAAATATTTAGTTCACTGAATAAACGCGATAGACAATATAAGACGACTAGATCTCCTAAAATTTAATCAAACGTAATATCGAGAGCTAGCTTTTCCAAATCTAACACCTATACAACCTTGTTCAATAGGAACCACACTCACCCTCTCGTGAGGTGGGACCTTTTTACCTTGGGGAGTAGGGTTGTAAGTGTTACAACGCGTTAGATTTGGTTGATCTCGACGAATTGGGCATAAGGGTTATGCAAATTCGAGGCTAGAGGACAAATATTCGAGAAATTTGTCAACCGAGAGTTCTTAGAGTTAGAATCAACCAAGAATTGGTTCACCCGAGTGTTATAAATTAGGGAAAAAGCTAAAGACGCCCTCTCGCGTGCCCAAAATTTATAAGTACGACGGATCTCGGAATCGGTTATATAATTAAGGGAGATCAATTATATAAACGGAATTCACGTTTTATGTGTAAAATGTGAAGTAAAATAATGCGATAAAATCTAACCAAATTTTATTTCCAAACTTGTAGAATCGTAAATCGCAATGGCAAATCCAAATGCGAACCCAGTTCTACCGAGTATCACGAAAGACTCATGGCTCCGTGCCTTTATGGAGAAGCACTCCCTGAAGGACGATGGGAGCAACTTCCCAGAGTGGGAATTGAGTCTACGTTTAGCCGCTAAAAGCGACGGAAAGGAGCGGTTCCTCGTTGAACCACCACCTGCGACGCCAGGGCCTAACGCAACGATGGCCGAGCGTCGAGCGTACGAATTGTACGAGCAGGAATCAACCTCGATCAAAAGTGTTTTGATCTATTCGATGGCGTCAAAATTGCAGCGCAGATTGATTTATTCCTCCTCATACCAAATATTCGTCAAATTGACGAATATGTTTTCGCAAAAACCGCGAATATTGCAATACGATGCCGCCAGTCGATTCTTTGAGGCACGTTTAATCAAGGGACAGCCTGTTGGTCCCCACGTGCTCAAAATGATCGAAAACGTAGAGACGTTAGAACGACTGGGATGCCCGATTTCCGACCAAATCGCGGTAGATCGTATACTCCACTCGCTACATGACGAGTTCAACAATTTCAGGTTGAACTTTAACATGAACGATTTGAGGAAAAACCTCAATGAAATTCATGCTCTGCTTGTCCAAGCAGAGAAAGACATAGGCGCAAGTGGGAGTACTAGCGGAAAACGAGATGTTTTAGTGCTAAATGCGAGGAAGGAAGGTGGCAAGTTCAAAAACCGAGGGAAAAAGGGGAAGAAACCCGTGCAAGGAAAGGGCAAGGGCAAAGGAAAAGCGCCAGTAAACGCAAAGACTAAGCCGCCCAAAAGCACGAACCCCGATCAAAGGTGCTTCCATTGTGACGGAGTAGGTCACTGGAAGCGCAACTGCCCCAAATACCTGGAGGAGAAGAAAGCTTCAGGTATCTACACTATAGACATAAACTTTGCTAGTTCCACGTCGTGGGTATTAGATACTGGATGTGGATCTCATCTCTGTAATCATTTGCAGGGGCTGCAGGAGGTGCGAGTGCTAGCAAGGGGTGAAGTGGACCTACGCGTTGGAAACGGAGCAAGGATAGCTGCTGTTTCCGTAGGAACATATGTTTTGTCGTTAGCGTCAGGGTTGGAATTGCACTTGTATAATTGTTATTATGTACCAACCCTGAGCAAAAACATAATATCTGTATCTATGTTAGACGCGGAAGGTTTTCGTTTTGAAATTAAAAACAAATGTTGTTCCTTCTCGCACAATGATATGGTCTATGGAATAGCCCCGTCAATCAACGGAATATATGTTTTAGACTTAACCACCGATGTCTACCATGTAGAAAATAAAAAGCTCAAATCAGGTGATCCTGAGTTATCCTATCTCTGGCATTGTCGTTTAGGTCATATAAACGAAAAACGCATTAAGAGACTCGTATCCAGTGGAGTGCTCAAATCACTTGATTACGAATCATTTAATAAATGTGAATCTTGCCTATTAGGCAAGATGGCACGAAAACCTTTTTCGGGAAAAGGAATTCGAGCTGGTGAGCTATTGGAACTAATACATTCAGATGTGTGTGGTCCAATGAGCATCACAGCCAGAGGTGGTTACAACTACTTCGTCACATTCACAGATGACTTTAGTAGATATGGATACATCTACTTAATGAGGAACAAAGACGAAGTCCTACAGAAATTCATAGAATTTCAGAGGGAAGTTGAAAACCAACTTGATAGGAAGATCAAAACCTTACGATCTGATCGTGGAGGTGAATATCTGAGTAACGAATTCAGTTATCACCTGAGAGATTGTGGTATAGTATCACAATTAACACCTCCTGGAACACCACAGATGAATGGTGTTGCTGAAAGGAGAAATAGAACCCTATTAGATATGGTTCGATCTATGATGAGTCAGGCTGAGCTTCCTGATTCATTTTGGGGTTTCGCTCTACTATCCGCCGTTTTCCTGCTGAACAGGAGTCCGACAAAATCAGCTCCAAAGACACCATACGAGATATGGAAAGGAAAAGTTCCTGACTTGTCTTTCATAAAGGTTTGGGGCTGTGAAACTTATGTTAAGAACCGTTGTGACAATAAGCTAGCACCCAGATCCCAGAAATGCCTATTTGTAGGTTATCCTTTAGTAACACGAGGATATTACTTCTACAATCGTCAGGAGAACAAAGTGTTTGTGTCTCGTGATGCTGTCTTTCTAGAAAAGGAATTTATTTCTAGAAGACAGAGTGGGAGAAATTTTGAACTTAGAGAAGTTCAGGAGTCACAAACAGAGGAAGATAATCAGGATGTTTTACGAGAAAACAGCCCTGAAACTTCTGATACAGTGGTTCCAACCTCCGTTTCTAGAAGGTCAGGGAGAGTAAGTCACCCACCTGAGAGATACTTAGGTATTGTCGAAGATGATGATAAATACTTAATGTTACTTTTAGAAAGTGACGAGCCCGCAACCTACAACGCAGCCACGACATGTCCAAATTCTACAAAATGGCTGGAGGCGATGAAATCTGAAATGGATTCCATGTACGAGAACCAAGTATGGGACTTGGTAGATGTGCCAGTTGGAACAAAAGTTCTGAAATGCAAATGGATCTATAAGATCAAAATCGGCATGGATGGAAATAAGGACGTTTTCAAAGCTCGACTAGTGGCGAAAGGTTTCACGCAAGTTCATGGTATTCACTATGATGAAACATTTGCACCAGTTGCGATGCTCAGATCCGTTCGGATAATCTTAGCGATTGCTG
Source organism: Spergularia marina (assembly GCA_963680865.1). Classification (NCBI taxonomy): domain Eukaryota; kingdom Viridiplantae; phylum Streptophyta; class Magnoliopsida; order Caryophyllales; family Caryophyllaceae; genus Spergularia; species Spergularia marina. The sequence continues at coordinate 17,198,774 of OY804552.1, read as the reverse complement.
CGTTTCATGATTATGAAATATGGCAGATGGATGTCAAAACCGCCTTCCTGAACGGGTTTCTGGAAGAGGAAGTGTATATGACACAGCCAGAGGGTTTTGTCGATCCACGCAATCCTGAGAAGGTTTGCAAGCTTAAAAGGTCCATTTATGGACTTAAGCAAGCATCCAGGAGCTGGAATCATCGGTTTGATCATGTAATCAAACAAAATGGTTTCGCTCGTAGTGTTGAGGAACCATGTTTGTACATGAAGTTTAGTGGGAGCAAGGTAACGTTCCTGGTCCTGTATGTGGATGACATACTTCTCATAGGAAATGATATTCCGACCCTCAACTCAGTTAAAGGATGGTTAGGAAATCATTTTCGGATGAAGGACCTAGGAGAAGCGCAACGCATCTTAGGCATCCGAATCTATAGAGATAGATCAAAACGGATGTTGGCATTAAGTCAAGAAGCTTATGTAGATAGCATTCTTGAGAGATTCAATATGGAGAAATCCAAGAGAGGATATCTGCCAATGGGTCACGGAATAGTTCTGAGTAAGTCTCAATGTCCGTCTGTGCCCGCAGATATTGAACGCATGAAAAAGATCCCGTACGCTTCCGCGGTTGGATCAGTCATGTATGCTATGATGTGTACGAGGCCTGATGTCTCACATGCTTTGAGCATGACGAGCAGGTATCAGGCTAATCCCGGTGAAAGTCACTGGATAGCTGTAAAGAATATCCTAAAGTACTTGAGAAGGACTAAAGATACATTCTTAGTGTTTGGAGGAGATACTGAGCTACGTGTAAAAGGTTACACAGATGCTAGTTTCCAAACTGATCGAGATGATATGAAATCTCAATCCGGCTATGTTTTTACTCTGAACGGTGGAGCGATCTGCTGGAAAAGTTCCAAGCAATCTGTCACAGCGGATTCTACAACGGAGGCAGAGTACATTGCGGCTTCAGAAGCTGCAAAAGAAGCGGTATGGATCAAGCAGTTTCTAGAAGGGCTGAAGGTTGTTCCGGCAGCAGCAGATCCTATCACCATCTATTGCGACAACAGTGGAGCAATAGTTCAGGCTAAAGAGCCTAAGTCTAGTAACAAGTCTAGACATGTACTCAGGAAGTTTCACGTAATACGAGATTTTGTGGAACGAGGAGATATTTTGGTTTGTAAGATCGGGACAGATGATAATGTCGCCGATCCTCTGACTAAGCCGATGACACTGGCCAAGCACAACAGTCATGTAGCGTCCATGGGATTGAGACGCATGACTGATTGGTTGTAGATTATATGGTATGTAATAGTTAGATCTTTGTATTGACTTTTTACATACATATATATATAAAGATTTTATCGTTTAAATTTATTCAGTTTTGTATATGCTGAATAAAAAATACATTCTGTTAAACTCCTATAGGTCGTAGAGACGATTTGAGCCCTATGAAGTGAACAGGAATAGCAGAATAATTTAGTCCCTAGTCACAATGTGAGGTGACGACTCTAAGTGACTAGAGTGTAAGTCGATTAGGATGACTGGTTCAAAAGTCATAGGTCATGGGATGACCGGTCGTTTACACAAGCAGAATGTGAGACACTCTGTCGGACTTGACCACCTACAGATTCCTATTGCTGGGTCGAAGCTAGGAGCACTGTATTATACCATTGAGTCGATTCTTTTGACCTGAAACTATTTGCCAGAGTTTGTGCAATAAATAGTGGCTTTGATTTATGTCCTAAGTCGTGCCGTTAAAGGAGGCTATAAGGGCATATTTTGGGTCACTGTGAGTTGTATGGAACAATGAAAATAGAGTGAAGGGATTGTCCGCCCACGTCAGGGTTAATATCTTTAGGCCACTCGAGGAGTAGCAATTGAAAATGCGTGGCCACGCTCGGAAGCAATCTAAGGTAGATTTTTCCGGTCAGACAGTTGCGCTCTCGATCGAGAAAACCACTTTACGATTCACATCGGGTGCAGGAGCGACCTGAAAGACATCTTGCATTGAGTGGGAGATATAAAGGGCAAGAGAGTCGATCACGCACATACTTGTTTCGGACAAGTGGGAGATTGTTGGACTAGTGTCCTCCGACAATAGTGCGTTGATTAATAAATCTCAATTATGGAATAAACAGGGATCGGTTTATAAGATGAACTTATCAGTTGATCAACGTAAATCAATAACGATTGGCCGTCTAGGGTTTGACGTTATTGTCGTCGTAAGATGGCGGAGATCGACTGATCCCTATCGGTCATACCTATATAGGATAACGTGATGAACTCCTGTTAGCCAGTTAATAGTTAACTGGCAATGTGTTTAGTATCAGGCTGTAGAGTTTATTATATTATTGATTATAAGATAATTGATAATAAATAAACCACTGATAAAATAGAAATTTTATCAGTGTATAAGTTGCTAAATTTGAGATTAGTAATTATACGGGTATTGTTGTGATTTGTCAGTCGTGACAAATTTAGCTAGAATTAATTACAAGAGTTGTAATTATTAGCTAAAATATGATTAGATATAATTATTATATCAATATATAATAGTTAATTGTAACTTAATTAGTTAAGTTATGAAATGACTAAATTAACCTTGTTATACCTTAAAGGTTGGTTAATGTTAGTGGGGGCAAATTAGTAAATTTGATTTACTAATTTAACCCACCACTATATATAGTCTAATCCATGTTTAGACTTAGAGTACTAATCATTTTCAACACAAAAAAAAAAAAAAAAAAAATTGAGGAAAGAATCATCATCTTCTTCCTCTCTAAAAAGAGCCAACTATTTCACCATAGCCACCAAGTTTTTTGAGCTTTGCATGTAGCTCAAAAACACATCTAAACACAAAAATACTTCACCCTAATTGATCCTAATTGTTAGGGATTAGGGCTATTTTGTTTTTGGGGTAAACCGAGTTATTACTAGTACATAATAACTCGGTTTTCTCGTGAATCCTTTGGTACGTGCCGTGGGAGATTAGAAGAGTTCAAGAATCAAAGTTTGGAAGGAGGATCATCCTTGTTAAGCAGCTCAAGACACTCCTTAGTAAAGGAGAGCACAACCTAGAGCCAAAACAAGGTATACGATCTTTAAACTCGGTTTTTTAGTTGTTTTTAACTACATGCAAATCGATCCTCACCTAAGGTTCCACTTAATAGAGTTATTAAGTGTTGTTTAGAGTGTCTAAACCACCTTAGGTTCTAACACAAATGATGTATGTTATTTGTTGTTTTTGCGGTTGTCGTTGTTATTTGTGGTGGCGGCAGTGGTGGTTGTGGTCACTCGTTGTGGTGGCGGTGGTTGTGGCGGCGGTGGTTGTGACTTGTGGTCATTGGTTGTTGTTGCTAAGTTTTATGTATGCTAAGTTGAACTTTTTGCTATAGGCAAAACCTGTCATTCTATGGGATATGTTTGTCATTGTATGGATAGTCGGTGTTATTGAAATGATAATCGGTGCCATTGGATGGACACTAGGTGTCATTGTATGAATAGTCGGTGTCATTGTATGGACTCCCTTGTGTCATTGCATCGACACTCTTGTGTCATTGTATGGACTGTTGCTGTCATTGTATTGAGGTGGTCATTGTATGGACATTCTTGTGTCATTCTATGTACACTTTTTGTCATGTGGTTGTTCTTGTGGTGAATTTATTAGTGTAGTTTGGTCTGTGGTGAATGTTTGGAAGATCTTATGAGACATTCATGTGATTCTATTCTATGAATGAGTTTGAGGTCTAGGTCTTTTTGGTGTAGGGGCTGTTTGAGGTTCAGCCTAGTCGATACAATTGCATCTATTCTACTACTTGGTAACTCTGGTTTTTGTTCACCAAATTTCTGATCACCCTTGTTTTCTGTCTGTGCCTTTGTCCACTATCTTGTACTCCTATAGTCTACTAGCTCAATTGGCAGAGCGCCGTCTCATGGACGGAAGGTGTAGGTTCGATTCCTACGTAGACTAGATGCTTATCAGGTCTAGAAAAATCGAATACTTGATTACATCTTTTGCATTTGCGTACTGTGAGGTTACTTGAATTCCCATAAATAGCAGAAAAGCAAAAGAACCTCAACGTTATGTCGAACTTTCTCTTATCATTTTAGCTAAACCTTGATAAAGTATGGTACCAATCTTATTGTATTTCATAGCCGATATGGGAGTCGAACCCACATCTTGTGCCTTGCACAATGCTCTTCCAAATTGAGCTAACCGGCTTTAAGAACATTATCACGCAAATTCATCAAATATGAACTTGTCCAACCAGCAACTAGAGAATCGAAACCAATAAGTCTCGTCTCCCTCGTAACCCCTAAAGATAGGGACATGTCCAACCAGCAACTAGAGAATCGAATCCTCGTCTCCCTCGTCGCCCCTAAAGATAGGGACAGATATGGCAACATGTCAGGCCATCTAGAAGTGCACAATTGTTAAGGCACAAAATTGTCACACACACTAACTCAATCACATTAAGACGTCACTTAGTGTTCACGACTCCCGTCAACTGTCTTATTTACAGTTACATGGCACGGGTTTGTTGATAGAGTGACACAGGTTTGTGCATAGAGTAACACAAGCTCGTTCATTGAGTGACACACATTCGTCCATAGAGTGACACACCTTTGTCCATCGAGTGACACATCCATACAATGACACACGTTTGTACATAAAGAGTGACACGAGTTTGTACATCAAGTGACACACGTTTGTCCATAGAGTGACACACGTTTGTAAATAGAGTGACACACAATTGTTCATAGAATTACACAACCATACAATGACACATGTTTCTACATAGAGTGACACCGGTTAGTACATCAAGTGACACACGTTTGTCCACACCACAGAGTGACAGGCTGTTTTCACTCAAAAAATTAATCTCAAACCTAGTGTCATTTTATTGTTCAGCAATTGTCATTGTATTTTCCATGAAATCTGAAAGTCTCAAACCTATAAATTGAATTCTAAATTTAGATCGTTCAACTAATATTCGAAAAATAGTGTCATTATATTGTAAAGGATACCATAGATGGAGGTGTTGTACCTATTTCTGAAAATTGAGCATGAACATGAATCAACATACAATGACAGACACATACTCATCCAATGACACTGAACCCCCATAGAATGACACAGACTAATTTGAATCTAACACAATCAAGAGCATCACTATATTTTATGTAGTAAGTGTCATTCAATTGTGTAGTAAGTGTCATTGTATTTTCGAACTTTACCTACTGTCATTCTATTGTGTAGGAAGTGTCACTGTATTTCCCCAGTTAGCTCAGTATCATTCTATTGCGTAGTAAGTGTCATTGTATTTTCGAATTTAAAAAAAAGCTAAAACCTAGAAATTTAATTATGAATTTCGATTCTTCAACTAATATTCGAAATAATAATGTCATTGGATTGTTTATTTTGTGTCATTGTATTTTCCACGAAATTTCAAATCTAAAATCTTATTAATCAATATCAAATTTGAAAAAAAAAAAATCATCCTAGAACATAGATCAAACCGAACGAATCATTCTAGTTGTAAACTCGAGTAATTTGATCTTTTTCCCCAAATTTTCACATCTAAAACATTCAAATTAAATTCAAAAATTTGTTAAAAAAAATATGAATCTGAGTTACATACATACTGTCACCGCCATTGGTGTAGCGTGTGTATCCGTCGATCGTTGTTAACGGATCTAATCAAAGCTGCGAAGAAGATGGAGATCGCGATTTTAATTTTTGGGGATTTTGGAAGAGAGACAAAGAGCAGGAGATAAGAGGAAGAGGAGAGAGAAAGTGAGTGAAGATTATGACGGGAAGAGGGAAGACTCCCTTTTTTCTTTTTTTCTTTTTTTTTACCATAATACGCGCGTGTCACTCTATGCGACACTCCGTGTCACTCTATGGCGGTGCGCAGTACTCACGCGAGGGGGAGTTCGCACCTGATCTCGCCTATATATATATATATATATATATATAGAGAGTGAGGATCATAAGAGTACCCATCCTTAGGTGAGTAATGCGCACCAAATCTCAGCCATACGATCTAACAATTTCGACGCCCCAGATTATGCCACCTGTCTTCCATTAGAAAAAGAAACTGATTTCTAATTTTCCCCCAATTTCCATCATTTCAATTTTCTCGTTTCTCTCTCTTCCAATTCTCCCTCTCCTCGATATTTTCTCTCTCCTCTCCCCGCGCTCTCCTCGTCATTTCCACCTCTGTCGCTCTCACCATCGCCGCCATGTTTGTCGCGTCTGGTACACGCCGTTCCGGTCTCTTTCCTCGCCGTTTTCCCTCTCGTTCGGCGGCGCTTCGCCACCTTCCTCAGATCTATTCAACATTTTCTACCTAAATCTTCGCCGCCTCGATCGTCTCGTCGTCTCCGATGTCGTCGCCTCCATCGCGTCTTCTCTCATCTACGACGCCGCATTCTCTCTCCTCCTCGCCGTCTTCACTTCGCTTTCGCCGCGTTGTTTGAGATAAATGTTGATTTGTTTCGATGAATTTGAGATCTTCGACGGCTCTATCGCGGCCGATTGAGAACTCCGGATCTAATCTCGCAGAGTTAATCATACGTTTCAATTGAGTCGCATTCTTGATTTGAATGAAATTTTACGGCGACGGCAGCGGCGACATTTTACCGGAGAAGGAGAAGACGAGAAGGAAATAGCTGAAGTCTATCCGGTTTGCTCTTCTCACACATTTTCTCTCTCCTAGGGTTTTGATTTAGTACTATCTGTCGATTATCAAGTGTGTTTCGGAAATTTTACGTTGTTATTTGTTGTTGTTGCGATTGTTTTTGTTGTTTTTGGCGGCGGTCACTGGTTGTGGTGGCCGTGGCTGTGGTTGTCCATACAATGGCACAGGTTTGTGCATAGAATAACACGTGTGGTTGTGGTTGTGGTTGTGGTTGGGGTGGGGGTTGGGGTGCCATAGAATGACACGGGTTTGTGCATACAGTGACACGGGGTTGTGCATACAGTGACACGGGGTTGTGCATACAATGACACGGGATTGTACATAGAATGGCAGAGGGTTGTGCATAGAAGGGCACATGTTGTGGTTGTGGTTGTGGGTTGTGGTTTATCGTTTGTCGTTTGTGGTTGTGGTTGTGGTTGTGGTTGTGGTTGTGGTTGGGGTGGGGTTGGGGTTGGGATTGGGGTTGGGGAGGGGGTTGGGGTGCCATAGAATGATACGGGTTTGTCCATACAGTGACACGGGTTTGTCAATAGAGTGACACGGGTTTGTCCATAGATCCACGGGTTTGTCAATAGAATGACACGAGTTTGTTGGTTGTGATGCGGGTGCCATAGAATGACACGAGTTTGTCCATAGAGTGACACGGGTTTGTCAATAGAGTGACACAGATTTGTCCATAGAGTGACACTATGGACACACGGTGTTATTGCTCGGTTCATTGTATGAATTGTGGTTTTGATAGCTCATTTGGTAAAGCATTTGTGTACATACACGAATGTCGTAGGTTCAATTCCTACATGAGCTCTAAATTTTCATGTCACTCTATAGACTTTCTGTGTCATTGTATGTAAGTGTCATTCTATGGATATTTTGTGTCATTCTATGCGAGTGTCACTCTATGTGACACTGTGTGTCACTCTATGGCGGTGCGCAGCTCTCACGCGAGCAGGAGTTCGCACCTGATCTCGCATGTATATATATATATATATATATATATATATATATATATATATATATATATATATATATATATATATATATATATATATATATTAGCTTTTGATGAATGAAAAATATGAGTTTTACTCTGAAAATCCTTCGTGGATTATGGTGACCTTTGTGGCGCCTTTTGCCTTCGTGGCTGTGTTACAATGTGTTATGCACCACCTACAATCTATCCTTTTATTCCCTTAATTGTGCAGCCTTCGTGGTTGTCGATTTTGTTCCCTTTATTACTCATAAAAACCCAGAAAAATCATACACAAACAAGTTCTTTTTCCTGATTTTTGTTCTCACATTTGTTAGCATTTTTCGGAATTTCTTTTGATTTTTCAATACCACTCAAATCTCATAAACCCCATGGTATTATGTATCAAAGGCTGTGTTTGGCCAATCTCCTGAAGTGTCTCTGGACAGTTCTGGGTCCTAGATCCTGAAAACTGCCCAAACACCTAAAACTGAGAAACTGTTTCTGGTTTCTGAGAAGTAATTGTAGTGTAAATTTGTGCATAAGAAGTAGAAGCTTCAATTCCTCCATAAATATTTTACGCAAAAAAAAAAAAAAAAAAAAAAATTGAAAACGGCACTGATACCGAACGGGCCTTAGAAACTGTTTCTGAGAAGTAAGTTTACAGAAGTTGGAGTTTGGCCCAATAGGCTCTAAGTTGTTTTATTCATGCCATAAAAAATTGGGAAATTTTCTAATATACCTCTGAGATTCCCGAATTTTTTAGGTATACCCCTCAGGTTACCGAGCTCTTCATCGTGCCCCTGAGGTTTGCAAAATCACGTTTTTTGAGATTTTTTACTAACAGCGTCTAACACCGTTACTCACTCACTAAAGTTAACTATTTTAAAACAAAATTGACCCATAATTACACATCAATTAAAAAATGGGGTTTTTGCCAAGCACCAGTTTTTAAGTTTCCGATTTTGATAGACACCACCTTTTAAGTCAAAAAATCTCAAACACCACCTTTTAAGAACATCTTCTTTAACAGACATCACCAAAATAAAGTCCGCCCACATTTTTGGTTGACTCCGACATTGACTCACTCTCCGATTATTTTCCGTTGCTTTTTTCTCTTCTCTTAAGCTCGATAATCCCCCCCTCCTTAATTATTTCACTCTACTCCTTTTTCCCTATTATATCAAGAATCTCTCTTATCTCTTCCCTCACCTCTGATGGAGTTTTGGATTCGACAGTTGTAAGCAACATGCACCCTAATCATTGTCAAAGCTATGAACAACACCATTTTATCCTTTTTCCAATTTTCAAACCTTAATTTCACTCAATTTCACCTTTATTTCATCGACTTCATCTAACAATGGGCCAATAGCACAATTATGTACTCTTCAATTCTTTTCCTCTTATCAATAAGAGAATGGATCATATCTCTTTGCTATTCAATCCAATCATGTCCCTAACACACGCAAAAAGGCAAATCAAAACTAAAATTCTATCTAGTCAAATGAAGAGAAAATATATGAGACTAAGGATGATAATAAATCAAGAAATCTAAGCAATAGTTGAGTAGAGAGAGTAAGTATGAAGAAGAGTGAAAGCATATCGGGCTCAAAAGAAGAAAGAAGAAAAAATAAGGTGAGTCAACGTCGGAGTCAAAAGAAAATGTGGCCGGAATAGTTTTTGGCGGTGTCTGTCAAAGAAAATAATCTTAAAAGGTGGTGTTTGAGATTTTTGAACGTAAAAAGTGGTGGTCTGCCAAAATCGAAAACTTAAAAGATGGTGTCTGGCAAAAAAATCCTAAAAAAATTAAAGAAAATAAAACCCAACCCATTTCTCTCTCCTTCCCACTCCCCCACCCACCACCCTTGCTCCGCCCCTCCCCCACCCTCGCCCATCTCCACCACCACCACCACCACCACAGGCACCACCATCACCATAAAAACATAAAACGAATTAATTTAAAAAAAAAAGAGGAGAGAGAGATTGAAGATGAAAATCATTACATTGAAGCGTAAAGAGAGTGGGACTCGTGGTCGCCGAAATCGTCCCACTCGGAATCGGAATCGTCGTCGGGAGTGGTGGTGGTGGTTTGACTTTTAGTATGTGTTAGAAATGAGTGATTTTTGGGATTTATTTTTGTTTGTTATTGAACCAATCGTATCTTGTTGCTCGCGATTTGTAGCCGCAGAAATGAAAGTCTCAACCTTTATTTGATAAATCTGTGTCATACTCATCGGCGTATATAGTGATACATTGGGTTGCTTTGATTAGTATGCGACCATACGCACACTCACACAGGCCTTGGACTCCTCCCAGGAACTCACCGCACAGGAGGCCCTCGAGCTCCTCATCGATCTGGTCAGCGCCGAGCCTAGGTTCCTCCGTCGCCAACTCCTTGACGACTGGCCGACGTGTGGTCGCGGGAGGAAGCCGCGTCTGGTGGTGGTGATGGTGGTGCCCCAGGTGGTTGTCGGTGATGGGATGGGATGGTGAGGCGGTGGGGCAAGGGTTGGGATGGATGGGTGGCGGGGTTGGGGAGCGAGGTGAGAGAAATTGTTTTTTTTTTTTTTCAAATTATGTTATTATTGGTAATCTGTTAAAAAAGGTGAAATTTTATTAAAATAGTTAACGGTGTTAGAGTCGGTCAGTGAAAAACAAAAACTACATTTTGCAAATCCTAAGGATACGCTAGACAGATCGGAGGGGTATACCAGGAAAATTCGGAAACCTGGAAAGTATATTGGAAAATTTCTCAACAATTAAACATAGTGTAAGAGACGCTTTAATTCCAAAATTTGTAAGCAAGTCCGAGTCACAAGACTCACCAGTCACAACTCAGAAGTAATAGAAGCCGGGAGGCTAATCGCAAATTCGCAAGAAAATTAGAGCGAGAGAAAGAGAGCGTTGAAGAATGGCGGGAAAACAAATCTCCGGTGACGGACTGGCGTCGAACCTCGCCGGAATGTCCAAGGCTCAACTCTACGACATCATGTGTCAGATGAAGGTCTTGTTTCTCTCTCCTTCCCAATTTCCTTGGTTTTCCCAATTAACCTCACTTTTTGCACTTAATCCTTACTTGTGTTTATCCTTGTAATTAATTTTTACTTTAATCTTTGTTGGTTTTTACAGTCGCTGATTGAGCAGAATCAACATCAAGCAAGGCAGATTTTAGTTCAGAACCCTCTTTTAACCAGAGCCCTCTTTCAGGTTTAATTAGGGTTTTACCCTTCTTTCACTTCTTTTTACTTTAATTTCCCAATCATTATGTTATTCGATAGTTTTACTCGAAGCGTTAGCCGGGTTCTTGTTACGGTTTTTTTTTTCTTCTTATGATGATCTGTTTTGTGGATTTTGATTAGTAGTAGGTGTAATGTGTAGCTAGGGAAATGTTTGGGAATGGCTAATACCTTTATTGTATGGCGCCCTAGATATGTCGGTCTTGTTCTATAATCTGTTAAGTAGATAGTGAATTGGGTGTCGGATTTATGGTTATCGAGGCTTGGAATTAGGTTGTTGGGTCAAGGGTGAATTAGGTTAGGGTTTTGGGTTTTGGGCAAAATGGCAAAACTTAAAGAGTGCCTTGAAAATTCTGAAGTGCTAACACAATTATTCAGTGCCTTGAGAATGGAAGATGGCCTTTTCTTACAGAACTTTGAGTGCTCTTCTCTTTATAAACACCTAAGAATATACGTGTCATTTTTTCTAAGTAGAAATCGTGGCTTTTTTCAATTTTATGAGTTGGATGAGATTCAAAACTTTTTTGCTGGTTGGGTGAGATCCAAAACCTTGTTTGGTGTCTAGTCCTCCCTGGAATAGAGAATGTCTGAAGTTCCGCTACATTCAAAAGGACACTCACGAAAATGAGGAAGAGAGACTCACAAATGAAAGGAAAAAGAGCTTATCAGTAATCAGATCGACTGCTTGAGCCATAGCCCTTCATGTTGGGAATTTGGGCCACTTTTCCCACTTTCAGTGCCACTGAAAGTATTTAAAGAGAAAGAATTGAGATCTGAATTTTTTTAAGTAAAGAACCAAAACAACACTAATATGAACCACTTTTGATTGAAACACCTATTCCATATGGGTCGATCTTGGGGAGCAAAGAAAGATGCCCCACTGACTGCTTCTTAGATCGTTGAAAATGGAAGAACAGCCCAATTGCCCACGTTAATCTGTAGTAGGCAGTCCAGGAAGAAGTTTGGTTCAATTCGGGTTGGATGCTAGTTATCTGCACTCCAAGTTACATTTGATGGACTGTGAGGGTTATATGTCTTCTAGAGCAGGTGTGGGATAGGACTGACATGTTGGTGGAGAGAGGGTTAAATCCTCGGCGGTTCTTGTTGCTACTAAGTGAACTTGGAAGTTGGAATCTCGGATTTGTGCTGATTTTAAGTTAGGATTTAGGTTCTAGTGGCTTCTGCTTTCTGAACATTCTTGGTGGCTTTTTTCTGTGCTGCTTTTGTTGGTCAATTGGTCTACTTTTTTTTTCTTTGCTGCTGCTTTCGTTGGTCATCAACATTACTTACATTTTACCAAAAGTAACTCAACAAGTGTTAAAACTTGGTCTCTTTAACATACATTGTTTTTAGGACAAATGTTCAGTTATGTTGCTGGCCGATACCTAGTGTTGTTCTAATGCTAGTTTGAACTCATTCAGCTCACATGCCAATGCATCTTATCGTAGTTTTCTTTTTTACCCTGTTTTATTATTATTATTATTATTATTATTATTATTATTATTATTATTATTATTAATGTATGGCTCTCTTCATAGCTGTTTCCATTTGAATAGAGCCAAAGACTAATTATTCTTTGGCTTTGGGATATAATGGAATAAAACAAAATGGCTCATAAAACTGTCTGTGTTTCAAATTTTCAATAGGGGTAAGACTTGCGTGCATCCGACCCCCCCACCCCGCCTTATGGCGGGAGTCTTTAAGGCACTGGGGTAAAGATGTTGTAAAGATGTTGTTGATGGCTCTCTTCATAGCATAGTCCCTCCGTCCAAATTTTAAATCACGATCTCCAAGACGTTAACCTTTACTTTTTACATGTATATAAAAGTTTTTTCTAAAAGAAAATTTACTTTTATGAAAGATTTTGTGCAAAATGAATGCAAATATTATTGCGTCATTTTAAAGATATATTTGATATATTAATGGTCAAAGTTTGGAAAGTTTGACCAAAACAAAGGACATAGGGTGTTTAAATTTGGACGGAGGGAGTATTCACTAGTACACTCATGTCATGTACTAAATACACGGACTCAGCTAGAAGTATCTGACACTGGTGCATGTCCAAGTGTCCGACTAGAATTATGTGAGAAATCCTCATGTTTTTGGCTTAAAGTGAAGTGCCCAAGTGTCATATCCATATCCGAGTGTCGGGAGTGTCGATAGGGGTGCACAAGGTAATTGAAGAGTCTGAGTAACGCAGTTTATGTGGCAGCTTGATGTCTTTCTACATAATCTGTTATTCATTAGCATAGTTGTAGAATAACATCTGAATTAACTGAACTAAGGGAAGCTTAAGTAGGTTAAACAGGAATAGAATTATCTGTGACTGCATTATCATTTCTGGAGGATTTCGCTGAGTGATTTTAACCGAACTGGAAACAATAGAGAAGTAGTATCGACATCCTTGCTTTGTGCAGAATATATTTTTTCTTTTTGTAGCTCAGTATTCATAAAAGCAGATTTGGTGCTTCTTTTGTGGAAACATCAAATTGGTTACTGTATGTGATTCGTTTTAGTTTCTTAAGAACTCTCAAGTTTAAGCTGTTGAGTATAGTCGCTGGCCATCTTCGGCTAACAGTGTGTGAGACCGTCTAGTTAGCTTCTGATTGTTCCCAATTGTTTGCAGCCTAATTGCCTACTAATATTAGGTTCTTATATTTGAATTTTTCATCAGGCACAAATTATGCTGGGTATGGTGCAGCCCTCACAAGCGGTATTGTTTTGGTCTTGATCTGAAATGTTTTTTCTTTTGTCATTAACAAATGGAAGCTGATATACATTGTCTCAGGTTTCAAGTGTTCAGCCTCAATCGTCACAGCAATCATCTCCCCCTGTTAATCAATCAAACGCGCATGTGCCTCATTCAATACCCAGCCAAGTAGGTTTCCAGGATCAAGCAAACTTGTCTCAGACAGTTCCTGTAAGGAAACAACTACAAAATCAACCTCCGATGCCGGTATCAGTGGCTCCTGTGCAGGGTATCTATTCTCAGCCTGCACACATGCAACCAGTTGAGCAGTCTAGAAGTCATATGATGACACAAGCAGCCCAAATGCCACATCCAAAATCATCCCAAGTTCCTAATTTGCCGTCACTACCTCTTCCTCCGGGGTCAAAGCCTCCCTCTGTTCACCCTTTGTCACATATGTCTGGCCATTTGCAGCAACCAATGCAAGCATCTGGTGTTTCCCACAATATGCTACAACCTCCTTTACCTCCACAGCCTAGGCCCCCAATGCAAATGCAGTACCAACCTCCAGTCAGCTCTAATGTTAACTTTCAGAATGCCGGCATGCCTCAGATGCATCATTCGCAGACCATGTATCACGTAAGTGCTTTTGTTTGTTTAATTGTTTTGAGTGTGAAGAGGGGTGGGAGGAGGGAATGAGTAGCACTTGCATATGGATTTCTATGCCTCTGGAGGCAAATGACCATTCATCTATGTATTGTTTCTATCAATTGTTCCAGCCAAGCAGTAGACCTGGTGGAATGGGATATCCTCAAGGCCAGCCACCTCTACCGAATCAGCCACCTCATCAACAAATATATCAGGTTAGTTTCCTATTATTTGGTCTGTCCGGTGAAATTTGAAACCCACTGGTTACTGGTTCAGTTGCAAACCAACTAGTTCACTTTAAATTGGATCAACAATACAGACAATATTTTATTCGTAGAGATTTGTGGAATGTGGAAGAGAGCAAAAACAAATGTCAGATAGATCACTGTTGCTTTGTGTTTTGGAGAGGTGAGTTCTTTCTTATTCTTGCCTTGAAGGCGAGATTATTGACTGTCATCCTAGAGGGTATGTGGGAATCTGGAGAGAGAAAATCGCAGCTCTTGAACAGGGAGAGTGTATGTCTGTCAGAATTGTGATCAAATCAAACTAGGTTGTCACCAGAATCATTATATTGAAGCAAAACAACTTAAATCATTTAGCTCACTGTTTGGTATATGTTCCCGGCCAATCATTACAAACTGCTAATTGTGCAGACTCTTGAGACTACTCTGGTCTAATGGACTCTTAAAATTACTACAGATAGTAGTTTATCATGCTTTTGATGCTCCAGTTACAGCAAACACCTAGTAAAGACTTAAGAGTTGTTGCTTAGTTTCTTTATTTTGCCTTCTTTTCCCGGTTAATAAAGTGGAATAAAAATGAGAAGGCACTGTGCTGAACTACTTTTATTCTGTCTCTTTAACATTAAGTAGAGGTTTTAATGGTCTTGTAGCCCAAGGAGATTCGCAACTAATGAACTAATACTTGCTTTTATGTGATGAATAATTCCAAGGTTAATTACGACTTATTTGGTTTAGTAATAAGGTCCTCGAGTCTCAGTTATGTAAAACAGAGAATGCACCAGTCATAAGGCTGATCTCGCTGTTGATGTGACTTTTATTCATCATTTCACATTGTTACTTTCAGGGAGGGGGCTCACATTTAGGGACTGACTACAGTAACCAGGGTGGAAGCAATATGCAAGTAGATAGAGGAACTCCTTGGCCTCCTGCTTCTCGTGAAAGCCCATCTGGGCCACAGCTTCCTACTCTACCAAACTTAGGGCCAGGACCTATGCAAGTTGGTAATCAAGCTCGTCCCCCACCTGTAAGTCCTTTCCCTAAAGTCCTACAGCTTCTAAAATTCAAAGTTGTAGCTTAAACTTTACAATTTCTGACTAATATGTATTTGTGATCAATCAGTTGGCTCCCGATGTGGAGCAGGCATTGCTTCAGCAAGTTATGAGTCTCACGCAAGAACAAATCAATCTCTTGCCTCCAGAACAGAGGCAGCAAGTGCTTCAATTGCAGCAGATGCTTAGACAATAATGCAGTCAGGAACTCAAATTTTGGTGAAGCTTGTGATCTTTGAAAAGTTTTAACCATGAATAGATTGGAATGGCATGTGCGCACATTGAAGGCCAAATTTTTATCTTGCATCCTACCATCAGGCCCGTGGACTGCGATAGTTTGATGGGGTGACCTCATTATTTGCTCCCAGCACAAGAAGCGTAGCGGTCTTACCCTTAGCAAGTGTATTGCTTACTGCCGCTGATTGTAATATTCAACCACAATATTGTATTTGCCATCCTTTTAAGAGATTTATAAAATCTTCTCAGAGGCATATCTTTACGATAAACTTGACACCTTCTCATTTGTTTTGGTACGGAGAATAACTGCAGCCTAACTTAGCTGCTTACTGGAATGACTTACTGGAATGAATATAAACTAAATGCTTAGTGGTCGTTTGGTTGTCAAGTTCATAGGAATTAAGAATTCCCTTGAATTGAAACAATTAGAGTCGTTTGAGCAGCCATATTCATTAAGAATTTCCAATTCCTACAAAATGGAGGAATTGGCTTATCTAACACCCTTTCCCCGCAAAAAAAAAAATCCCCCTCTTAATGATTGACAATTCCTAAATGAATGTACTTCCTACGTCTAGTCAAACCACTTTGAGAGGAATTTTAGTGAAATTGTATGGGAATTCCAAATTTCCTTATGCAACAAAACGACCAAATAGCAAACATTTTAGGGTTAAATTTACATCACGAGTTCCACAATCATTTGCCACATTTGCTGGCTGTTTGCCAGGAGAGAGAAAAGGAGGGTTCCAACTTCCAATGCCTGACTTAGCTGCTTTAAAGGCAAGTATAACCTGACCAGAACTACAGCCTAGAGTACAAGTTTACAAACGTTACACACACATACCAGACACCCACCTATGAGGCTATGAACACTATACATTCCGGACCACAAAATGATTAATTACACAATTTGTGGGCAAATAACTCTATTTTATCACAGCAATCAGTTCTTTCCTGGCTATATCTTTACAGTTCCCGTTCACCTAAACGAAGCAATGTACTTCCGTTCCTACATTTTGACAGTATGAAAGACTAATAGGATGTCCATCTGCTGAGAGTTGGGGAAGAGTTGAGTAACTCCTGACCAAGGTCATTTATCTTGTTCAGTAATAGCATTCGTTCAGTCTCAAGCTGAAGCATGTATTCCTCTTGCGTGTGTTCCAGGCTTTGAAGCTCAGTTAAAGTGCTCGATAGTTCTTCAAGATCCTCAGCCTCGGCCAATGAGCGAACCTTGATTAACATTTCCTTCATCTAGGTACAAGTTCACCAGAAACATTAAACAGATTGCTAATATATGAAAACTTGAATGACAGTCACTTTTCATAATTACGGAGTAATCACAGATGATATTGTCCGGAAAAAAATTCCAAGTATTAGATATACCAAGAGAGGACGTTTTCATTACATCATTGATATTCACTTCGTAACATAGACAACATATTTAGTAATTAATATTATCAATTGTTCAAGCTATCATGAAATACACGTTTACCACTTCATAATTGATAAAGACCTGACAATCAAGAGTTTTTTCTTTTTTTTTTTTTTTTGTTGTGTGTGTGTGAAGGACAATATCCATATACTGGGACACAAGCAATCATACAACCTCTTCCGGAACCTTATTTAAGAAAACCAAATTAGAAAGTACATTCACATGGAAAGGGTATTTTGCAAACTCTACTTATAAGATAGCAATCTTCATATTCGAAAAACAGTAGATAGAAATGCTATTGCAGCATAGAAATCAAAAGTTGTTTCGCAAAAAGTAAATAGAAATTAAATTATGTTATTAAAAAAACCAATGAGAGTAATAGGTTCAGTCTATGTTGGTAGTTACCACTAGCCTTTCTGAGGAAAATACTCCTTCGTCTAAGTGATTGATAATAGAACAGAAGTATCCTACAACGCACTATAGCAAGAGATCTTTATCCTTTATGTAGTGGGCTTAGCAATTCAGAAAAATACAAGTAGATGTCGAGTAGCCAAACACTGTAAAGACAAGATACGAGCATCTTCTTTATAGGTACTATGTAATGAGTATCAGAAACAACCGACTACTTCTTACCTGATCGGATATGGAGTGAGCCCTATTTGACAATACTTCAGGATCTACACTGGATTTCCGTAGCAGATCCGGAACTCTTCTTGTTATTTGGACATGGATTTCTCCCTTCTTAACTCCTTGCAGTGGTATCCATTTCGCTGAGATCTCATTAGGAGGCAGTCTGTGATATTCAACAATGCAGTTGCCTATGCTAGATGAGGACATAATAGCATTGTGATCTCGTACATGCAATTCCAAGGGACTTCCATCATCAGGAAACTCGAAAGTCTGGTTCCATTCAGGATTTATTGTCTTGTAGACAACCTTCAAGCAACCAAAATACAAACATTTAAGTGGATAACTAATTCACCACAACAGCAGGGTGCGGATCATTTCCAAGTAAGATACTGACTGTAGCATGACATACGCAAGACAGTTACACATGACAATTCACGTTAGTTTACCCCAAATCATTTTGGGAATAAGGCTTGGTTGTTTAATATACTGACTATAGCTCGCAATACTCTGCAACCTAACCTTGGTCAGTCCGATAGCAAGCAATACCCTAACTCTTAAATAAACAGGTGATCAAAGATTTCATGTGACTGATACCGCTTGAAAGAAATTCCTAGTGTACCACTCTGTCCCAAATTATAATTCCCATGTAATAGTATGATGTGAGAGGATTTCAAATTCCATGGGAAGTTTAATTTGGGACGGAGTGGTATGATACAGAGAGAGAACCATAGAAACATTAAGGACGAATAAAGATACCATTGTTTTATAGCAAAGTAGCTTGACACCGATCATTAATAATCATAAGTCTGGGCTACAGCAAATTGATTACGAATGGTTGGTCGAAAGGATAGGTGCTGATGGCATTGTCAAGGTCAATAATCTTGAATTCTTGAGGAAAGGCTATTGAAAAATCGCTTTATAGAACACCGGAAAAAAAAATCTATACTAACTAGAAACGAGGAACGGCAATCTTCATGAACATGCAACACAGGTACGGGATATCAAATAATAAACTTTCTTATTCTAAGAGAAGAGTCATAAATGTAAATAAGGGAAGCAAATGAGGACAAGGTCATCACTGCTCAAAATAGTCACAGAATGCCCAGTTCTTTTGCAAAAGAATTAAATGGGTTCCTCTAAATACACCTGCTACCTTAGCCCAGAAAGAAGCAAGAAAAATAATTCACCCCAAACACAATATAAAGTTATAAACTAAAGAAGGATACCTTCGTTTTCCGCATCTCCTTTCCATACTGAACTTTAACATAAGGGTCGCTTGTTCCCCTAAGATCAGCACCAACAAGATCTTTGGCCTCAATGAGAACAAGCTCAATCCAGCCATTTCCAGATTCGCCATTGGAGACCTATGCCGCAAGCGCAGGAGCATCAAATTTCAACAAGACATACTAATTTCTCAGATTAGGTGGACAAAAAATTTAATGTCAAGTTGATCTAAAACCACTCTAATCAACACCAACAAAAACCTAGTGAACCTAAGAGGCTCCTTCTCTGAGGGATAAGGGGGAGTCTGACATATAGCGAAGCTGTTTCCAGTTGACCCTTAATCATGTTGGGTTATGACAGAAAAAAAATTATTATTCTTAAGGATCGCAATCTGTAACAAACTCTAAAGTTTGTCAAATTTTGTTAGTGCCACTTCAGCTAGTTAGAAGAAGTTAGTTACAATTCTGTTAGAGTGTAGCTACAAATACCAGTGGAAATGTGGAATCATCTGTACAATCATTCAGTTTACAAATTTTGCAAGCTATCAATAAAAATCCTGTCCATTCTTCTCTTGTTCTTACTAGAGTTTCCAGCAGATTTGTCCCATTTGTATGAATTTTTCGAAGTGATTCCTAAATATTATTACACGTTCAAGTACTGGGGGAGGGGAAGGGAAGGAAAAAGGTTCTGAAGGAAGGTTAAGTTGATCATCGAATTTCATTGGTTTCACTAAATTGGCAGATCTTGTGGTTCAGCTGGACGCAAGTGACTCTTTCTTATAAACTTGTAAAGAATTATACAGGGATATCTGACGCTGAGTTTATAGATTTGGGCAATAAAGCAAGTAGGCAATGTGGCATAATTCGTAGGCTGAAAAGTTATCAGCAACCAACATAGCCCATACTTATAAATTTCCGCAGCACGTCAAATGTGATCAAGTATGTTTCGGGTTAAAGATACCCGATTTCAAATCGAAAATTAGAGCTTGATGCCACTCAAGCAGAAGTAGGCTAATTAATTTATGTAAAAGACATACCTCTTTCACAGCTTCAATAAGAAGCCTGATTTCCCCAGAGCTCGACTTTTCAAGGGGCACAAGTATATCCCTAGTTGAACCCTCTGCCATGCCTTCCAAGTTTACCGTAGCACCACCAATGAACTCATCCCCAAATGTCTCTTCGTATAAACATTTCAACTTGAGATATTCACCACCTGCAATCTCTTCAAATTCAAAAATCTGATTCCAGACAGGATTTATTGCCTGTGGAACAGCCTTGGTTCTCTTGACAACCTGATGACAACTCCATGTGAATGATTATATTTCCGAACACTAAAGGCCTATACTATCATATGGCAAAGTAAAACAGATAAAAAAATGCACCTTTCCATACTGCAATTTAACATATGGTTCGTATCTCCCGGTTCTGTCCTTCCCGCCAAGATCTTTCCCTTCTACTACAGTAACGTAAAATTTTCTTCCAGTCTTTGAATTTCCCAATCCCTGAAATAATGGTTGAGTACCAAGATGCAACCCGACGCTATGAGAGCCATCTGAGAATTGCCATTCTTTTAGAACAAGTGCCACGGTCAACTGCAATAATATCCAGCATAACAACTGCATCAGTACGAGCTATGGAAGAATCTTAGTTATACAGACTAATTAAATCATTTTTTCCAATATTGTAACAGAAGGGAGACCAATTCAAGTTCTCAAATCCTATACAAAATCATTTGGTGAATGGCAGATGCTGGAAGTTTCGGCTAAACTCTGGAAAGGATGAAATTTTCAAGGTCTAGAGCAGATAACTTAGATCTATAAGTTAAGACCGTACACACAAATATTAAAATGTCAAGCATAAAACAAGTTACAAGAACCAATTTGTGTACCTCCCCTGAATCTAATCCCTCAAATGGCACATTCATCAGAACTTCTTTACCGCAACACTCAGCACGCTTCACTATAACCCCCGAATCAGGTCCTATTGCCCAATATATAGTGGAATCATCATCAGAATACCTAATCTGCAGTTGCAAAAAGCCAAATTAGTCAACTCCAATGAATATTAACAGGAAGATACGAATCAATAATGACACTGCAGAATTTTGAAGAATGCATGTATAAGTTCCAGATAAATAATTAGCATATATAGCATCTCCATCAGAACATCACGGGTAAGTATCCCATAGTTGCATTTCCAAAGGCCGGACTTTGAAATTATAAAAGCCATTTGGTATTTCTTATATTTCCATCAACCTCTTTACCCCTAACCGAACCCCAAAATTTGTAGTGTTTACTTAATGAGCAGAACTCCATTCCATTTCTCTTTTCAAGCTCCAGCCTGATCTCTTAATTTTTAGGCAGGTAAACCAAAGGTTACGTCATATATGTTGCACTTCTTATCTGGTGTGATGTGAGTATGTGACAGACAATTCACACCTTCTAGTCCAAATTGAAATTGCAGCAACTTCATTTAAGCCCTTGAATGGTAAGAAACAAACATACAAGACCATACTCTGCAGCCTTCTATGATGATTTGGGTAAAATTATGGTCCAATGATATCAATTTAGTTGGTACACTTTGATTAAAGGATTAACTATAGCATATACAACTCAGGTGATAGAAACTGTACAACAACCAAGCCTTGCTCCCAAAATGATTTGGGGTCGGCTAAGAATAATTGTCATCTGAACCACCAGAAGCAATAAAAGGTTAAGGTACGTAGAACCAGGTAGTGAAACGAATGAGTATAAAGACAATGAAACACATTAGAAAAAGAAGGTCTAACATTAAACAAAGAAACAAAACAAAAAATTAAAAAGCAATCAACAATTCCACGTAAAAGTAGTGAAAAAGTTTAGATTTACACATTAAAGGGGTTTTACTAAACACTAAGAGAAAAAGTAGTGATTGCAACTCTTGAGTACAAAAATAAACTTGCTTTTTGTACTAGAGCAGGATATGCATGTCCACAGAAGCTAATAGAACTATCTGAACAGGTACAGACAAAATCCTACACCCAACTGTTTCTGGATGGAAATATGTAGGAACAAGAACTCCGGTGTTAAAATATCTCAGGCAAAATATAGACACTAAGCAATGCCAAGTACGTTACACCAACAAATTATAATTAGCACTCAGTCAGGAGGAACCAAAATATAGGGTTAGAGCTACCGAATTGTTTAAATGTTAAGATAGGCTAAGAAAATTCTCCATCGGTTTTTGCTAAAATATATATTAAGCTAAAGGGTTTCGTTTTGCAAAATTTACAATACAGTTCACAAAAGGCACTTAAATAGCACCTCTGTTCTTTAAAAGCATTACTCAACTTCAATTTCCAGCAACCATAAGTTAGATGCATTCATAGTCGCTTGAGCTCTGTAAGGGGCTGATGGTCCAGCTTCATAATATTTTACCCCACTTGATTTACATGGTACATTCAAAATTTACCACTCGATTTAGCAAGAGTTTTGTTGTTCTTGGAAAATATGGCTAAAAGTTAAAAATCATCATTTTATTAAGTGACAACATTCAAAGGCAGAACTTGGAGAGAAATTGAGGGGACCAAGGTTCAAACCCATGACCTCTACTTTATTGCCCAAGGCTTATAACCACTATTCTATGCTTCTTTTGATGCAATTCCTAGAAAAAAAAAAGAGTCAATATCTAGAAGTTTAAGGGGCGCCAGACCCCTGCCCAGCTAAGGGAAGATCCACCTCTGACAACATTTGTCTTACTAAAACGATGAAGATTCTGGGAAAATGGAAGCCAGATTTGGGATCAATGACTATTTCGAAGGGCTTAGTATTCATTTACGCCGAAAACCCACCAATGATGGTCGATCTGTTTCAACAACTAGAAATAAATAAATAAAGTGTTTGTTTGGTTCTGCAACTCACACACAAGAACACAAAGTCAAACTGTGTAAAGATCCCTCCGTATTGTTATGTGGACAGAAGTTACAAGTGACAAAGATAGTACCTTAATTTCACAAGTTGCTAGGTGGTCAAACTTCACACTGCCTGGGGAACTTTCATACAGATGGAATCGAATGACACCTGCATTATCATGTAAAACCATATTAAATGTGGAATCCCATCTTGGACTAGAGCCTGGCCTTGCTTCTGTTTTTCTGGTCAAGTCTTCAAGCTCGACCTCCACAAATGTTGTTAGATCTTTAACAAGATGCTCTTCAGTGATCTGATTCACATTAATGTCATTAAGACTATATTGTCTTTTGGAAGGGCTTCCCTTCATTCCACTTCTGGAAATCTGACTGGCTGACATCACTGTTACATAAACAATACCACCCACTGCCTGTTTCCCCAACTGTATAGCTGATAGAGGAATACAGCGGCGACGAGGTTCAACCATAGTTTTCACTAGGGTGTCTGTAAAGAGCTTGACCTACAGCATAAAAGATCATTTAGACCATAAAAGATCATTTACAACATATATCAATAACTGATTCACACAACACTATCTCAAATTCTCAAAAAGTCCTGCCTATGGCGAGGTAGGGAGGTTCAATGTACGCAGCCTTACACCTATGTTGGAAAACATAAAGAGGCCGTCTCCAAGGGACGTAAAACGAAATGGGTCAAGGATTACACGAATCGATCTATACGACGTAAGAAGAGACGTCAGTTTAGTGAGCCATTTTGCATTAATCAAACATAATATAAAACCAAAGATTAGTGGGTCTTTGGCTCTATAGTAACTGATTCACTAATACAAGAGAAATTAGGACTCTATGTGCCAGTTAAGACTTATAACTATAACTTTTTCCACAAGTAGGTGGCAGCTGTGTTAACTATAAAGTTCTTCTGTTACTATGTTGAAATGCTGAATATAAGCAAGAATGGGTGTCCAAAACTGAAATAAAGTACTTTCTCAAGCTGTTTAATTATCCTTCTTAAATTTTACTATTTAATGAATTGGGTTCAAACATTAAAACTTATTATTTTGATAACTTTGGAGCACGTGTCAGCACATACAATGATTCCCTTCGCAGAGATTGTGTCGTAGAGAGTCTCCATAAGATTTTAGGGTATTTAAGCTATTTTTGTCTTCTTCATTTAACTAAGGCTGTCCCTTCTAAGATTGTATTGTACCCGTCATGTAAAATAGAATTTTCTTTCCTCATTAATGGAGTCAAAAGAGCAAGATTCCAAGAAAAACAGATAAGGTACAACTAGAGATGCCATATGTTTAAGTACCATCCATTTCGACTTTTGAGGGCGAATATTATGAATGTAGGTCTTGTTTCATGATTAAGATTGCAACCCAAAACAACCATGAAGAAATAAGAGCTAGAGAAAACATAGCGTTGAAGAAAATAAGTTGAACAAAACCAAACGTCTAAATTCCAAATGACTGTACCAGCCAGGACGAAACAACAGGAAGCTCTGTTCCAGGAAGTTGACTTCCACCACCTCCAAGAGCAACTCCTAGCCTCACCTCAGGAGCGGAGAGAAAAGAGAACAAAACTGCTCTCCCATCCAAAACAGGCATCAACTGCAGCTGAAATAATCAAACAGACAGCTCAAATGTGCCACATATACATAGTATCATGCATGGAACTTATTCTAATACCAGTAAGATTGAAATAAATGAACAAGCTGAAACATTCAGTTAATGTTTTGTTAGATGTGATTTGTGATAAGATCGTACTTTGTAGATAAGAAAAAAATTAAGAAAGAGAGGAGAGGCCTTGAAGGGAATATAATTGAGTACATGACCGTCACATGACTAGGAGCAATTGTATCTACCATTGCCAACATAATAACATGTTCCATGAGTCAAATTGGTACTAATACAACTAAAAAATCCTATATACTCTTGTTCATTGTAAAGCTTGTTACAAGCAACCAAGGTGAACCAAGATGCACTTCGGATTACAAGATTTAAATCTGGTTTCAGATTATTTTGTCAAGGCCACTCAGGTACACGAGACAATCTTTACAGCTTCATTAGTGGCATAACTAAGATAAGCCAGCGGAATTATCGGCCGCACAGAGGCTAGGGCTGCTTGTAAGGCGCTACAGTAGGAGAGAATGAGGATATAAACAATCGTAGGAACAACAATCCTAACTCAATTGTGCACTTACATTGTTTAGCATGTCATGAATTGGACAAGCGGGAGAAAAAATGATGGAAAAACATACTGGCACATATCTAAGCAGAGAGGCAGCAAAACATTTATGATAGCTAGCCCTGATGCTGGAGCTGTGGCAAGTTTTTGGATAGGTTGTATTAGTTCTTTAACTATAGGGGAGGATAAAAATGCAACTCTTCCAACACACACACACACACACACACAAAAAAAAAAAAAAAAAAAAATGTTATAGCAACTTGATGTGAGGTACCTTTTTAGAATTATATTGGTTAATAATACTATATATTACCTCTTCCATCACCAATCCAAAGGGAAAACAAAGAATCCTTTATCTTAAGAAATGAGTAGACATGAAAATGATTTTGGAAGGGATTTCATTGATAATGATCCAGAGTATTAGGGGAATTATGACAAGACAAACAAATCAAGGCTAGACTAAGGTTATTTAACATAAGGCAAGCAGCCCCCAATAATACAGGATAAACTCTGCAACGGGAGAACTTGCATCTCACAGACAACGTTTATTGGTAAAACTTTCAAGAAGCCTACGATGTGCATGCTCTTATGGCTAATTCAAATAAGAAATGGCATAACAGTGCGGCTAGGATTTTCAGATCATGACATATATTCTAACAAGGGTAATGATGAAGGACAAATAAAAGGATTGCCAAATGTCCACCCATTACCTCCATACTGAGTAACATGCAAATTCATTGATATTCCCTTGCCATACAAACCCTTTACCAGACTAATAAACATTGATCTACGGTTAGTGAATACTGACTCCAGAAACACAAACATTATGCGACAAACAACATTACCTAGTGCCTAAAAGACTCCCATCTATGGCGACGTAAGGAGAGTAGGATATACGCGATCTTACCCCTATATTGGATAATAACGAAAATACAGAGAGGCAGATAAAACATTATGAGACAATCCATTACAATTCAACAGCACCGAGAATATCAAATGACAAAAAACAGGATGTGTATTCAATTTCAATAAATACCCAGAATTAGTTTTGTAAGAAAAAGAAGGCCACTTCTACAATAGTCAAAGATCAGATTCCTCCGTACTCCAATCACTGGTAAAGATTAGAAGTAAAGGAAATTGCCTACCACATGGAAGTTAAAAGATAATCATAGAGAAATCCACCTTTCTCACAAACGCTAACATAGCTGTTTACATAGGATATAACTAACACAAGAATGAGAATGTGAGACAGTTAGAGAATAGACAATATATTAAGAGCATAAGGAACATACATCAGCCTTAATATGGAGGTAGTTTATGACAATTCGAGCAGTCCCATATAATGGCTTTGCCAGTTTAGTAAGCAGCATTACGCTCATCTCGGTGGTGTCCCAGTCAAAACTTGTGTGCAATATCATCTGGCACCGAAAAAAAAAAGGGTTCAACTTTAGCACACCTTTTTCATGTAAAACACAAAAAAAGTTCTAATAACTACAAATATTGTTGTTGTAGCCATCCCCATATGCCTTATAAGTTTGCCACACAATCTTCATATTATTGTTGATGTCCACCATTTAAAACTTCCGTTACCATTCCACTTTTCACTTTAAGTGGTTTCCTTTTGAGGCATTACCAATCTCTTTTGCTGAAATGCAATTATAATCCATCGTCCTGCCTCGAAATTATGAGATCTAAACTATATAGATGCTTTCATATTGACTTTACTCTCATGATTTACTATTCTTGATTTCGAAAATGGCTTTACTCAGGTAAATTAGAGGCGGAAGGTCGATAACGTTTTAAGGATATTCTCTTTTGAGAGGGTCATTTCCAGTACGTCAATATGAACATATCTAGTTACGTACAAGTAAAACTTTCAGTAATACTGATACAGCCAGTGAAAAGGGAATTAGGTGTTGTGCAGGTTTCAGAATTAAGTTCGCTTAATGGACAAATTAAACCCTCCTAGGTAATCCCTGGACACAGGACACATGGTCATCAAAGTGAAAGTCAAAAACCATACCTGACCTCCTAAGGTTGACCAGTGCATGCCCTGAAGGCCCAAGCTGGGGGGAGAAGAACCAAGAGAGAACTCTTCAAGTTCAAACCTTTCCTAGATAAAGTACAATGAGTCGAATCCATCATAGTAGTTTAGTAGTAAGACTGTACAGGAGTAAAAATAAAAGTGGATTGCTCCTCACCACAAGCCTTGGCTTTCGATGCTTCAAGCGTCTCTGCAAGCCAATAAAATAAAGGCTGAAGTTAAGATAACCATAATAAGTGCAATAAAATAAGTTCAAATCCAACTTCCCATCGAATAGATCAGGCATAAATTAATAGCAGCTCCCAGAACCCAAAGCCTAGATAATCGAGTTTAAATCTTATTCTCTTGAAGGCATATCTATGCACAGTTCTACCCTGCGGTTTCGATCACATTCAAATATTTTAAGCTAATGGCTAGAAACCAACATACAGGACATCAGTATAAATAAACTTTTGTTAGTAGGCCATAGAATAGCCTTAAGTTCCATTCACCTAGAGGAGATATGAATATTTGATAACTATAATATCAATCGTAGCTTATTCAAAATATCACCAAAATTTTAGCAGTTCAGTCACAAAAGTTTAACTGATAGTTAAAATAATGTGTGGATGAAAAGAAAAAGAAAAAGAAAAAAAAAAGGATGCAGAAGTTTAAAATCTCAACAAACTATTTAAACTCAATTCCAGATCTTTACCACAAAATAATTCCTAATAAAGAGAGAGAAACAATACAAGAGAGGATGGGAATACCCACCTCAACAGTATACGAAAGCTTTGATGAAAGTTTAGAGTGAATGTAGTGAGGCCAAACATCTATCAATAGCTTGTTCAGCCACTCACAGTGCTCCGGTGCTGTAGATGGCTGTCAACATTCTTTAATGTCAGCAATTGATATTCTTCTTGGGTAAGATGAGAATGAGAGCTCAAGAGAAATATGTAAGTCGTAAGAGTACCGATGCATGTACTACTGCTCGCTTCCATCTCCTATTCAGGTCTTCGGCAAGGATTTGGCGCTGATTATTTCCGTACTGATGCAGACCAATATCTCATATTAGAGCAGATAAGTCAACCAAGTAGGACATGTTTAGTAACTTGCAGGTTGCATCTGTTATCCAATGGACTAAAATGAAGCATTCCATATATGTATATTCATGTGAAAGGAACAACACGCCCCCCCCCCCCCCCCCCGGAAAGGCCCCCTCATGTGTGAAAAATTCATGTAGACAATCATAATTACACTACCATACACATGCATAGCGAGAAGAAGATTTGATAAGTCCATCTGTGCGCAGCCTAACTAAGTGATCATAAAGATTGATAGGCTACATTCAAACATGAAAAATCTACCAAGTAAGCCCGAAACATAGCGAGTTTTGAAACTCTGCGATGTAAATTATAGAATGATCGGAGTTATTACATCAAAGAGAGACAATCGCACTCTGATGAGGCAAGGTAAATCAACATCAAAGCAAGTAACTTCTTTCAGGGACAACAATTCTGGACACCTCGGTGTTTACCATTTTTTATATTAGTTATATCATCATTTTCTTTATTTCACATCTCAATTTGGCCCTACATAAACTTCAAACTTGGACGGAGATCGAACACAATATTAAGAACCCCCGATGATATACAGAATATGAAAAGGGTCCACATGATGATAACCTCTTTGCATACTACAGTTTCCTCAGAACGTACAGGTTCATACATACTACATCCTTTAGAAGAAACAAGAGATAAGCAGTTTCTCCACTGAAGAAGAAAGAACATGGTCTGATCACATAACTCAATCTAATGTTAAATAATCGTCGACTCCCACAGTCGCACTGCATAACTATCAAATTGGACAGGGAAACCCAAATGCAGAAAATGCAACCCTCGATAAAGTGCTAAAATCCTCCTCATCTGATGAGATTACAAGGTTCGGCCACATTGGCGCATAGTTACAGATTGGAAACCGACGATTTGAAACGCGACACAAGACCCATCAAGACACAATTTAGATACTCCAAGTCTCCAACCCATGGTCATGGTCATGGTCACGCGGTTGATCAATGTCCATGAATCCAATTAAATAGGACAGACTTTGATTAACTGGAGTTCGTTAAAAGTCCAAATGTGTACCAACTAACAACCAAAATTAACAGGCAAAGAGTAATTAAAATTAAAATGATTAGTATACGCAAAAGTAAAGCATCAGAGAACAATTATTATAACTTAAAAATAACCTCAAACAACTCCAATTAGACAGGAAAAAGGATACCTTAGAAACTTTAAGAAAGTACAAAACTTCCAAAATAAGAACCAACGATAAAGAAACGTAAAGAGGAAGAAAGAGTTGAAGGGATACCTGAAAAGTAACCCAAACAGCAAGAAGAAGAGGAACCCAGGAAGAGAGAGAGAAAACCCACTTCTCAAATGCCCAAAGAAAGGCAATCAGAGGCACCAAAAGCAAGTAAATTGGGTTGTCAATGGCGAAATGCTTGAGGAACGTCATGGCTGAAACTGCATTGAAACTCGACTTATTCCTTTTACCCATCTTTTTCTTTTTTTTACTTTATAATAAAAGAAGGGTAAAAATTCAGCCTTGGAATTACAGCAGCAGACTGATCACGGTGTTGTAGTATGATGAGGAGAGAGAGAAATTGGAAGTGGGATGAATCATTTCATTTCATTTGTTTGTTTTTTTTTTTTTTTTTTTTTTTTTGTCTTGACGATGAAGATGAACCACGCAGTTTGACTGTAAATATATGTGGAGTATTGTCTCTCTCCTCATTATTATTGACTCAGCTCGACCACTTGACTGACTGACTAACTGACTATTCTGCGGAATTATGAGATTACCACCTAAACTGTCATGAATACCGATGGGCGTGGAATATGGCCTGGGTCCTTACATTTTAGGACCTATTGGGTTTGGATCGGACCCAAATCCGTTTTTACATGTGTGATGGATTGGAATACGTTGGATATAAGTCTCTCTATTGAAGTCCAGACCCGATCCATTAACTCGTCTGTATATTACTCGTATACTATTAACACCCAATTGAGTAACCTTCAATTAGAGCGTTCACGTCATATCTGATGTCACCAATAACATCATCGGTGACGGTGTACATACCATTTCAAAATTGCTAATAACGAAATCTGCGATAATCATATGCAAATAGCAAGAAAATAATCGGAGCAAACATTTAGCCTAAAATATAGCAACTAAGGGTCTGTTTGTTGTCATTTTCTGTTTTTGAAAACCAAAAAAGTGGTTTTCAGTTTTCAGTTGTCAGTTTTCATTTTCTATATGACTATTATAGACCCAAACAATTTAAAGTTAAATTTGTAACTTATTTAACTAAATTTTTTACGCAAAAAAAAAAAAAAAAAAAACCAAAAAGTGAAAACGGCAGTTATACCGAACGGGCCCTGAATTTTTTTTTTTTTTGTTAAATAGAAACTAGAGATTAGAAAACATATTTGAATATGACCGATTTTTTTGGCAATGTTTAGGACTGAATTTCTTAAGAAATGGATTAAATCTTCTACATGTTATTTAATTAGAAATATAAAAATAAATAATCATTCAATAATTACTGCATATTGTTCAATATAGAAGGTACCAGTTTTAAACCCGTGTGTTGCACGGTTAAAATATTATATCGTACGACGTATGTAAGAATTATTTTTCTTTTATTTTATAAAAAAGTTGTACTATTATCCTTATTTTTTATTGTCTCTATAGCCACTCCGTTAACAACTGCTAAAGACGGCATTGGGTGGGCATGGGACACAAATGAGGACTGAAGTTGGTATATGGCGTAATGGTTGGACAAAAATAATTATATTAGGTGTGGTATGATCAAATTTTAGTACATGTAGTTCAACCAAAAATCCTAAATTATATTAACTAATTAAATGTTTGTTAGTTAACATGTCTCCCCATCTCACTGAATCACTTATACGGAATATTACTTTATCTCTACCTAATTTATTTAATTTTTTTGTTTTACCCATTTTTCACAAAAGTCACGGTCTTGACGATATATTTCAACCAAATTCATATTTCACTTAACTTTTCAAACATATATGTGTATAGATCTTATATTGAACTACATTTCGACACGAATTTATTGATATATGTATCGTAATATTCTGATATATGTAGCCCAAGTTATAACAAATTATATATGTTTCATGTAGATAACTTTATTTGAGAGTTATAAAAATATTGGACTCTCCCTGTGCATTTCTTCATTTCTAATGCGTTGTGGGAATTTCTTAATTCAAGATGCGCTGTAAAAATTCCTTTAATACTTTAGAAAAAAGTCGAGCTGAACACTCTATTTTATTGCAACCAAATTCATACTTCACTTAACTTTTCAAACATATATGTGTATAGATCTTATATTGAACTACATTTCGACACGAATTTATTGATACATGTATCATAATATTCTGATATATGTAGCCCAAGTTATAACAAATTATATACGTTTCATGTAGATAACTTTATTTGAGAGTTTTACAAATATTGGACTCTCCCTGTTGATTTCTTCATTTCTAGTGCGTCGTGGGAATTTCTTAGTTCAAGATGCACTGTAAAAATTCCTTTAATACTTTAGAAAAAAAACCTCTTATATATATATATATATATATTGATTATAGTCGTTGTTTTGAATAAATTAGGAAAGAAATAATGTAAATTTCTAGATAAGTTATGACTTTCTATACTACTTCGTATAAGATTTGAAAAAGAAATGGGTGCTGATTTTGCCAAGGAAAAATTAAGTCACTCCCTATTTTACCCTTCATAAATTTAAATATACACCCAAAATATATTTTAATCTTCACCCTTGTGCTCCCCAAGTCCCCATGTCGTCCTCTATGGTCTATACAACTCTACAATGTCTACATCCTTTAACTTTTATCAACCACCACCGTCATCCTTTAAGTTTTAACCCCCCCCCCCCCCCCTCCCGCTTGTGCCTTCCGCAACATCAGATGTCCTCTTTGATTGTTTTTCCACCAGTCGTCACCTAACAACCACCGATAATACCACCACCCATTTGAACTCTCCCGACCAGCGCGCATCCCTCCATTTCCTGTCCCCTCCCTCGTAAAACTCGCCCCAATATAGTTCTTTATAGCGAAAAGGATGATTGTTGACGCCTCGTCCTTGCCATGGTAGACAACTATTGCGGTTGAAAAGGAGAGAAATGTGATTTACAAAAATGGAGTACTGGGTGACGTCCCAGGTGAAGGTCGTGGTTGTGGGACCTCTGACCTCTGATCCTGGTGGTGGTCTCGGAGTGTTGGTGTGTTTGGGATGGGCGGGGTAGGGGTGGGAAGGGGGGAAAGAGGAGAGAGAAATTAAGAGAGGGATGTTTTCGTTATTTTTTTTTTGTACAAAGGAGCAACTAATGTTGCGGGGATGGAGGTATGAGGATTTGAACACGGGACATCCCCCCAGGTAGGTTGAGTTCCTAACCAATAGGTCAACCTTGATTCTCGGGATGTTTTCGTTATAAACTGCGAAAGTTAATATATTTTGGGTCTATATTTGGAATTATGAAGGGTTTATAGGGAGTGACTTAATCTTGCCTTGGCAACAGTAATTGCTGTTTTGGCAAAATCAGCACCCAAAAAAATTATCCTATAAAGTTATAATTTAGTAAAATCGTTTTAAGTAATGGAAAGCGCAATCAATACACTTTAATTTCCATAGCATCTAAAACAAACATCAACAAAGGGATCAAGGTTTATGACTCTCTTTCCCTTTCTTGTTTCCATGTAAACAAATGACCTCTTAATATTTAATTAATATTAATCTATTTTTTAACCTTTTAAAGTAAATAATAATTACAATATTTAATGTCATGCTTTGACGAGTTGGCTTACTCTCCAAGCAACATGTACAAACACCATTAACAGGAGCTTGAAAGCATGGCAAAGCGAGGCAGACCACCAAAAAAAAAAAGAGGCACAACCGGAAGGAATTAAGAAGAAATCCAATACCAAAATCAGCAAAAGTCATGGAGAATCTGAGGAGGAAAATGGAACCCAGCTAGAGGATGAACACCGTAGTCCTGCTCAGCTCGGCGACTTCATCAACAGTGCCTTGAATAAGGCATGTAAGTCGAAATCTGCTACTGTTCCACATAGGATTGAAATTGCTAGTGATAATTTGAGGAATAATACTGAAACTATGCTTGATACCTATAAAGATAATGAGCATGAAAATGAGAAATCGGGGAAAACTAGCCCAAATAGGAATGGTAATCTTAATCAGAAATCATGGAGCACTGTGGTAGGACCAAAGCCAAAAGTGGGTATGAATTTTCATTTCCACAACTCGGGGGAAAGCTCTGGAGAAGTTATCATAGATCATGATGATGTTGCTAGTGAACTCAAATATTGGGAATACACTCTTGTGGGCAATGTCATCGGAGCTAAACCAAAGCTTAAGGAATTGCGGTTTATGTGGAAAATAATTGGAAGCATATTGAGGTTCCCAAGGTTATCTATTTCCGCAAAGGATGGTTTATGTTCAGGTTTTCCTGTGAGGAGTATGTTACAGAGA
This sequence comes from Spergularia marina, assembly GCA_963680865.1. Lineage (NCBI taxonomy): Eukaryota > Viridiplantae > Streptophyta > Magnoliopsida > Caryophyllales > Caryophyllaceae > Spergularia > Spergularia marina. Next base: position 17,165,028 of record OY804552.1, on the reverse strand, counting down.
TATTGAGGGGAGGCCCATGGAGAATGCAGGGTAATGCTCTGATTCTGAAGCGATGGTCACCTGAAATATCACAGGAGCTTGATAGGGTGTCAGTTGTGCCAGTATGGGTATTGTTACCTGATCTAGACCCCTGGTTTTGGTCAAGCTCGGCACTTGGCAAGATTGCTAGCAAAATTGGGAAGCCCCTATGTGCTGATTATACCACACCACATAAGGAATGCCTTTCTTTTGCTAGAATCATGGTAGAGGTGGATGCGTCAAAATGTCTGCCTAAAACGCTACTTCTACACACACCTTTCTCTAACCCTATTTATCAGAAGATTGAATATGAATGGGTACCTTTCTATTGTCAATCATGCAAAAAGTTGGGCCACATAGAGGAGAAATGTAGATTGAACAAACCTAAGCCTGCAAAACTCGCTAAACAGCAAGTTGTCAAGCAAGTTTACAGGCCTAAGAATGTGGAAAAGCCTACAGAGCAGAAAACTGAGGAAAATGTTGAAAAATGCAGCCCACAGCAAGAGGTAATCATTGATGACAACCACAATGAGCCTGCAACTCCTCCTCCTATAGTTCAGGTAGACGAATTGGAGTTCAAAGTGGTTACCAGGAGAAGATCAAAGCCTGCAACTACTAGTAGATCACCCTTGACAAGAACTAGAAACAATTTTGTAGGATTGTTGACAGTGGGAATTGTTTGGTGTTCAGCCCAAGTTTATTCAAGCGGTGGCCCACTTGGTTCTTACCATAATGGACATTGTTGTTTTAGGCAAACAACATGTCGGTTGACTTAAGTAGCAAAAGCTACGATGGAGTATAAAAAGAGGTTAATACCTCTTGGCATAATTACGCAGCTACGGCAGAAGCAATACATTCATATATCGCTTGGTTTTCTCCTTCTCTCACGGAGTATACAGGGGCTAGTATTAGTGGGTGTTCAAGACGGCTCAAGTCTTGGTGTGAGAGTGTAGCTGCTGGCGCAAGTCGACTCTTGCGGTTGAGATTAATATCTCGGTTCAGTACAAGGTTTGTCTACAGTACATGAACGATTAGTACATCTATTCAGATGTGGTTTATCTCTAGGAGTATTATTAATTATACTCGGAAGGTAGGGGTAGTTTATCTTTGTTCCTGATTTGTAGCGTGTTTCGAATTCGGTGTTGTAATTCGATACGGTGGTTGTACTGGTGCTATATTATATAGTGGAATTTAGCGGTTTTGCTGGGGGTTTTACCTCCGGAGATGGAGGGTTTTGCCCTGGGTTTAGTCCCTAAAATCTGTGTCTCATCTTATTAGCTTGTGTATTTTGTACTTTTTTTTTTATGACCATTCGCCCATCCTGGTTCATATTTTGGAGCATTGAAAGATCAGGAAAACTTTCAAGTACTTGAATTGCTGGGAAGAGCACCAGAAGTATAGAGACATAGTTAAGAATGCTTGGCACACTCCTGTCTCAGGCACTCATATGTTCAAGCTCTTTCAAAAGCTCAGGAACGTCAAGCATGCTCTAACTTAGTTAAATAAGGAAAATTATTCAAGACTGAGCAAGAGGGTGGAAAACTGCAAAAAAAAAAAAAAAAAAAAAAGAGCTTCTACAGGAGCAAGTCCATTTGCATAATACATCTCAGGACCAACAAATCATGGCAGCAGTAAGAGACCTTAAAACCATGTATCTAAAACTCAAAAAAGCAGAACTAAGCATGCTCAGTCAGAGGAGTAAAGTGAAGTACATAAATGAAGATGATTGTAGCACTAGATTCTTCTTTACTCGAATAGCTGAAAGGAGGAATCAATGCAACATTGGGCAAATTATTGATAGACATGGAGAAATTCATAAAGAGCAGGAAGGTATAGTGAATGCTTTCCTGGACTACTATCAAAATGTGTTAGGCAAAGAAAAAATGTGGATAATCTTGACTATGAGTTTGTGAGAAAAGGTGCAGTCATTTCTGATATGCAACGGGGTGAATTGGTGTCACCTATAAGTGAGGAGGAAATTAAAAAGACTGTTTTTAGTATGGATGCTAATAAAAGCCCGGGTCAAGATGGTTTTTCTCCTGGCTTCTTCAAAGCAAATTGGGAGATTATTAAAGAAGGTGTCATTAACGCTGTCAAGGATTTTTTCAGGAAAAAATCAATGCCCAAGCAGGCTAATGCCACCGTTGTCACTTTAATCCCCAAAAAAGAAAATGCCAGCCAGGTCACTGATTTCCGACCTATTTCATGCTGCTCTACTTTTTACAAAATTGTGACAAAGGTACTAGCCAATAGACTACAAAGCATTTTGCCAGAAATTATTGGAATTGAACAGGCTGCATTCATCAAGCGGAGGAGCATCTTTGATAATATAATGACCTCCCAAGGTCTTTGTGAAGGAATATGATCAAAAGAACATCTCTCCTAGATGTCTTATGAAAGTTGATATAAAAAAAGCCTTTGATTCTCTGTTGGAGATTCATCTAGCAAATGCTCGAGGCCCTGCATTTTCCTACGCAGTTCATAGATTGGATTATGGGCTGTATTGCTTCCCCCTATTACTCACTCAAAATTAATGGAAATCAGGAGGGTTTCTTCCCTGGGAAGTGTGGTATAAGACAAGAAGATCCCCTCTCTCCTTATCTCTTTGTTTTTAGCACGGAAATCTTGTCAAGGTACCATAGAATGATGCCAGAAGCTTGCCAATTCTCATTTCATCCAAATTGTAGCCAAGTCCAACTGATTCATTTAATTTTTGCTGACGATTTGCTGATATACACTAGAGGAGATGTCCTTTCTGCAAGAGCTATGAAAGCATGATTAGATACTTTTGCAAGTGTCTCAGGGTTGGAGGCTAATCCTAGCAAGACTAGGGTCTATTTTGGGGGTGTGAAGGATGCAATAAAGAAACAGATTATGGAAACTACTAGGTTTACTGAAGGAAAATTCCCATTCAGATATTTGGGCATCCCTCTGCATTCTAGAAAGCTAAAATCAGAGGTTTACCAAATGCTTATAGGGAAAATCAATAGAGCAATCCAACACTGATCCACTCAGATGCTTTCATATGCAGACAAGGTTCAATTGATAAATGCTGTTGTTTTTGGAATTGAAAACTTCTGGTGTGCTAGTGTCTTGCTCCCTAAGAATGTGGTTAAAAAAATTAATAATATTTGTAAGGACTTTCTTTGGGGCATTGGAGAAGGGCAAAGAAAGATGACATTCAAAAGCTGGAAGAGCTCCTGTCTTCCCAGAGATGAGAAAGGATTTAATATCAAAGAAATATTGTCCTGGAATAAAGCGCTGATGAGCAAATAGATTTGGAACATCCTGACGAATTAGAATACTATCTGGGCTGCTTGGACAAGAGCCTACTATCTCAAGCAAGGAAATTTATGGGCAATTAAGAGCAAGCAGAATGGCTCTGAAGGATGAAGAGGTATTTTAGTTTTAAGAAGTGAAATTCTGATAAATGCTGGAAGTGAGGAAGCAGCCTGCAATCTCGTTCTCAGTTGGCACAAGAATGGGAATTTCAATGTGAAAAAAACATATGACCACTTCAGAGAAAATGTGCAGAAGGAAAAATGGTGTAAACCCGTTTAGGATGCTATTGTAATGCCCAAACATGGTTTTATCATAAGTTTAGCTGCTCAAAGTAAGTTGGCCACAGTGGACAACATCAAGAGGAGAGGTATTCCTATTATAAACAAATGCATACTCTATCAAAAAGCTGAGGAATCTCATAGACACCTCTTCTTTAGATGCGAGGTTTCTGCTCAGATACCATCCTAACTTGGATTGGATTGAAGGGTAGAAGGTGGACTCTGAAACATGAACTGAGCTGGATGACAAAACACAAGAATCAAAAGTCCTGGAAAGCAAAGTGGGCAAGATGTAGTATTGCAGCAACTGTGTATTGCATTTGGAAGGAGAGAAACCAAAGAATCTTCATGGATAAACAACAAGGAGTAGATTGTATTGTTCTAAGCATCAAATATATGGTGTGTGTTAGAAATTTTAGTTGGATGGATAATGTAGTTAATGAAGATGTAATGGATAGCTTAAGTGCGTGATTTTGTGTAGGGGTTACTATTTTTGAAAGAGATCGTTTTATTCCCATTTTGGAAGAATATAAATTTATCTTCTTACAAAAAAAAAATTACAATATTTGTGTAATGAAAAATCAATAATGATTTACAAGAAATTGATGGGGATCGAGATACTATCTGAGCCCCCACATCTTTTGGTATGGCAAAACCATTCTTAGTAAAAATATGAGTTGCAGCCTGCGTACCGATATCATGTGTTTTAGAGAACTGTTGGATGCGTGCTAAGTATGAGGCTAGGTGCGCTGCAATGGGTCATGATTTCCTTCCCTTCGCTTTCTCCTCTTTGGGGGAGTTGGAGTTAGCGGTTGTTACTCTACTCAAGTGGATCTGACAGTTTTCCTTATTATGATATATATATATATATATTTACATATAACTTGACCCAACGAGTTGACCGGGTTGGGTAATGACCCAGGCATTCGTCATTTTGGGGTCCTGGTTGAGAAAAACTTGTTTCTTTAGTTTGAATTCCGGGTGACTTTTCGGACCGGGTCAATTTTTGACAGGTTTACACGCACCACATTAGTTTCCACCTTAATATTTTTCTTAATCATCTTTTGTGGAACTTGAGAGACATTCTTATGTTGCACAATTTTTGTACCCCCAACACATTACATTGAGCTACCAATTTTAAAATAAAGAAAGACTATATATCTATTTTAACAAAAAATTACTAATATTTTTCGGCTGTCGTTTCAGTTTCAACTAGTAATTGAGCGTTTTACCAAACATAACCTATACTCCCTCCGTCGCCCTTTAAACACCCCCAATTTTTTTTTCGGGTGTTTTTCTTTAAACACTCCATTTAAAAACTTTCTAAATGGAGTAAGTTTTCACCACACATCAACTCTCCACTATCTCCAAAAACAATAAATAAACCGTCCATTATCTCCAAAGTTAATAAACAAACCACATATTATCTCCAACAATAATAACAAACCACCCATTAAGTCCAACAATAATAACATTCCAACCACTATCTTTAACAATAATAAACAAACCAACAATAATAAACAAACCACATCACATTAATCCACGTAAAAAACGGGGATGGACCGACGGATGGAGTAGAAGCTAAGTATATACGTATGACGGTATGAGTACTTTTGTTTTCGAGGGGATTAAATCCGGTTGAGAGGGAGGGATATAGAGTGAGAAGAAGAAAAAAGATGAGTGCATTTTCACGACTACGGACACCATCCGCAGCAGCAGCAATGTTACTCCGAACAACAACAACAACAACGCCTCAATCTGTGTCAACACTAACACTCCTCCATTTCACCGCTAAACCCTTGTTGTTCCCTAAAACCCTCCATATCTCCCGCCATTGCTGCACTCTTACTTCTTCATCATCAGACCTTAAAGTTAAAACCTTATCTCCTCCTCCTCCTCATCCTTGGCCTGAATGGGTCTCCTTCGTCGACCGCTTGACCTCTCGCGGTTACTTCTCCCCTTCTTCTTCTTCTTCCGACGCCGACGCCGATTTGATTTACCGCGATATTAAGCTCTTGAAAGACCCCTGTCTCAGCTTTGCCCGCGACCGTTTCGACATTTTCATGTATGTCTTCTTTATTTCTTTTTGTATTTCTCTCATAATGTTTTGTTGTTTGTTTGGTAAACTCACCTTTCTTTTGTGTTTAGGTCATTATCGAAAGCTGATATCCAAAACGTTGTGGAGATTGGATGCCCAAAACTTATTCGGAAAGTTGTCAATTCAGCAAAGCGATTGAGAGTGTATGTTGGCCTGGAGGAGAAAAATGTAAGTCGCTTCACCGAAAATACACATATTTAGTATTATAATTAGTTGAGTAAGGAATAGTTTTAGTAAAGAGGTGGCAGTTTCCCAATCTTTCCACTATAACTTGGTGTATTGTCTCTTGTTTGAGTTCATTTTCCCCTTTGTTTTACTTCCTCTAGTCAATACTCTATATTATTATGACATTTTTGCAATTCTTTGTTTCCTTTTTAAATGCGCTTCCTTTGTGTAGTCGGCCCCGAATCACTGGAAGACATTGAGTCTGTATGAGTAGTCTGATTCTACAATGTTTTTTTTGCACCTGGGCCTTATTGGTCTGAAGGTGGAGCCATAATCTTGAAGCAGCTTTGGTTTCTTCAGTGGCTGTGAGATTGTGGTCAATTTGGGTCTGAACCTCTAAGCTTAGTAACTATTGTTAAGCTGTGATCTCATTTGCTTCGTTATGTCTGATAATTGAATCTGATCTTATGAAAGAAAAAAGAAACTAAGGTGTTTACCATACTGGTGCATCGCTTAGGTCGGGGGGGTTTAGTTAAGCAGTTTAGGCTTATCACGACTCAGCATGTATGATCTAGCTTACCAATAACTTTCTACTATTGAAAGTTATTTATGCGTTGATACTTTATTCTTTGCTTACTCTTTGAATTATGTGCAGGTGTGTGATGTTTGCAGTCTAAGAGAATCTTGCGATCGAGCATATTTGAAACCACCCGAGTCTGAGAGTGTGAGAACTGTGGATATCATGCGCCTTCTGTTGTTCTATGCACTAGACCCAATGGTTATATCTGGAGCTGTGAAGCCTGCCAGCATCGAGCAGGCTGAATCATCTGCTAGAAGATTGCTGAGTATGTTGATGGATTTGAGTGAGGCCTCTAAAAATCCAGCCTCTGCAGAGCCCACCTTTAAGAAGGAAAAAATTGTTAACACTACAGCCACCGTGGTATCTCAAGCTGCTCAAACATGGAATGGGGAATGGTTTTGTCCTAAGTAAGCTTTCCAGTTCTTGTTAGGTTGGTCATTTATGAAACTTTCTGTGCGATTCTTCAGCATTCACAGATGTTGAGGACTTAGAGATTCTGTTTGGCATGTGTTAAAGCTAAGTACATAGTCAAGTGAGGATATGAGAAACTGCTGTCAAGTAGTGAAAAACATAGGGAATAGGAGGCTGCCAAAGAAATAGTTCTTGCTGTAGTTACAAGAAGAGATAATCAGATAAGTCCGTGTCCATTGATCATCAGCTGTAGAGTAGCTGTTTTGCCGATTAGTATGAAATAACTTGTCTATGATATATTATATAGATCACTGGCCAGGCTTCAAAACTTTCCATTTTTGCTTTCGTTGCACTTGTTAGATAGTCATTAAGGATTATAAACTTCTATGGCATCCTTGCTGGGTAGTTAAGACGACCTTGAACCACGGGAGCTGATGTCACTCTGTAGGCAAGTTTCAGGTTAGATCAAACACCTATTCCCTACAGAAGTTATACTTTCTTCCTGAAGAAGGTTCGTGTAATTAGCTGAAGATAACTGGAAGAGGTATTTTGGCAACTAGGCCATCAATGCAGTTATATTATGTCGAAGACAAATTTTAGAATCTACTTCGAGCAAAACTGTGAGTTACTTTTACACTGCAAAGGATTTTTACGCTCCTCTAATAGAACAAAACAGTGATACTTATCTTTACCCCAAAATGATAGGGTTCTTTTTAATAGGTGGGGTAAATAAAGGGGCTTTTGACAATTATATGTGATTACTTCCCTATTGTATCTGGAGATATTGGGACTTAGCGAGGTTGTAATTTTTCATCTTATACGGCAAGGTTCTGGATTTTGCGGAACAGGGTATCAGTTTCGCAGATTATACTGCCTACCACCCCCACCTCCTGCATTTTGGATTTAGGTTGAGTTAACACAATTCGGTTTCATTTTCTGACTAAAAATATATTCTCCCTTAGTCCACATATACACACCCCATATAGCTTTTTTTGCTCAGAAGTTCCTTGAATATCTGTAAACATATTATAAATTTTAATGACACAAAAATGATTAAATTTTTTATCATATAAAGTCATAAACGTAATTTTTTTTCCTAAAATAACATTTACATACATGTAAAAAGTCACAGTCAAAGTAGTGTCTTGAAGACCGCGTAAAACCCAATGGGGGTGTTTATACATGGACGAAAGGAGTATGATACATGACCCAGTTTTTCCCTTTCAAATCTGGCCATTTTTCTATTCATAAGCACCAATTTAAAGTTCAAAGATGCCACCTCAGGAAGGAAAATTTGGGGTAAGGGAAAAGATCAATGCTTTTCTGATCACTGAACATCTTGTTTAACCTTTCACGACCCTTTGTCATTCCCAGTGGGCATCTACCTCTCTCTAATATTTATCATTCACCTAGTAGCTATTGCTTGAAAGTCACTGACCAGTCACAAAATCTCTTAGGTAACGTTTGGAAACAATAATTTGAAAATTTGTAATCATTTGAGAATGTGGAATTTAAATATAAATCAAATGTTTGGGGAGGGTGGGATTTCAAAATGACACGAGTGTCATTTGTTTTTGGCCTAATTGGATTTGATACAAATTCCAAAGGATTTGACACAAATCCAAATTCTCAAATTCTTGAGTTTCCAAACATGTGATTTGTGTCAAATTTGGATTTGGGAATCAAATCTTTGTTTCCAAACACACTCTTAGAGCATTAGCAATAATAGTTCTTAATTTCTGTTGCCTTTGGTTTATGACTAAGAACCTACAATGACTACAGAAAGCTGTTTGTGCTTTATTTATTTAATGAGGAATTAGAGAAAGAGTTGTGTAGTACTTCAAATTAGACTATTAGTTGGACCATGACCATATACAAATTCATCCATTGTTTGAACTTTGAACTAGTTCTTAATTCTTGGGTTTGGTAGAAGATGAATGACATATATAGAACTCTACATTCGGTATTTCCATTACTAATGCTCTTAGAAATTTTGGCGATTTTTTAGAGCTCGAACTCCGTAATCTTATGGAGAAGAATACTTCTTAGTTTGTGCCAGCTCGTAATATCTATTGAAATCAGATGTCAATACGAATTATCTTCAAAGTTGTCCAAGTTCTGATTGATTGCAGTTACACATATATAGTCCTCCACATATGATTTGACAATCCTTATGGGTGGCGAATTCTGTTCTCCAAAACTACAGCGTGCTGCAGATCATGTGCCACTGTGGGGTATTTAGATTCTGGTTGACAAGGGTGAGGGGTGGGTAAATGTTTTGTGTTTGGTGGTGCTACCAAAATGCCAGCATACGTGGGAAAGGGTTTTTAATGTATTTGAATTCACGGGGTATGGGGGAGCTAGCACGAGTGTACGGATTAGTGTAGGGAAGTCAGAAGAGCTCCCTATTACAATTGGAGTGCACCAAGGTCCGCACTTAGTCCGTTTCTCTTTGCTATAGTCATGGACGAATTGACGAGGTCAGGATGATATACCATGCATGATATTTGCAGATGATATAATGTTGATTTCAGAGACGAAAGAAGATTGGAGAGGAGGTTGGAACTATGGAGGCACACTTTAGAGTCTAGATGGTTTCGGTTGAGCCGAAACAAGATCGAGTATTTGGAGTGTAAGTTCAGCGGCAGTAGGGGAACGGAGACATGAACAATCAGGTTGGATGGAAAGATTGTCCAAGGATCACATTTCTTTCGATATTTGGGATCGATTCTTCAAAAGGATGGAGAATTAGATGGAGATGTGGCCCATAGGATCAAATCAGGTTGGGTGAAGTGGAAGAATGCCACATGGCTCCTGTGTGATCGAGTAATGCCCAATAAGTTGAAGGGTACGTTTTATCGTACGACAATCAAGCTGGCACTGTTATATGGCACAGAATGTTGGCCCGTGAAACAGTGTGACGTTCATAAGATGAGTGTGACAGAGATGCGCATGCTACGGTGGATATGTGGACATACAAGACATGATCGGTTAAGAAATGAAGTTATTAGGGAGAAAGTAGGGGTTGCTCTCATCGCGGATAAGATGATGGAGAACCGACTGAGGTGGTATGGCCACGTGAGGAGGAGGCCTAGTGACGCGTTGGTTAGAAGAGTAGAAGGGTTGGGAAGTGATAATATTAGTAGGGGTCAGAGAAGACCCAAGATGACTTGGATGAGGGTGATTAGAAGTGATATGAGCTTCCTATGACTTGAAGAGAGTATGGTGTTGGATAGGGCGGTGTGGAGAGACGCTATCCATGCGGAGGACTTAATTTGACTCGTTTTAGTTTCTTTGTTTGATTTTCCTAACTTGTTCCAAAACTTTTCCTTACTTGGTGTTCAAAGTTTATATGTTTTTCACTAATTTTCAAACTTTTTATTTATTTTGAGGACTTTCTAAAACTCTTGTCGAAAGTGTTTCAACATTTCTAAATGGTTCATAACGGATTTGAAATTTTATGGCGCGCATATGATGGTTACTAGACGACGATTCATGTTAGCCGATCCCAGATCATTTTGGGAATAAGGCTTGGATGTTGTTGTTGTTGTTGTTGATTTTACGGGGTAGTTGCCATCCACATAGGGGATATATTGGGGCTTGGTAAAAGAATTTGCAAGATAGCCTAATTCAAATTGTTGCCACTTATAAAGGGAGGGAGGTTGAGGCAAGTATTTTTGTGCTCCTGCGGATTGCCTTTTCCGTTGGGAATGTAATTGCTTTTCTGTTTTAATTTCGTGCATGTACATATTGGGTAGAACATAATATTGGCCTCAACCATCTCAACCGAAAGCTTAAGGGTGATGGTTGAGGCCCAATATTATGTTATATCCAACAGTAATAGTACAGTTACCAATCAATATCTATTTCTAAGTGCAAAATTGGCAAAAATGATTTAGCTTCGTTGGCATGGAATGCAGATGCAGCTTCTTGAATTTTTCAAGAAATACTCAATGTCATAAGTGCTGTGAGGATCGTCCTAAACAGCAGGAAAGTGCACAGGTTGACCCCAGAAAAGGCGTTTGGAATTGCCCTCAGTGAGTTTCTGAATCTCTGAACTTGGTCAACAAAGTCATTCAGCTGGAGTTCAAAATTTATTGCAAGTCTTGTTTTTCTATCTTAAAAGTTAAAAAAGGATTGCAGCTGTCGGAGGTTTTAAAATTTAGATCGGTTGCTGACTGCTAGTCGCACCACCATGAATATTCTGTTTTTTCTGTTTGGGGAACTCTGATAAACTGTAAGAGAAGACATCTAGATTTGGTCTGACTTGGAAGTTTATATAAGTAAATGCGTGAAAATACCAACATAGTATTCCAGTCAGCCAAGAATTTTAGATTGAGTTGAGAGCCACCTAACTTCAGTTTGATCCAGTCAAGTGAGTCAACTGTAAAGTGGTCTGCTTAAGTTTAAAGTGTAGATCCTGCAAGAGTTGTTACTTGGTTGGAACAGGGTAGGAGGTTGAAGAGTCTAGATGTACGAATCTCTTATTACTTAGTTCAATTGAGGGCAAAATGTAAGGCATCATACTTGTGTAGTTTTGATATGACAACTATTGATGTCAAGCAAAATGGTCTTCCAAAGTGCCTGTTGTTCCTGTAAAATGGTTTGAATTCTTGACGCATTTATTATATTTGAAAACATTCTCTCTATATTTTCAACATAGGGGTAAGTTTGCATACATCTGACCCCCCCTCCTCATGAGCAGCCTTAATGTTGATGTTGTTATCGCCTCGCTGACAAGGTATAGTCCCGTATAGATGGGGTAAATGAATGTTTTTCCCCCATACTCATTTGGGGCACTAATGAGTGGGTGGAGGTTGTTTCTTTAAGTCCTACCATAAGGTTTAAGGTTTTTATATGCCTGCCAATATCATTTTCTCTTTGTTTCCAAGTGCAAATAGTTTATTCATTTAGCTTTCTTTTTTCCATAAACTTGTTATAGTGATTAGTTGAACATCTGGTCCATCTATATTCCATTAGTGTTTGTAACTTCGTATCTTTGCCAGATTTGACGTAAGTTTCTTGGGTTGGCTTGCAGATGCAAATTTGTAAATTCTGCCAGAAATGCGAGCTGTCAAAAATGCAATGAGGATGCTCCTAAGAAACGAGAAAGGCAGCTTGTGGCAATTAAGAAAGGAGATTGGCATTGTCCCAAGTGAGTGTCTCTATCTTCGAACATGCTAGCGAGGGAATTCATTGTGATTGAATTTGCCATTTGATTTTAACTTCTTTGTTCATTCTTTATAGTAATTGAAATGATTTTAGTTGACAGATGATGAAACGTAGAGTCTACTCTTCGCTGCATTTAGTATTAACAAATTCAGTTCCTTGATCGTTAGAAATCTAATGAATGTAATGATAAGTATGCAAGTAGGGTGCTAGGGATTAGGTCAGTCTTCGAATTTTTTGTATGTTTATACTTGAAAACATCAGTCCCTTTTCTAGTGGTCAATCAAAAAATAGATAAAGCTCCGAACCATCTCTTTACTGAGCTTATCTAGTGAATTGCTAAAACAAGTATCTTAAGTGAAAGCCATCGGAAGTTGTTACCAGGTGAAAGGGGATATAGGAGGTCAAAAATCCGTAAGAGTAAGGATCTCTTATTGGTTAGTGGATTTGATGGAATGCTGCTCTTAGCTATCATACTAGTATCATGATAACTACTAGTCTACTAATGTACTTTCGTTCACTTCACCATATGATTTCATGTGATAATAGAAAATGCAGCTTGTATTGTGGGCAATACCGCAATGGTCAGTACCTTTTTTTTTGACAGGACTGGCCAACCACATATTTTCCTTCTGATTTGAAACCTTCTTCCAAGTGTGATTTGTGTACTCCCTCCACCTTTTTTTCTTTTGGTTCTTTACATTTTCCGTTTTGGGCAATTTTATTTGGTTTTGACGTTTCCTTGTGTAGCTTTCCTTCCATTCATTTCCAAGCTTCCTGTACCTTTTCAGCACACATTTTAAGGTGCAAACTTAACTATGTTTGAGTTGCAAAAAAATTCTGTTATTTGGTGAAAAAACAATATTTGTGTAAATATGTTTCACTAACTTACAAACTTTTTTGACTATCCTAGCATAGTTAATTTCGTACCTTATATCATGTGCTGAAAAGGAGAAGGAAGCTTGGAAATGAATGGAGGTTGTATGTTTTTAGAGCCAAAGTTTCAAGATTACCCTACTTCACCTTCATCCTCCCTCAACTCCTCCTTTTATAGTCTAGCACCCCTTACTATCTCCGTCGACCACTTCCTTACTTATCTTGACCATCGCTGGCATCGCTGGATGGCCCGGATCACCACTGACGTTGTTGGAGTTGGAGTCAGTTGGACCACTGGCATCCCCGTCCAGTCTCAACAACTCACGCAGAACCCAAAAGCCTGAAAATGAAGCACCCTAAAAACATTGGGATTCCATGGTATCCTTGGGGTTTGGGACTTTTTGTGTGGTGCCCTTGACGTTTACGTTTCGTGAAAAATCATAACAGATGGGTAATTCCCGGGGGTCTATTTCTTTTTACTTTATCAGCACAATTAACAACCCTTAATCCTATTGACCACCACTAATCTAATAAGCACCGTAATCTAGTAAACATAACTACTTTTTCGCTCTTCACGTGTCATATTCGTCTCTTTCTTCAAGCCTTCAATCATTGCTTCTTCATTTTTCTCGTCTCTTTCTTCAAGCCTTAACCATGACTTTTTCATGTTCTTCATCATCACCCAATACCTCAACCATGTCCTCAATTTCCCCTGATTCTCAAAACTTATATTCCAAAACCCTAGAAAATCAGGCTTAGCCACTTTTTTTTTCTTTTTTTTTTTTTTGTAAGAAGTTGAAATTTTTTATTCATCCAAAAATGGGAATAAAAACGTTGAATGAAACCAGCTTCCTCTTCTGGTCTGCAGGAGCTCTTCCAGCTTTTAAAGCTCATTTTCCTTTTGCCCTCATCAATATTCCACAGGTTATCCTTGCAGATCTTATTTATTCTTTTTATGATACCCTTGGGTAAAAGAATACTTGCACAACAGAAATTTTCTAACCCAAATATCACAGAGTTTATGAGTTGGACTCTTCCTGCATAGGATACAGTTTGGCAAGACCAGTGCTGAACTGCTTTACTAATTCTCCCAATCATCATCTGATAAAGTTCAGCCTTTAATCTTTTTGGGTGCAGTGGGACGCCAAGATATCTAAAAGGAACAAAAATGGTGGGATTAGCTTCAGCAAATCCTGTCTCAGTCAAATTTGACTCTTCACTTCTTCCTTTATTCCTCCAAAATAAATTTCTGTTTTGGAGGGATTAGCTTCAAGACCAGAAATTGCAGCAAAGGTATCGAAACTTTTAACTACAGCCATCGTTGAAGGTAAATCTCCCCTCACAAAAATCGGTAAATTGGAGAGATAAATCGGTAAAGAAGAAAAAGAGGGTGAGTGGATTTTGCTTGTTCATGAAAGGAGATGAGTGCAGAAATGTATTCATAGAATTGGAAATAGAAAGGGACGAGAGTGGTCTGGAGGCCGTGGGTCGGGTTGCCCGTGCTAGAGGTGTTAGTTTGGGTGGGGGTGGTGTGGCAGGGCAAGGGTGGGTAGGGGGGCTATGGTGTGGAGGAGAGAAAAATGTTGTCACCCTCTCTTTGAAGTATTATAGATTTAGTATTTCAATCACCCAGCCACTTGAACGGAGAACCCACCTACGAACCTTGAATATACGCTTGAGCCGTAACCAACGGGTTACGTATACATTGCCTTCATCTTACCTTTTATGTGGGGTTTAGTTCAGTTTTTCTCAGAAAGAATTATGGTCAACCTCATTAATGAGTCCGAAACCCAAGGGTACCATGGAAATCGTCCCAAAGACATTCCCACCTAGATATACATCTACACCACCCATACTTGCAAGTCGTCACCTGTTTGACCTAAGTTCAATAGGAGGATGGAGATATAACAAGAATGGTGCAACAAACAAAAAACAAAAGCCAATGGAATAAATGGATAATACGGTGGTGTTCGTCCAAGTAGGAGATATGGTCGTGGTCCAAATTGCTAGTGGCTGGTGAAAGTTGGTGGTGGGCTGGTGGCAGCCATGGTTAGTGGTGGTTGGTGGGAAGCATGGTGGAGAGGTAGTTATGGTGTGGCTAATATTTTTATGGGAATGGGTAAAGTGGGTTTCCTCCTTTTCTTGGTATGTGGTCCAATAGCAAATGTCGAGAAAGCATATAAAATGGAGGGAGTAAATATTTTGGAAAATTTTCTTTTTGAGAGGAACCAGCTATCTAGTGGCTTCCTTGACTTGAATATTATTGGTGCGTTTCTTTTTTCTCTTGATGCTCTTTGATTGGGGTTTGTTGATCTCAATGGGGTTTTGCTAACATTTTGGTAGAGCAATGAATAATTCATAGAGTCTCTCTTTCTTACGCTTTGATTTCCTCTCTTATATTACTCTGTGGGGTGTTATTTTATTGCCAAGGACTATTTTCTGGTATGGTCAGACTTATAGTAGTTCATGCCAATACAAGCCACAAGGACTGTTTTCTGGAATGGTCAGACTTATTGTAGTTATTTCCAATTTATCCTCATTCCTTGCTCCTTTTTCTTCGTTATTATTAGATTTTATTGTGTTTTTTCCTAAGATGGTAGTGATTAGTCGAGAGTATGGTTCATCCACTTTTGTATTAATAGTTGTAAATTTGTCATAATGCAGCTTACACGTGTTTTGGTTTGGCTTGCAGATGTAAGTTCTTAAATTACTCCAGAAATATTCAATGTCGAAAGTGCAATGAGGTTGCACCTGTGAAGCGAGAAAGTGAGCATGTTCAGCTCAAACAAGGCGACTGGGATTGCCCTCAGTGAGTTTCTTCACTATTGATAGGCGAGGGAGAGTCTCTCTACTGTATTGGTTACTTCATTGAGGATTCTATCTTTCTATGTTTAAAGTTAAAAGGATATTTGTTGTCAGATGATAAAATTTAGAGGATCCCCAGCCCAAATTTTCAAGAGAATCAGGCTTCATATTCAAGTGTACTCAAGAAAGAACAAAAGTTAAGCTAAGAGCAGAATTTAATGGGTACAGGCTGTACTGCCTCTGTTTCAGCCAGTTACGACCTTGAGAACTTTTGTCCTCTGTTCTAGTGTACTGCCAAATAAAAGATGGTTTTATTCAAAGTGTTTGGAAGTTGGTGGTAATTGTAACTAGGTGGGACGAGTGAAGGAGATCAAATAGTTTAGTGCAAGTAACTAGTTGTCCTTCATCAGTATCCGAGTAATCACAGCACTGTTTTACTCTTAGTCATCAGGCTTATGTTGCGGTGACTTTGATATACTGTGGCTCACTCAGTACTTAATTTGCTGTAATAGGTGTGGACGTTTGAATTTTGCTAGAAGAACAGTTTGTCTTCATTGCACGACTGCCCGACCGTTAGAGACTCTAAATCCTGGAGATTGGCTGTGCTCCAAGTAAGTGTCCTTTTCTCCTCTTCCCCTCCCTCCCTATTGCCTTGGTGAAATAGCCCTCAGTTTTCGCATTCAACACCGCGGCTGATGGGTTCTGTTCATTTGAATTCAAGCTAAGACTGAAACGTTCTTTAATTTTTTTTGACAGGTGTCATTTCCTGAACTTCAGAAGAAATGCTAGCTGCCTCAAGTGTGAAACTGAACGTGTGAAAGAGGAGGCGTCACAGCCATAGGAGGACCATACATCAGCGAAGCAACTTCCTCACACGTTGGGCTGATCAAATGTGGCAGCATTGCATCAACAACCTGACTTGGTATAGAAGGATTCTCAACTCCTCTATGACTAGTTCTAGTAGAGGCGGTTCATGGGTTCGGTTAATATTCGAGTCTCTTTTGTTTGGTCATCTAGAGGAAGACAGGCACTTCAATCCTAGAAGGCGACCTGCACATCTGTAACATTTAGGCATTCTTTTTGTTTCTCATTTCCCCCCTTTCGTTGTTTTTTTGTCGCAAATCCAAGAGCAATAAAGTCTTTCAGTTTTCTGTGGAAGGCACAGATTGAAAGCACAGGCAATAACAGCCGTCTCTATAGTTTGAGTTGTTACATTATATTGTAAAAGATAAACGCAGCCTCCATTTTTGTTAGTTAATCAAGTTTAATCAACTACCTCCGTATGAAAAAAAAAAAAAAAACACATGTCTAGTATCTGCGACAGATCCTGTTTGTATTGTGCAGTGATTTTTGAGATTAATAGTTAGAATAGTGCATTGACGATGCACAATCCAGATACACGACTTAAACTTCTCCTTCGTGTGCAGGACTCTGGAGGTTTTCATTGTTTGCTCAATATAAGATTCATTGCCTACTCAAAATAAGTCCTTCAAAGTTCCAACATGACAAAATTCATGCAACTTTAAGATGATGTATGTTATTATGGTTATGGTACATATTTGGATAACTTGAGAATTATATGTCTTCAAGAAGCTTTATACGAATTACTGTTGGATAATGGATACTAAATCTCATGGTAAGTTCTAGGAAATTGCTTCGGAGTAGTGTTTGATTTTGTTCTTCCTCTTGCATCACAATGTGTCAATATCCTTGGTAGTTTTTCCATCCAAGCAAAAATAAATTAATGAACAACTTTTATCTTATCCTTCTATGCTCTTCTTTAATCTTTACGTTTTGCATTTCATATGTGTACGGCCTTTGTACATGTCTTGTACATTTGTACGGATTTCATCTACAGTTTTTTTTTGCATGAGTGGCGTGGGTAAGAACAAATCACCTTTAAACACAAAGAGTTACGATTGGTAATTTCAGTCTATAATTACCTGCAAAATCTCTCATTTTCAGCCACTAATCTACATCTACACAACAACCACACACATAGAAAAAGAAGAAAACTCAAAAACACACTATATTTTAACTACCTTCTACAATAGTCTACTTTTAAGGATTAGCTGACAACAGAACTATGACTCCTACAACATTTCATCAAGATCACCTCAACCACCAATACAACAACCATCACAACAACAACAAAATTATGAAGCGTGAAAATAACAACGATCACTCGTTCAATAATGGCATGTGCTCTTCGCCGCCATTGAAGGTCCATAGGGTCTCCCATGCAATTAAGAGATCGTGCTCGTCGTCGTCTACCATATCCACACGATCCGTGTCCTCGTTGCTGGCCGCGGGCTCCAAGGCCAACAACAACACCTACCACCAGCGTGGCCCCGTTATCATATACACCCACTCGCCTAAGGTCATCCACACCAATCCTAGGGATTTCATGGCTCTGGTCCAAAAACTTACGGGTATGTCCTCACGTTCTAAGGATGACATACACGTTAACAACAATCCAAAATGTGGTGGTGTGATCGATAATTTTGCTAATCAAAAGGCGTTCATGATGATGAAAATATCGGAAGAAAATAGCTGCGAAGACGATGACACCAACAAAAATAATATTAGTAGTGGTAGTATAGATGATAATGAATCATCGTCGGTCATTACGGACGAGAATTGTAGTAGTGGCACGACGGGTGATGTCGTTTGCCACCTGAATCCGGGCATGGAAACCGCGGTGTTCGACCCGGTTCTTGCATCATCCCAAGAACCAAGGACCTGGTTTTCCATTTGTTCATGAACAATAATCCCTCGTGTCTAATACGCGAGACTGTTGATAATCCGCCTATATACGATTACATGAACCTACTAAATTGCATAGCCTCGTAGTTTAAGATGAGGTAGGACAGTGAGATTTTTTTTTTCAAAAATTTTATTTAACCAATTTTAGTCTTTTTTTCGTCTATTTTTTACGTGGTGATTATAGTTTAAAATTAGAACAGAACAAAATAATTTTTTGGTTGGTTTGGATCCTGCAGTTTTGGTTTGCCTCGAATAATCAATGTCTTCTAAATGTTGATTTAAATTCGATTTATTAATGTCAGATAACAAGCTGGATACCGAGTGAAATGACATTATATCCGAGTGAAATGGAAAATAAGTTTTCGGTGCATTTGTGGATTTGTATTCTATATTTATTTCTATTTAATTTCTTTATTTATTTAGGCAAATATTCATAGAACTAAACAAAATCAGATTTGATGAAAATTTTCGCTACAACAAGTTTTCTACCTCGAAAAGAAGAAGAGAAAAAGAAAAGAAAAACAGGTCTTTGTCACTAGTAGCAATACACGAATAGTGTAGAGCTTTTGCTCCAAAAATGTACATACATACACGCTAATCTTCCCTATTATAACCAAATGTATAACTTTTAGTTTAAGATGACGTAGGACGGTAGAAAATATTTTTTTTTTCATTTTTTGTTAACTAGTTTTAGTCATTTTTGTCTAGTATTTTTTCTCTCTACGAGAATAAAAATAGAGCTGAATAATATTCCGTATGTTGTGTAGTTTTAAATTCTAAAGTTTTGGTTTGCCTTGAATAGTCGATTTTTTAGACGTTTGACATATGTTTCGATTTATTACTCTTAACGTACAAGAACAATGCTTGAGTCAAAGGGAAATAACCGTTAGTGCATTTGTTGGTTTGTATTCCATAATTTTATTAATTTCTTTAATTTGTTTTGGTCGAATATTTTCATTAATTTAGAGTAGAAGTTTATGCACTTTTGTTAGATAAATCGGGGTATTTTTTTTAAAAAAGAAAAAAACTACAATTTGATAGCAATTTTCACTAGAACCCGTATTTTAAAAAATAAAAAGTATTTGCGTTAGACGGTCTCACTAGATCACAAATTAGGAGATCACAATACGTTGGTACTAAATGGAGATCTGTTCTATGATGAAAAGTGAACATAGATCTGTATTCTGGTGCTTTTTTTTCCGTGTGTTTTATAACAAGAAAAAGAATGCAAAGAAATATTACTTGTCCTAGACCTATGACTTGGGATTAATGTGGCGATTATACCTAGACTACCTTGCCTAACTAAAAATATTATCAAGCCTAATTACGGAAATTAGAAACCCGACAAAGATGAATTGGAATAGAAAGCTACTATAAAAATTACTAAGACATGGACTATTTATACTACCTAATTAACTTCTCACAATCGGAAACTCTGAAAGTAAACAACTTCCTAAAACAATAAGGAAAATAATGATAATAGGAAAGCATACCTAAAATGACTTATTAAAACTTACCTAAAGACACTTTCCTGAACAAATAAGAAAATTTATTGCACTAGTAATATGGAAAGCATAACAAAGAAAGATTTAATGCAGTTCTGTGTGCATCAGTCGGGTCTGAAAAATGTGTAGTACTCAAATGCCTTGGTTGAAAATCTTGAATCTTGGTACATGGTAGTCATTTGAATTGTGCTAGTGTCCTTAACTCCTTATCATCAAATGAACCAATCTCCAACTCGACTAACTAATCAAGAGCGTGATCAAGAACTTTTGTATCCACAAGTATAAGACTCGACTTTTGTTAAACATGTTAAAAAAAACAAAAAAGAAATGGAGAATTATCTAAAGATGAAGTGTTAGAATGACATAAGTGAAGTAGTGAGATAAGGAGACATTATAACTAACAAACATCCAATAAGTATTTATCATAATTCATTTATTTTGAGATTAATCAATACATACTACTCTCTCCGTCCCAGCTCAAACGCCCCTGGCCTTATTTGTAGTGGAATAAAAAAAATTGATATAATAAGTTGAGTGAGAGCAATATTAGGAAAAAAGAGGAGAGAGAATGTGATGATTAATAAAAGTAGGAGTGATAATGTGAGAGAGGATGTGATAATTTAATAAAAGTAGAAAAGAGAAATATGTCACAAAATAGATAAGGTGTTTGAGGTGGGACGTCCCAAAATGGAATATAGGGGGCATATCCAGTGAGAAGTGATAATTTGGTGAGAAGTGAGAAGTAATCTCAGCCATTGATTTCGCGTAACTCCAGTAACTAAACAGCATAACTCCAGTCGTAACTCAACTAACTAAAACTGTTAACTCCAATCAGTTAACTCTACTAACTAAATTGTCTAACTCTACTGGAAACACATAACTCCAATATAATTTCATTAAATAAAAAACACGTAACTCCGACTTAACTCCATCAACTAATAAATAACTCCAATTTCATTTCATCAACTAAAACACGTAACCCTAATAACTCCACTACCTAAATCACGTAACTCCGACTTAACTCCATCAACTAAAACATATAACTCCAACTTAAATTTCATCAAATAAAACACGTACGTAACTCTAATAACTCCACTTACTAAAACACGCAACTCCGATTTAACTCCACTAACTAAAACACGTAACTCCGACTTAACTCCACTAACTAAAACACGTAACTCCAACTTAATTTCATCAAATAAAACACGTAACTCTAATAACTCCACTACCTAAATCTCGTAACTTTAATAACTCCACTACCTAAATCACGTAATTCTGACTTAACTCTATCAACTAAAACACATAACTCCAACTTAATTTCATTAAATAAAACACGTAATTCTAATAAATCCAATACGTAAATCACGTAACTCCGACTTAACTCCATTAACTAAATCACATAACTCCAACTTAACTCCATTAACTAAACACGTAACTCCAACTTAACTCCACCAACTAAACACGTAACTCCAACTTAACTCCACCAACTAAAAGCCGTAACTCCAACTTAACTCCAAATAACTTTAATAATTAAAATACGTAATTCCAAATAACTCCAATGATTAAAACACGTAACTCCACAAATAAAAAAATCATTATTCCAAAAACGGAAAAAAAAAAAACTGTATACACCTTTCCCCATTTTCTCTCTACTCTGCACCACCCAAACCCCACCAAGCCACCCTCCCACACAACTGCCACGGCTCCGCGTCACCTCCGCCACCACCTCACGCAGTACCACCTGCGTCGCCGGAAAACCAACGATCCAGGGGCGGCGACGCAAGCCACAACCTCCGACGACCCTACCATCTCCGCGCACGCGTTCCTCCTATCTTCTCACCTCTCACTTCTTTCATTTTGCTCTAGCCGCCGCAAATTGAGAGGTGGTGTCGCCAGTAGAAGCGGCGTCGTCGACGGTGAAAGCAGGCAACGGAGATCAACCACGGCGGCAAGATCGGGAAAAACGAGAGTGAAACGAAGGAGAGAGAAGGCGTCGTGTGCGACTGGGTACTCGTCGACGAAGGCCGGTGATGCTCGATGAGGAGTTGCCGGAGTTGTTAGGATCTGTTGGTGGTGTCGGCGCCGTCAATGGTGGCCGGAATCTGAAAACGAGCTCGGAAAGGAGGGAGGGAGAAGACGGTTTTCGCAGAGAAACAAAGCTCGATGGAGGAGTCTCGTGTGCGACGAAGACTCGCGGTAGTCCGACGAGTCGGCCGGTGGTGTCTTAACCGGCGTTGGTTGTTGCTGGTGTAAGATGCGGCGGTGGTGGGCGGCGCGGGGCAGGGCCATGGAGAAAGAGGGGGGAGGGAAGGGGAGGAGAGAGAAAATGTGAGATTTTGGGGTTTGGGTTTATTTTTAGTTTTAATATTCCTTTTATTTAAGTTTTAATCTACACCTTTGATTTAGGTAAGATGGTTGGTTGAGATCACTTCTCAATTCTCACGAAACTAATACTTCTCATGTGATAGATTTCCTATATATATATATATATATACATATATATAGATCTCAACCATCTATTTTCTTAGAATCAATGGTTCAGATTAAAAATAAGATTAAAAAGAAAACTGAAAATAAAAAACAACCCAAACCCAAATCTCACATTATTTTCTCTCTCCTCCCATTTCCTCTTCTCTCTCCGAGGCACTACCCCCGCGCCGCCCCCCACCGCAGCCGCGTACTCCGGCAACAACCATCGTCGATTACGACACCACCGGACGACTCGTCGGACCACCGCGAGGCTTCGTCGGACACGAGCCTCCTCCGTCGAGCACCGTATGGTCGCGAAAACCGTGTTGTCTCTCCCATTTTTCGCACTCTTTTTTCCAGATCTGGCCGTCGTTTCTGACCTCCGCCGTATATCGTCGTCTTTTATGGCCTCCGTCAACGACGCCGTTTCTATTGGTGGCGCCACCTCCCAATTTGCGGCTCTAAAGCAAATGAAAGAAGTGAGAGGTGAGAAGAGAGGAGAAATTCGCGGGCGGAGATGGTGGATGCGATGGTTAGAGGACGTGGTTTCGGTCGCGGCCGTTCGACGCTTGATTTGGTGGTGACTGAGGTGGCGCAGGAACGAGCGGGGGCGGGGCTGGGGTGGACCAGTGGCGGGGAGGGTGGAGGTTGGTGGTGTGGGAGGAGAGAGAAAATGATGGAAAAATTGGGGTTTTTTTTGTTGATTTCGTTTTTAATTTTCTTGAATTTCTGTTTTTTTTAGTTACGTAATTAATTGTTGGAGTTAACTAAAGTTACGTGTTTTAGTTAGTAGATTTATCGGTGTTATGTCTTTTACTTATTGAAGTTATGTCTTTTAGTTAGTGATGTTATTGGAGTTACGTGTTTTAGTTAGTGGAGTTAAGTTGGAGTTACGTGTTTTGGTTGGTAGAGTTACGTGTTTTAGTTAATAGAATTAAGGTGGAGTTACGTGTTTTGGTTAGTGGAGTTAAATTGGAGTTACGCGTTTTGGTTAATGGAGTTAAATTAGAGTTACGCGTTTTGGTTGGTGTAGTTAAATTGGAGTTACGTGTTTTGATTGGTGGAGTTAAGGTGGAGTTACGTGTTTTAGTTAATAGAGTTAAGTTGGAGTTACGTGTTTTAGTTAGTGGAGTTATGCTAAAGTTAATGGAATTACGTTAAAGTAGATAGAGTTAATAATAGTATTGGAGTTATATAATTTAGTTAATAGAGTTATGTTACTGGGGTTAAGCAAAATAGTTAATGGAGTTATGCGACTGGAGTTGATCAATTTAGGTCATGTAGTTAAGCGACTGGAGACCTGGAGTTATGCAGTTTAGTTACTGGAGTTACGCAAAATCAATGGCTGAGATTACTTCTCATTTCTCACCAAATTATCACTTCTCACTGGATAGGTACCCTATATATATATATATATATATATATATATATATATATATATATATATAGGGACTGCATCCGGTCAGAAGTAAATTTATGTCAGAAGATCAGAAGTTATCTGAGCCACACATATACCCAAGATCAATGGTCAAGATTAAACAAGAAAACAAAACAAAAAAACACCCACCCCCCTTCCCTTTTCTCTCTCCTCCCCCAACCCCCCTTACCCCAGCCGACCACCCCAGCCCCACCGGCGACCGTCGGCGACCACCACCATTAACGTCCCCAACTCAGCCACGACGACCGCACCTCTCCCGCGACCTCCTCTTCGTCGTTCCCACACCCCGTCGCCCCTTCCTTCTCCCCCATTTCCTCCTTTTTCCACTACAAAAATTAGGAAGAGGTGACAACAAGGCGAGTAAGGGCGCCGAACGCGGGGGAGGGGCGGCCAATGTTGGGGAGAGGCGGCGAGATTCAAGGAAGGGGTGGAGGACTACCGAGGCGGGCGAATTCGTGGTGGTTTGAGAAGAGTTTGAGGAGAGAGATATGGTGTATTGGGGGCGGTGGCGTGGTCGATGGGGGGAGGGAGAACCACCTCGGGCTGGCGGCAGGACGGCGAGTGTGATGGTGGTGGCCGGTTGGATTGTAGTGGTGGTCGGTGCAAGTGGCAGGGGAGGGGCGGAGGTGCGGGTGGTGGTGGGTGGTTATGGGAGGAGAGAGAAAAAATGAAGGTCATTTTTCAGTTTTTTCTAAAAAAAAAAATTAAATTAATGTTACGAGTTTTAGTGTGTGGAGTCATTACAGTTATTAGAGTTATTAAAGTTATCGGAGTTAATAAAGTTATCGAAGTTAAGTCGTGGTTACGTGTCTTACAGTTATTAGAGTTATTAAAGTTATCGGAGTTAAGTCGGGGTTACGTGTTTCTGTTATCGAAGGTAAGTTGTAGTTACGTGTTTTAGTTAAATATTGTTAAGTTAGAGTTGTAAAGTTATGGGAGTTATGTTCTATAGTTACTGGAGTTACGGAGCAACTAAAGTTATGAGAGTTAATGAAGTATCAAGATGTGTGACTGAGATTACTTCTGACCTTATGACATAACTTTACTTCTGACCTGATACAATTCCTATATATATATATATATATATATATATATATATATATATATATATATATATATATATTATACACCTATATAAAGCTTTATAATTTCATGAGCCTACGTCAAAAGTTAATTTGCCGATTAAGCACAACATTCTATTTATTTTTCTTACGTTGTGAGAGATTCCAAAGATTATAGGAGATTGGGGAAGGTTTATGTTACACATCCTAATACTGATCTGTCATATTTTAAATCCTAATCGAAGTTAAACAATCAGTTAGCTATTTATAGTTGAAGTCTCAGGTCAACATTCACAATGATAATAACTGATCATATATACTCAGCAAGCTATAATAAGCTGCTAAAGTATTGTTTGACAAGTTTAAAAATTGTTTTTGTTTTGTTTGAAGTTTGGATGTCATATTAACAAGGGATGCCATAATGCATGATCATATATACGAAAAATACTATCATACAACCGGGGATTATACCTCCATGCTGATGTCAGCAATATTTTTGTTTTCTTAAAAATTATGCCGCTGAATCTTTCCAATAAAAAAAACACTCTTGTCAACCTCCTTATCTTACGGGTGTTACGCCTAACAGATTTTTTTTATTTGTTTTATTTTAAATAGTTGGGTAATTAATAGGTATAGCTATGTTCTATTTTACTATATTGTTTTCTTTTATCTTTTTTCCATTACTTACATCAAAGTTTAGTTCCAAGTCTAATTGACATTTTTTATCAAGATAAGGTTTGTAAATTGTAATACAAGTTTAAGTTCCGTAAATTTTGTGACCCTTGTCTGAGCTAAGGCTTATACTGCATATATTAGAAATCAACGATTATCTATCTATCTATTATTATAATTATTATTGAGAATCAATGTCCATTTAGTAAAATAGTAAGCATATGTGTACAACTGAGTGAGTTTTGAACAACAGTTAATAAGCATGTTAAAAATCAAATTGATACATAGTATTGAATTTCAAACACGAAAAGTAATGATTTTATAATCAAAATCACTGAGTATTAATAGAATAATAATGAGTATTTAGTCATAATTAAAGTGCGTGTACACTTGAAAATTACACAGAAATAAAAAAATAATGAGTTTACATGGAAAATTAATGAGAAATACAAAAAATTAACAAGCATGTGTGAATTCACGATGTTCTAATAACTAGCTAGTAGCCCGTTTCGGTAACTCTGGGGCTTGTATGTTACTCTTTGACCTCCTTTTCCTTCTACAATTGTATGTCTTTGCGTTAGTTTGATTTTTCCGATCTTCTGCATGCTCGAGTAGGTTGTAAAAATTAATAAATTTATGATTGTGAATTGTTGAGCATTTAGTAAAAACGGATGAATATCTAACCAAAATCAATGAGCATTTAAGAAAATCAACAAATCCGCCGATCAAGATTATAAAACTTTTGACGAGTGCATAACCAAAACATATTGAGCTAGTAAAAGAAATTAATGGTTTGATTATTGGTGAAAATCACAACGAGTATGATCTTGCTAAATTAATAGCAACGTAACCAAATTAGTAAGCATATTGATCTCAGAGCATTAGTGTTAAACTAACGAGCATTGATATTACATCAACGAGTACTATATCAAAAATAAGTACGCAACAAAATTTAACGAGCATTAGAAACTAGTAGATGTTTTGGTAATAATAATGCATTTAAATCTAATGAGCATATTAAAAATGTAATGAATATTTACATTAAACTAACGAAGATTCCCATTAAACAAACGAGCATTCATATCAATGCAAACTTACGAGCACACATTAAATATTCAATGAGCATTCGTGTGGCTCTAACGAGCATTAACATCAAACTAACTAACCAGTATTATATCAAAAATAAGTTAATGAGTATTAACTAAAAACGTACGAGTATTAATTAAAAACGTATGAGTATTCATCAAAATTTAGCGAGCATTAGAAACTTTTAGACGTTAGGGTAATAATAATATATTTAAACCTCATGAGCATTATTAAAAATGTAATGAGCATTCAAATTAAACCAACGAGCATTCCAATAAAACATACGAGCATTCACATCAATGATCAAACTAATGAACACATTTAAATTCAATGAGCATTCATGTTAAACTAACGAGTATTGGTACCAAACTAACGAGCATCCATGTTAAATCCGAAATTTTGTACAATAGTAAACAATGAAGTCTATTGCTTAATAATGCTTATTAAGATTTGAAACTTGTATGTATATAAATACCAAAAAAAAATCTTTCATTTACAGAACGCGCCTAAACAAAAGGATGATAGCTTCCCTTACTTCGAGCCATTAACAGTACGGACAAGCTACCACCACCATGGCCGGCAGAGGACGGGGGCGCGGTCGACCATCAAAAAACAGACCAGCAGGAGACGATGATCACAACCATACCAAAATCATTGGAGAAGATGTAGAATCCGAGATAGAAACACAAACCCAGCTAGAAAGGGGTTCACCTCGACCTCTGGAATTTGGGGAAATCCTAGCAACAACGATCAACAAATCAGGTATGATCTCGAATCCCAAAAATCATGCTGATGTAAATGATTTTGTTATGAGATCAAATCATACTGAAAAGACACATATTGAGCCTCAAAACCCTGTTTTGGAAAAACCTGTTTTTGGGGATGAAACTCAGGTAAATCAGGTTAGTAAGAAATGGAGTAATTTTGTGGGAAAGAAACCAAAAGTAGGAATGAGTCTATTTTTTAATGAGAATAGTGCAAAAGCAGATGAAATCACAATTGAGGAGATGGATATAACCTTTGAATTGGAATACTGGAAATATACTCTTGTGGGGAATGTAATTGGTGCGAAACCGAAACTGAAGGATATTAAGGAGTATGTGGAAGTGAATTGGAAGGATATTGCAATACCAAGTGCTATACTATAAAAAAGGCTGGTTCAACTTTAGATTACAGAATGAGGAAGACATGAATGAAGTGCTAAAAGGAGGACAATGGAAACTGGGAGGAAATGCACTAATCTTAAAGCAATTGACGCCTAAGTTCTCGCAGGAATTGGATCAGATTTCAATAATTCCTATTTGGGTTTTGTTCCCTGATCTAGAGCCATGGCTCTGGTCACCGATTGCTTTAAGTAAAATTGCAAGCAAGATCGGAACTCCTCTGTTTGCATATCATACAACGACAGTGAAGGAGCGCCTCTCCTTTGCAAGAGTTATGATTGAAGTGGATGTGTCTGAAGAACTTCCAAATCATGTAATGGTGAACACCCCTTTTGGAGAGATCTGTCAAAAAGTGGAGTACGAATGGGTACCATACTACTGCACTGGGTGCAAGAAACTCGGGCATGAGTTTAGAACTTGCAAACTGAATATGAAGCCAAAGGTTAAGCAAGTATACAAAGTTGTCAGTGTAAAAGAACCTGTTCAGGAAGGAAATGTTGCGCCTGAAACAAAGGAAACAGAAGAGGAAGTTCCAAAGGATCTAGCAAAGTATAGGCTTGAAGGAAGATGAAATAGGGTTCAAGCCAGTGAGCAAGAAAACTAAAGCCAGAGCAAAGAATGAAGAGGAAAACCAGGATACACCTAAAACCCAGAGCAAATTCTATACTCTGACAACACAAGGCTTGAAGGAGATAAATCTTGCAGGGAATATAGAGCAGATTTTTCCTGACAAAATGGATTTCTTAGGGGAAGAGGAGCCTCCGGGCACCCCTCACACCCCATGATTGTTGCAGCTAGGAATATAATGGGGCTCAATGAAGCCCTCAAGCAGATTGAGGTTAAAAACCTCATCCTGTAGCACAAACTAGATATAATGGGTATTTTACAGACAAGAATAAGGGAAAAGAAAGCTGAAAGAATAATGAAAGGCAGGTTTGCACGTTTTGAAGTGGCGCACAACTATGCCAAGCATGCTAATGGGAGGATTTGGGTGTTATGGGATCAGCAACAAGTCAAGGTGGATATTGTTAGCATTCATGGTCAATACATTCACTGTAGAGTTACCCATATAGGCACAAGTGAGGTTTCACTAGTAACTTTTGCTTATGGAAGTAATGATGCGAGTGCCAGGAAGGAATTATGGAATGAATTGACGAATATTGTAACACTACGGAATATGGAAATTGGATTATGGAGTTGGTTTGTCCCACATTGAGAAAATAAGGCTCATATGATCAGTTTATAATAGATTCCTACCATCATACTACCAACAAGGCCTTCACCTTTTAGAGCCCATGAGAGGATTTTCGGGCCTAAGGGGTGACTTCCCATCTTATTGAGTTGTGTTGCGACGGACGGTGGTTCGGGATGTTACAGATGGTATCAGACCAACCCTGCGGCCGCGTGCTAGGTGCTGGGGCGAGGCCCGGACCAGCCGCCTAGCGAGGGAGATCTTGGACCTGTGTTGATGTTAGTATGGAATGGCCGAGGCGCGACGGGGACGTCGCGTTCTCTAAGTGGGGGAGTTTGTAACACTACGGAATATGGAAAGTGGATTAGCCCACATTGGGAAAATAAGGCCTCATATAATCAGTTTATAATAGATTCCTACCATCATACTACCAACAAGGCCTTCACCTTTTAGATCCCATGAGAGGATTTTCGGGCCTAAGGGGTGACTTCCCATCTTATTGGGTTGTGTTGCGACGGACGGACTACTCATAATTGGATGGTCTTAGGGGACTTTAATGTTATAAGATTTCCATGCGAAAGAATGAGCTCCTCGCAGTGAGTTCACATGGACAAATAAGCAGGAAGGAGATCGAAGAAACTGGTCTAAGCTTGACAGAGTGTTAGTAAATGATAATTGGTTGATAAAATATCCAAATGCATTTGATGATATTCTCACTGCTGTGATTTCAGATCACTCTCCCCTAATTGTCAAGCTTTTCCATCGGAATCAGGTCCAAAAGCAATTCAAATTCCTAAATTGTTGGGGGAAGCACAAGGATTTTAAGACAGTAGTGACAGAAGCGTGGGTGAACCCTTGCATAGGAAATCATCTATATAGGCTTTTCTAGAAATTGGAGCATGTAAAGCACGGGCTAAGGCAGGTGCACACTGAGCATTATTCAAATCTGACTGATCGAGTAAGGATTGCAAAGGAGAAACTGATGGAATGCCAAAAGGATATGCAGGGTCATCTGTTTAGTCAGGGCTTACAGGAGGAGGAAAAACTTTTGAAAGAGAACTACTGTCATCTAAATGAAGCTGAGCTGAATATGCTTGCTCAGAGGGCCAAAGAACAACACATAAATCAAGCGGATTGCTCTTCAAAATACTTCTTTGCCAAGATAGCTGCAAGAAGAAATCAAAGTGGGTAGGAAAAATAACAGATCAAAATGGAAAGGAGCATACAAGTCAAAAGGGAATAGCAGGAGCTTTTATAAATTACTATAAAGAGCTCCTGGGAATTCTAGCCCTATAATCCCATACAACACTGACCTAATAAGAGCAGGGGCAGTTGTAAATGGGGATTTCTTCCCATATCTCACAACAGAAATAAGTGAGGAGGAAATAAATAAGAAGAGCAATGTGGAGCATTGACCCAAACAAAAGTCCTGTCCAAGATGGATTTACTACGGGGGTTTTTCAAGGATGCCTGGGATATTGTCAAGGAGGATGTGAATAGAGCAGTGAGATACTTCTTCAATACATGGAACATGATCAGACAAGCCAACCGCACGATAATTACTTTAATTCCTAAGAAGCAAGGAGCAAGCACAGTTATGGATTTTAGACCCATTTCATGTTGTACCACAATCTACAAAGTAATAAGCAAAATTCTGGCAAATAGATTGCAGAAAGTGTTGCCAGAGATAGTAAAGGAGGAGCAGGCTGCCTTTGTAAGAGGAAGAAGTATTTTTGACAACACAATGGTCTCACATGCACTAGTAAAAGGCTATGGACAAGCAAATGTCTCGCCAAGATGCTTGATCAAAGTAGACGTAAAAAAAGCTTTCGATTCTGTAAGTTGCGATTTCATTGCGAGCATGCTCAAAGACTTCAATTTCCCAGATAAGTTTCGAAACTGGATATCCTGAAATGCATTACATCCACATGGTTCTCAATAAAGATTAATGGAAGTGTTGAAGGGGTTTTTGAGGGAAAATGTGGGCTGAGGCAAGGAGACCCGCTATCTCCATACATCTTTGTGCTGAGTATGGAGATTCTGTCAAGATCTCTCAGGGAAATGCTGGGGGAGAAGAAATTCGGTTTTCACCTGAAATGCTCAAAAATACGATTGACTCATCTGATTTTCGCAGATGAATTAATGATTTTTACGAGAGGGGATGTTCCCTTAGTGGAAACTGCTGTAAAATGTTTAAGGGATTTCTCCAAACACTCGGGGCTGCAGGCAAACACGGCAAAGACCGATGTTTACTTCGGAGGCATCAGTTCTGACATAAAGATGCGGGTTCTCTAAGGGAACTTTTCCCTTCAGGTATTTTGGCATCCCTTTAAATTCAGCAAGATTGAGCTCGGATTTGTATGGTCAGCTCCTACAAAAGATCAAGAAAGCAATAAGTCATTGGACAAGGCAACTGTTATCCTATGCGGGTAAATTCAATTGCTGAATTCAATAATCTTTGGCTTGGACAATTTTTGGTGTGCAAGCATCCTTTTACCAAAAAGCATAATGAAGCAAATTAATCGATTCTGTAAGAATTTCTTGTGGAACATAGAACATGGAGGAAGGAAAATGACTATCTTTAGTTGGAATAGAGTCTGCTCCCTAAAGGATGAAGGAGGAATGAATGTCAAGGAAGCTCTTTCGTGGAACAAAGCCCTGATTCTCAAGTGGTTGTGGAAGATAGAGAATGATAACAATGGTATATGGATAAAATGGGTGAAAGCGCAAAATTCACAAGCAATCTGTCTGGAAAGTAAAATACAAGCCATCAGATCCAGAAAGATGGAGGAGTATAATTAAGGTTAGGGAGGTTCTGATAGAAGCAGGGGCCATTGCTGAAAATGCAAAACAGATGCTCCATGATTGCAGTGCAGGAGGGACGTATGCGACAAGGAGAGCTTATGGAATTTTCAGGAATGAGAAAGCAAAAGTAACCTGGGCTGGAGCAGTGTGTATGCCAAAACACAGTTTCATTACGACCTTGGCTGTACAAGGAAAGCTTTCTACTGTGGATAACCTGATATGTCGAGGACTAACGATAGTTAACAGATGCAGTCTTTGTAAAAAGGACTTGGAGACTCATTCGCATTTGTTTTTCAAATGTGAATTCTCTGGTAAAGTGTGGAATGAAATTAGAAAATGGGTTGGGAATAAATACAGAGGGGATTCACTGGAAAAAGCAGCAGAGGATTGTGGGAAAAGTAAGAAAGGAAGAAGCTGGAGAGCAAAATGGAAAAGATGTAGCATGGCAGCGACAACGTATCATATCTGGATGGAGAGGAATGAAAGGCTCTTTGGAGAAGTAGAACATAGTAGTGAATGGCTCATAGCTAGGATTAAGTACACTGTTAGCGTCTGGTTGTATGCTTGGCTAGGCAATCACACTTCGGAGGAAATTGTCGAAAATCTCATTAGGTAGGAGGCTGTAATCCTTAGAGGTGCTTTGGTAAGCTTTTTCCATCTTTTTTTTTCACCCCTTGTGGAAGAATAAGAAGGAAACCCAAAATCTTGCAAAAAAAAAACAAAAAAAAAAAACTTGTATGTATAATTTCAACAATTAAAACAGACCAAAATAGAATTTTAATTAACATTAATAAACTAACCTATAAGTAGTTCAAAAGTTGGTGTTGATGAGCTCTTTTCTTGCTTAATTTTGAGTATTTGTTAATAAAACTGCAAAAGACAACTAAAAATTGGAATATTGGTATAAATATTGATAAAGCTTGGTACCATAAAAAGTGAAAATCATCATACCTTGATCAATGTTGGTGAATTGGAAGAACCTGCGTAAACTTTTTATGAATGTTTTTCTGATATGATTTGAATTGATTAGTTACGTACAATTAGGAAAGAAGCTAGATATTAGGGTAAGAAAAAAAAATTATAACAAACCTATTAGCTACAATTAGTTGCCTTTTTTTTGGATAACTTCCAAATCAGTCTTTTCTTTTTTAATTTCCAAATCAACCTTTTTTTTATAGTATTGCAACTGCATATATACTCAATTGGCTTATGATAAGCTGCTTAGGTATTTTTTGCAAGCAAATTTAGTAGGTTTTTAATCTTCCAAATTGGGGAAAAAAGCAAAAACGCTTACAAAACAAACCACTAAAAATAAATGAGAAAAGGGCTCACTCAATTATTGGTAGAATTCATGACATGAATGACAAGCTGCATACCACTCCTTGGATGTAAATGATGCCTTTGTTGATTATTGCAAGAGTCTCTTAGGCACAGAGCAACCAGTCGGGGAGTTTGAGGATAGCTATTTCACAGGAAATGAAATATGCAATGAAAGCAAGGTCAAAATGTCAGTACCTTTTGCTAAAGAAGATGTCAAGAATGCCCTTTTCTCTATTGATGATTCTAAAAGCCCTGGACCAGATGGACTAACTGCTGCATTCTATAAATCAGCATAGAATTTGATTGGGGAAGACATTTGTGATGCTATGCTGGATTTCTTCAAATCTGGCAAAATGCTGAAGCAAATCAATTCTACTCTGATCACCCTTATCCCAAAAAAGGAAATTCCTCACTCAGTTGCAGACTTCAGGCCCATTTCATGCTGCAATATATTGTACAAGATAATAAGTAAAATGTTGGTGCAGAGAATTCAACCCATTCTTCATGAGATCATTGGTATGGAACAATCTGCCTTTGTGCCTGGCAGAAACATTTTCGATAATATCCTTCTCTCTCAGGAAACTGTCAGAAAATATGACAGGAAAAATATATCTCCCAGAGCCACAATCAAGGTTGGCATAAAAAAGGCCTTTGATTCAGTGTCTTGGAGCTTTTTGATCAGTATTGTGAAGGCTTTTAACTTCCCTGAGAGATACATTAGTTGGATTGAAACATGTCTGAATACAGTACACCTATCCCTGTGTATTAATGGAGCTGCAGTTGGCTACTTTCCTGCTAAAAGAGGTTTGAGGCAGGGGGATCCACTTTCCCCCTATCTCTTTGTGATCTGTATGGAGGGACTCTCCAGGATGCTCAGAAGACTTATCCACTCAGATAAATACTACCAGCACCCTAAATGCAATAAAGTTGCCCTCAACCATCTTTTGTTTGCAGATGATCTGTTGATTTTTGCAAAAGGAGACACAACCTCCATTTTTGAAGTCTCCAAAACCCTAAAAAGGTTTGAGGAGCAGTCTGGCCTGGCAGCAAGTGCAATGAAGACTAATATTTACCTGGGTGGTGTTAATGCAGATATAATAAAGAACACTGAATTGACTGGTTATGTGGTGGACAAGTTCCCATTTAAATATCTGGGGGTTCCATTACACTCAACCAGGCTTAAAACCACAATGTACTTGCCACTCTTGGAAAAGATCAAAGCAAAACTTCTCCATTGGGCTAATAAGTTCATTTCCTATGCTGGGAAACTTCAACTTATCAACTCAGTCATTTTGGGACTTCAAACATACTGGGGTTCAGTGATGCTTCTCCCTAAGGATATCCTCAAGAAGATTAGTAGGCTGTGCAGAGAGTTTTTCTGGGAAATAAGTGAAACCAAAGGGAAAATTACATTCATCAGTTGGAAGCATCTCTGCTCTCCTAAGAAAGAGGGTGGATTAGGCATCAAAGAAGTGCTCAGCTGGAATAAAGCACTCATGGCCAAATGGATTGTCAAGCTGTGTACTAAGCCAGATAATATATGGAGCAGATGGACTACAACCTACTATCTAAAAAATCAGAACTTCTGGCAGGCTAAGCAGCAGCAAGATAGCTCTATAACCTGGAGAAGTTTAATTCAGATAAGGGATGATATTGTGAATATGGCAGGGGACAATGATTCAGCTGCAGGCCAGATAAAGAAATGGAGTACCAGCAGACACTGCAGTGGAGACATCTATAATCATTTCAGAATTGAAAAAACTGCAGAAAAATGGGCCAAAACTGTGTGGGACAGTTGTTGTCTGCCTAAAGCCAGCATCATCACCATGCTTGCTATTCACAACTCTCTGCCAACTGTGGATAACTTACAAGAAGAGGCATTTTTATGCCTAACAGATGCTATCTATGTCTTAAGAAAGAGGAAATAGGAGACCACCTGTTTTTCAAATGTGAGACTGCAAGAGGAGTATGGTGCAATGTCCTTAGATGGCTGGGGTACAACAATAGAGACTGGAGTCTAAAACACAAGCTCAATTGGTTTAAACATAGTGTAAGAGGTAAGCAGGGGAAGCAACATCTCTTGAGAAGTAGCCTCACATGTGCAATTTATGAAATATGGCGTGAAAGGAATGATAGAATATTTAGCTCTAAAAACAGATCTATTGAGAAAATTGCTCTTTGTATTAAGTTTAAGGTTTGTGTTAGAGTCATAAATAGATTTAGTGAGATAATTCCGAGGGATTAATCTCGTAGAGGTTTTGAGGGACTCTACTATCCTTTTGGGGAGTATTTTTGTATTTTTTTCTTCTTTTCCCTATATGGAAGAATAAAAATACGCTAATCTTTCCCAAAAAAAAAAAAATCCACTAAAAATTCAAGCATTGAGGAGCTCTAGTTTCCTCATTTTCGACACCATTTAAGTAGCTACTTATCCTAATGCTTACAGAGAATTTCACCTTGCTACAAACCCAATCTAGAGTATCTTCTTCATCTCTAAAAAGTCTGCAATTTCTCTCATACCAAATCATGTAGATAACTGCCACTAGACTACATTTGATCCACCTGCTTTTCCAGTGTTTTCTTCTAGCATTCTTTGCAATCCATCTAAGACTCTAAGAGACCCTGTCAAGCTGATGGCTTGGGAGTTTATACCGAGCCAAGCTTTAATTCTGTTCCAGGCTTCTTGTGCAAAAGGACATTGGAAAAAAATGTGGTAATGACTCTCAGCATATGCCTTGCAAAGGTAGCAACGATTAACTATAACCATACCTCTTTTCATCAGATTATCAGAGGTAGGTAAGGCTTTTTGCACAACCAATCTTGCTATAAAATTGTGCTTTGGAACACAGATACTATCCCACAAAGCCTTGCTCAATTTGATCCTCCTGTATTTTGTTCTAAAGAACTCGTAGGCTCTTGCAACAGAGAATTTTTCTCCTGCCCCCCAGGTTGACAACAGCTTTTCTGCTTGATCTGCTGATCCTGCCTTGCTTAGCATTTCATTTCTGATTGCCATCATGCTTTTCCACAACTCTGAATCATGGTTTTTAGCTCTAACCTCCCAGATGGTTTTGCCCATAAGAACATACATTTCAATCCAATTACACCAAATGTTGTTCTTATTTGACTGCAAATACCACAGCCATTTAGAAATAAGAGCTTTATTCCACCCCAAAACCTCCTTAATATGAAATCCTCCTTCATTTCAAGGTGCACATGAGCTCATCCAGCTTTTGAATAGCATCTTCCTCCTACCTTCCTCAATTCCCCACAGAAAAGCCTTGCAGATTTTATTGAGCTTTTTAATAACCCCTTTTGGCAGAAGAATGCTCGAGCTCCAGAAATTCCGCAGACCAAATAGCACAGAGTTGATAAGCAGGCATTTACCAGCATATGAAAGCATTTGATTTGTCCAATGCATAATTTTCCGCTTGACTTTGGAGATTAAGACATCAAA
This sequence comes from Spergularia marina, assembly GCA_963680865.1. Classification (NCBI taxonomy): domain Eukaryota; kingdom Viridiplantae; phylum Streptophyta; class Magnoliopsida; order Caryophyllales; family Caryophyllaceae; genus Spergularia; species Spergularia marina. Next base: position 17,128,412 of record OY804552.1, on the reverse strand, counting down.
CATTCCAGTCACCAGTCTAGATTTGTTCAATGGCACACCCAAATACCTAAAAAGGAAAGAACCCTCATTGAAGCCTGATTCCATTACGATCAGCTCCTTTAAATCTTCCTGGACACCACCAAAGTAAATCTCGATTTTGTTAGGATTGGCTTTGAGACCTGAAATCCCAGCAAAATCCTCCAGACATTTTACCACAACCTTAATTGAAGGAGAGTCAGCCCTTGTGAAAATCATCAAGCCATCAGCAAAGATTAGCTGCTTAGGTATTGATTGGCAAGCTAAGTTTAAACATTGTTCTTTATTTTATTAGAATTTTGGATGCATATTCAACATATGATTTTGTTGTAACCTCATAGTTTCAGGAAAAGGGTCAATAGATGTAGTAGTAGTCTTTTAAACAAAACATTACTGAATAATTTTATAAGCCTACGTTAAAAGTTTATTTTGTCGACTAATCACAAAATTCTCTTTCTCTTTCTTACCTTTTGGTTGATTCTATATATTTAAGGACCGTTACTTCTTTTATGCTAAGGAGTGTGATTAAAACATGAAATAATAGAACAATACCATATTTAGTCTACAATGTGATTAGAACTAATCCATGAGTGTTGTACATAAGATAGACTTTGATAACAACCTAGCCAAATTAATCTACGGAGTGCATGTAATCCTATGAGCCCATAGAGAACATACGTACTTCTTCCTAGCTACCTCATATCACGGCTACTATGCTATGGTCATGTACAAACTTTAATTTATACTCTGAATATTGTTAGTCACTATGTTAAATTTACTGTTTGCCCATATAGACTACACTAAAATGTTTTCTTTTCTTCTGTTACGTAATCTGCAATTTTTCCGAGAGCCTAAGTTTCAAACTAATTTTCCTGATTAACCACCAATTAAAATTTACTTTTCAAATTTTGTGAGAGAGGCCATGTTAATTAAGTGATTAGAGAGAATCCTTTGCATATGTTAATCCTATCGAAATAATAAAACAAAATTATTGATCCTATTGAGATTCAGGGCCCGTTCGGTATCGTTGCCGTTTTCAGTTTTTGGTTTTTTTGTTTTTTGTTTTTTTTTTTTTTGCGAAAAATTTAGTTGAATAAATTACAAAATCAAATTTGAATTGTTTGATTCTACATAATAGTCATATAGATAATGAAAACTGACAACTGAAATTTAAACCACTTTTCCTGGTTTTCAGATTCGAGAGTTTTGTTTACAAAGAAAAACTGAAAACTGTATCGTTTTCTGTTTTTTATTTGAAAACCAAAGTCTCGTTTCTGAAAACCAGAATAAGGGGTTTTCAGTTTTCAATTGTCAGTTTTCATTTTCTATATGGCTATTATAGAACAAAATAATTTAAAGTTAATTTTGTAACTTATTTAACTAATTTTTTTACGCAAAAAAAAAAAAACAAAAACTGAAAACGGCAGTGATACCGAACGGGCCCTGAATTTTTTTTTTTTGTTAAACAGAAACTAGAGATTAGAAAACATAAGTCGGGCAATAGTAAGTGAAACTTGTGGGGTTGTTCTAATACGTACACTATACTTTACTGTTTTACATGATCATGAGCCTAATCTTTTTGCTATTAAGTTGTTCATAAATCCTATAGATTTTGGTGTATTATCTCATTGCCTTTTCTTTTCCACTTTCATCCGAACGTTATTTTCAGTATTTAATTTCTTTGTACATACTAGGATTGCTTCTTATTCGTATGATGATCAATCATATACACATTTTTTTCTCTTTGTTTCCATTGCATATTAGTTGACAATTGGATCTTTTTGTCAATCTTTCTCTTTCTATTACTATGTGATTGCAATCTATTTGCTTTTTTATTAAAGTACGATGAAATAAGTAATAGTTTCGTTACAATATTAATCTAATATTAGATGTATTTTGTTAGAGGTCCTCGCAAAGAGAATGTGTCTACAATTGACGTTGCGCTGATGTGTACCATTACATGTCATATAAGTGGTGCCACATAAATTTGGCTTGATGTTAGGTTAGGAACATATAGTTTGGTTAGGAAATCACTGGCCGAGAGAAAAATCTACCTTAGTTACAAAGTTAGTTATGGAATATGAGTAAATCAAGCAAACCATATATATTATGATTAATATTCCCTTAAAAAATGTGATTAATATGTATAAATTCTGTTATTTTGGATAAAGATAAAGAATAGAGAAAAAGGGAAAGGAAAAGGAAAAAAATTAAAACACATGAAATGCATACTAATTTTAAAACGAAGACGCTAAAGGCAGCAAAATAAAAAACCACCTAAACGCACCATATAATATTATTAAATATCATAAATCATATTCAAAGTTACTTTTTTTAGATCATATCCAAAGTTACTTAAGTACCCTTCATTAAAGAATTTTTTTTTTTCAGATTCTTAATTACTTGTATTCTATTTCCTAAATTCCTACCAAAAAGATGATATATAAGAAAATGTTCCCCAATTAATGTAAAAACGACTTTTAGTGTATTTGAGTATTATCCTTGAAATTTTAAACTTTTATAATTGTAAATGTCATTTTGTATTCACTGTAAAATTCTTCATGCACCTTCTCCGCGGTGTCTTTTACTTCAATCATGTAATCGTCGTCTATTCATCTGTCTTGATGGATTACCCAATTCAATTAATGACTGGAAAAAAAACCTACCTATCTTTCACTTCCAGAATTATTCATGGTTTATCTAGCTAATAAACGGACTTATCAACAAGTCCATACATACCCCATCATACTCCTATGAAGCAATATCCGTTGGGGTTTACATTATAATTGCAAGCGATAATAATAGTCGTGAAATATTACATGTTCACGAAATCATCATAAAAATCGTCGATCATTACAAATGGAATGACGGCCCCAATATTTGAAACCCCTTATAAGGTGTCAGTCGCGACTGCTGATACCCGTGAAGAGGTGTCGATCCCGATAGTTGACACCTGTGAAGAGGTGTCGGTCGCAATAGTCGACACCCGTGAATAGGTGTTGGCCTCGACAATTGACGCACTTGGTAATGAGGTCTCGACCCGACAGTTGACACCCCAGAAGATAGGTTGGCCCTGTTAAAGCACGGTCGGGCCTGGGCCACACCCGGTAAGAGGAGAGAGAGTCCGCATCATAAACCCAAGGAGATTTCATCCTAAAACCAATTGGCAATAGGAGGAGTAACTCCTTGGTTTATATACGACTCAACTTTCTCCTCTTTTTCCAATGTGGGACACTAACATGTGGTATTCACTTCAACACCCCCCCACATGTGAATTCCCTTTTACTAGGGGACTGGGCTTGGTAGAGCTAACCAGGGCTCTTCTAGCTCTCTTCGGTTCCACATATTTTGTCCCATCTGCGCAAACTGGACCTTCACAGGCTCACCGGGGCTTTTCTAGCTCTCTTCGGTGGCACCGCAAACCGGGGCTCTCTTAGCTCTCTTCGGTTGCGTAAACTTGATCCATCTGCAACGGGCCCAGTTCATCTTCTTGAGTCCCAGGCCTTCAACCATGGACTCTGATACCATGTTAAAGCACGATCGGGCCTGGGCCACACCCGGTAGGAGGAGAGAGAGTCCGCATCATAAACCCAAGGAGGTTCCATCATAAAACCAATTGGCAATAGGAGAAGTAACTCTTTGGTTTATATACGACTCAACTTTCTCCTCTTTTTTCAATGTGGGACACTAACATGTGGTATTCACTTCAACAGGCCCCGACAGTGGACACCCTTAAGGAGGTATCGCCCTTCACAACAAATACTCTTGAGTGGTGACGATTTTCACAGTCTACGCCTTGTCACTATGTTAGTAAATGAGGGTGTTTTACGAGAATACTTTTTAAAGTACCTAAATATGAGCTAAATTGTTAAGCACAAATTTGATTTGAATATTGGAATCTGATTGTGCTTTGGCCGGCGCAGCCCAAGCAATCATTAAGAAGACAATATTGTATTTTAGGATTCCTGTCAAAACAAAACAAAACGAAATGATCGTTTGCTTGTAATCTATGTGTTACTAATTATCTAGTAAAGATATAAAAAATTTACTTTTTAGATAACTTTACTTTTTTTAAACAAGGGCATTTTAAGGAGGTGATAAAAATTAATTATTCAAAATTAATATTATATGCTGTGTTTAGGGTTTTTGTGGTGCGTTTAGCGCCACTCTTTAAAAAGCCACTGCACAATGAAAATAAATAAAAAATAAATAAAAAATCTCACGCTTACATGGAACTTGGATTATGTCACTTTCTAATCCTACAAGACACTTTGTTTTGTTTAAAATTTATGTTGTTTTCATGCTTTTTAATATTTGTAGATTACAATTCCAAATAATTAATGTACAAATATAGCAAACTTCCTTAAGTCGAGGTCCATACTTGAGTTTCACATGTTCATTTTGGTCTCCTTTTATACCCATTTTTACGGGGTTTGTATTTGTACCCTCTTAATCAAGATAATTAATTATATCTACCAAATAAACAAGTGACCTTTATAATTATTTCGGCTATCCAAGACACAAGACGAGTAGGTACCAAATGTATTAGGTTGGTAAAATTGTTTTTATAGCATAAGTTCAGTTCGAACTTTACCAAAATGACTCAAGCTACAACATTGTAGTAAACGAAAACTTTGTGCTTTTTAATTATGTGCAAAAGAAATGAACTAAAGTAGTGAATCTAATTGTAATGAAAAGGAATTAACTTAATCCAACTAACTTGATTAATTTTGTGAATTTTGACTTAACTCTAGTTGTTTCTTTTCAGGTTGTAAGCAGATTTGTGTTTAATAAGTTTCTATACATTTGTAGGTAAAATGTTATTATAAACTTTTAACTTGAACTTTAGACGTTTTTTTAAGTGAAATGAAAAGAAACATTAGTTTACATGCCGTAAAATTAGCTGATGCATAGTAAATAAAAGTATTATTTACATATAGTAATTTTTTTTTCTTTTTTTTTTTTGTAAGAGTTGGCAGCCTTTATTCACCCATTAAGAGAACAAAGACAAACTTACAAAAGAAAGCCCCTAGAAAACAAAGCGATCAAACAACATTCAGACTCTCCACTATCTCTGTTGGGTGGGGTCCAACCCCATTCATGTATTGTTTTTTTATTAGTTTTATTTTTTCTGAAAAAAAAAGAAAAACAGAAAAGAAAGAAAAAGTGGCGTGTGATTTTCTTTTGTGTGGTGCTCATTTGATGAGCTCACTTTACTCTTTGACTTAAGAGAGGAGCAGGGGCTTATTTTTACTGAGACTTTTCGACAGAAGCAAAAAGAAGGCAACCCAGAAACACAAAAAAAAATTCAACACAGATCAGAGAGTGAGGAAGAGTGTCCTTCCGAAAATCCGAGAGAGACACAAAGAGCTCCTGTTTTTGAAGTTTATCATCAGATTGGCTTAGTGGGAGCTGTACTCAGGTGTATCTCTCTATTTGTATCATCAAGTCCAGGTAACAAGTATCTTTCTTTTGGGATTCTTTTGTACAATTGATTAGGGTAATCAATTTGTATTGATCCGAAAGATATTAGGTTGTAGCTGGATTGATTTGTTGTTGTTTCGAGTTAGGGGCATAGCTTGAAACTTTGTACCTTTGTACTTTGCTAAATTGATTAGTGAAATCGATTATTGGTGCCCAGTGGTTTTTCCCTTCGAATTGGAGGGTTTCCACTTAAGTTCTAGTGTTGGTTGTTTGTCTTTTGCTTAATTTCGTTTTTTGACTTGGTTAGGCTAATTGCGTCGAATTGCTGCCGAAATTTTGCTAGACTGTCTTGGTGTCTTTTAGGCACAACAATCTCCTCATCACTCATGGAGGTGATTGCTAGGCCAAGCCAGCAATCGAACACTTTTCTTCAACCATCTTAAAAACACCGTGATTTTCTTCAGATCATTTAGTTTTGTAGTGACCACAAGATTTGAATAAAATTTCAGCATTGTGAGAGATAGTCCATGTTATGTAATTCAGTTAAAATCGTATTTCATAACAATTAAAGATTGTAGAATTTTAATCAGAGTTGAAAAAAATATGAATTATATTATACATGAATCTTAACTTAATCGAATTATTGCTAAATGAATAATCAACGTTCAATGCAAAGGTAAAAATTCAACAAACTTTACAAATTGGTAGAATTTATGTTCTGTATGGTTTAGATATAGTAAGTCCTAAAGTCCTAACATAGCAAGTCTAGCAACTTATTCACCTTATATGTACATACACGAGTCTCTTTCAACCAAAGATGGTTATTAAAACCAAAGATCCCACAAATTCCGAGAAGACAAATTTAAAGATGGTTATCAATTTGTTTTATTTCTTTAATTATACATCTACGAATTTTTTTTTGAGGGGAATATATCTACGAGTTTAGGTGTAATTAGATTAACAAAGAAGTACAAAGAATAATTAAAGAACTCATGTAATAAGAAGGTAATGCAATGCACCGGATATTAGAAGATAAAAGCAATGGTAGTTTTTTTTTTAAAATAAAACTTTAAACGCGTACAAAGATTAGGATTACATTCAAATTCTCATTCATGGTTTCTGAATCTTAATCAACTAACTAAGCTAATTTCAGATAGCATAAATTTTAGGAGCCTAATCGGAGAGATTTGATCATATTTTCTAATCCAACTAATATAAAAACAAATAAGCATAAGCTAAGTTGAAGTTTCTTTTTACTTATACTCCTATATATACTACGTAGGTAGCAGTACGAGTCATGTTCCTCCTACTAAGAGAACTCTATAGAGACGCTTGGAGAATTATACTCAATTATAATAAATATCCCACATTTCTCATGTATGTTAAATAATTAGAATGCAAGATGAATTCCATCCTAAACATTAAGTCTAACCTTGATATTCAGAAAATCCTAATAAGTTTAATGAGAGACCATTGTCTATAGTATTAATTAATCCTATTGAAAATAGACTAATCCAAAATTAAAGCTACTCAATAGTCACTACGTCAAAAACGAGTTTCAAGAACCCCCCCTAAGAGAACGTATTTAAACGAAACTGTTCTCTTAAAGTATAAGAGAACGGTTCCTGTAAAAACAGATCTTAAATGTATTTTCCAGAAAAAAAAAGATAAATAAAAAATTAGACATAAGAGAACGGTTCTTAACAAAATCGTTCTCTTATATCCAGTTAAACTAAGAACCAACAATAAGAGAACGGCTGTCTCTAAAACCGTTCTCTAAGGTCCACCTACGAAAACGGTTTTGATTCACAACCGTTCTAATATTCATCTAAGAAAAAAATAAATAAAGAAATAGCCATCCCCCACCCCCTCATCATTTCCGCCACACTTCTTCATTTTCTCATAACACTCTCTTTCTCCTCTTTCCTCACCATCTCTATTTCTCTTCTCTCTCCATTCTTTTTACCTTCTGCTCGATCACATCGATCATCAACCCCTCCATAATTTCTCTCTACTCACCATCATCCCTTTATCAGTCGATCGACCTTTCTATTTCGCCGATGATCTTCTCTTACCGATGCTGCCTTTCTTCACCATCTCTCCTTGCACGCGCCTTGTCGTTGTCGTCGTCTGTTTTGCATGGTAAGGTTTGTCATAAGTTTCTTAAATTCGTATGTCATTAGTGTGATTTATATAGTTGACATGAGTGTTTGAGCTTATGTTTAGGATCTATGTGATTTGGGAATTTAGTTCGGAGATTCCAGATCTACTTCCAACTAATTTCAAATTTCGTTTTCAGATCTACTTTTTATTTAATTTCGAATGCCGGTTTTTTTCAGATCTAATTTTTATCTAACTTAAATGTTCTTATTCTAATGCTTTACTGCATGGTTTTTTTTTCATTCAATTTCGACGATATGTTTAATCATTGCATCGATTATTTTTTCTATTGTATTTTTCGTTATTAATGTAATGCTTTAATTTGTTGTTTTTTTTTGTGTGGTTAGAACGCAAACAAGTTGATGATCAAATTCCCAGATCTAAAGTTGGATGAAGAAGACAATGGCCACAAGATTTGCGTGAAATTGAAAATAGTGTTAGGTTATATGTTTTGTTAGTTATTTTTCTGCATACTTCGTAAATTTGCTATGTAATTCATTTTAGTGATTTTTTTGTGAACAA